>VXAV01008248.1:143607-195189 GCA_013399715.1 Alectura lathami
CTTGCGGGCCGCGCCGGCCTCTTCCCGGGCTGAGAGCCCGGGGGCGCGGTGCCGCCCGGTTCCCCTCCCCTCGGAGGGGGCGGCCGGGGGGAGCGGCAGCGAGCCCACCGTGTGGTGGCGGTGGGAGCTTCGGCCCCGCTGTAGGAGCCGCGTGGAAGCGGTGGAGGAAGTGGTGGGGTGGTGGTGGTGGTGGTGGAGGAGCCGGAGTGGAATAAGCTCGGTGCTGGGGCTGTACGCTGGGGGACGTGAGTCAAGCTGAAAATACCCGGGTGCTCCGGCCGAGCCTGGGTCCCCGTGAGCTTGCAGCAGGCCTCGGTTCTCTTTTGTAAGCGAAGTTTCCCGGAGATAGTGCCGCGCTGTGCCTCTGGGCGAGCTGACGGCTTGAGAAGACAGATAGGGGCCCGCTCTTGGTCTGGTGGCCTGTTCCTGTGCGAGAGATAGCGAGGCTTCCGGGGCGTCGGGCAGAGCCCTCCTGTCGGTGCTCCTTCCCCGAGGACCGTGCCGTGCAGGTGGCCCTGCTGCCCGGGTGCGTGGTGCTCGAGGGGACGGCAGGCAGGGAGCCGGACGGCGCTGCCTGCTTCCACCTTCCCCGCGCACCTGGACGTGTAATTCTGGTGTGTGTCTCTATAGTTTGCGTCATCCTGTTGAGGTAGGGTTTAGAAAAACAGCTGTGGAAAGCTTATGTATGAGGAGAATCAGAAATGCCAACCCTACTGCTTGGCTGTATGGGTTGATGGCAGAAGGACGACACCTCTGTGGCAGGAGAGGTCAGACCTGGCTCTGCTGGAACAAGACCTCGAGCCCCTGCTGACCAGGGGGCAGGGAGGTGCTGGGTCACAGGGCTCTGCCATGGTTGGGGCTGGGTTAAGTTGCATGCAGGAGGAGGAGGGTGGGAGTCATTCTGAGCTGCATCAGTGCTTTATTTTTAATTGCAGGTGGCCCAGTTTAGCTGTTGCTTGTAGAAGATGCTCAGAGATGTTATTTTCCTGCAGAAGGTGGGCGCTGGTGCCGCTTTGGTCGCCGGAGCACAAGATAGCTGTCCGTGTCTGTTTTGACCATATTTGGGGAGCAGTAGGCATTTCCTTCTGGCACTTGTTTTTAAAATGCACAGGAAGTTGCACCTTGGTTGGGTTTGTGCGAGGTGACACTATGTGCCAGGTGCTCTGAAACAGAGCAGGCTGAGGACGCGCTGCTCCAGCCCGAGCAGCCAACAGGTCAGAGCAGGCCCTTGCTGTCATCTACGGTGTTAAAAGTGAGCGATCACTGGCAGATTTTATATTTTTTCTAAATGCATTTCTGGTGATTTGGTTCTCCTTGAATGTCTTGCTTGTCTAAGTATCTGCAGGCTGTTTGCCCCAAAGCCTGGTGGAACAGGGCATACAGTGTGCTCGTACAGAGCAAAGCTGCAAGCACTTGACCTTTGGAAACGGTTAGGTGAAAAATCTTGTAAAAAGCCAGAGTGAGTGGGTTTAAATTTGCTCAAGAATATAAACATAGAACTGGAACAAATCAAAGCTTGTTAACTCCTGGAAGTCTCTGTGCTGCAAAAATCTTTCAGAATTAATTTCAAACTGGCCTTTTTTTGAGGGGCAAATTCTGTAAGTGTAGAAGGGTTTGGGAATAAGCTGTTTCTGCATGTCCAAATTGACTTGACTGTTAAATGAATGTAGGAAACAAATGAGAAGCAAAACCTGGAGAGAATATCTGATAAAAATCTTTGGAAAACAAACCTGCATCAGTTGCAGAGCAAAAAGTGAGACTTGGTGGGTAAAACTGTTGTATCTTTTTAACTCATTTTTTCTTAGGTAGAGTCCAGAATTTAAAATTAACTCTTCCACCTCATTTCTAGAGAGGCTGGAGGTAATGCAGGGTTCTTGGTTGGAATAGTTCAGTCTTGTCTGAATGCACAGAAACCAGCTTTCCATTTTATTTTATTTTACTTTATTTTTTTGGTGCAGAGGGAAAAAATCTGTGAGTTTTCTCAGGCAGCATCCTGCCGTGATGTGTGCTGTTGCAGACAGGAGGGTTTCACCTCTTTCCTGCCACACCCCTCCTCGTCCTCGGAGGTGAAACGCGTTGTTCCCCTGCAGCGCTGGCCCCGGGTTTCCTGGCACCTGGCTGCTGCTCGCTTTGGTACGAGGAAGAGCTCCAAAACACAGTACGAAGCCGAATGGAGAACCCTCGTCTCTATGCTGTGTTGGGCATGAATTGCACAAGAGAGAGCTGCCCTGTCTGTTTACATAAAGAGGAAGGCGTCTGAAGCATTTGGAGAAGTTAGAACTTCTGTGTATGAAAACAAACCCTTCAGACTGGCTTCTGTTTAGGTCTGAAAAGAGTCGTTTGAACCAGAAGGTGTGGTGAGGAATAGGGATACGGAGCGAAGGCAGTGTTTGGTCTTGGTTCCCGACTCGTCTCGTGTCCAACAGTAGCTAAAAATCATTCAGCACAAAATGCTTTGTCATAAACTGGCAATATTTGATTTGTTCTTTTGTGGCCTGGCCAACAGCTTGTAATTTTGTACCGATCGGGCATTATTCCTGTAAATGCACTCGGAGTTGCTCAAAGTCTCTAAAGCACTTAAGATACAATTGAATTCAGGCATCGATAATGGCAAACACTTGCCAAATTGATGGAAAATGGCTTTTACTGTTCAGCACATGATCCAGCCAGCTAATCCTCAGAGCCTGCCTTTTGCAAAGAAAGCTTTTTCAAGGACTGATGGTGCTCAGTTTTGCTAGAAACAAAAATGCTTGAACCTCATCAAGAAGGAAAGCGGAGTCTTAACAGCATTTTGGGGTGTCTGGAAGCTAAATTGTTGCATTAAGCTATTGTTATGGCATCAGTGCAACACATGAAGTAAGGGGAAGGGTTATTCCGCTCGTTTATTTGAGCGGTGCTTGAGGTGTCCCATCCAGTGTTCTGTCTTCCTCCATTCACCTGATCCTTTGGAAGAATGGACACAACATTGAAAAGCGCTAGTTCCTTGTTGCTGGGGAGGTAACCTTGTTTTTCTTGGGCAAGCCGGTTGCAATTTCTCTTGGTTCAAGTTGGAGAGTGAGGGTGGGGTTGTGTGATTTAGTGGTTGTAATGTCCTGGCTGTTCAGAGCAGGTGGATTTTTAAGGAACAGGTCCTGAGATTTTAATTGTTCACAATAAGGGTAGCTGAAGGGCTTATAAAACTTCAAACAGATCTCCTGGCTCTAATTATATGTATATAGTGAACTGGTTATGTAAATAACTACAATTTAGGCTTTTATTTGCGAGACTGAACTACTACAGTGATAAAAAAAACTGCACTGTATGAAACTGGAAAAGCAGCTTCATACATGGAAAAGTGCAGTCTGCATCCCTTACGCTGCATGTGATTACCTTTTACCACCCTTTTGACAGCAATAATGACCCAAGTGTTTCTTTGTGTGTTATGTGATGAGTATTATTAATACTTAATGTTTTGAAATAACTGTAACACTCTTTTTTTTGTTAGGTTTTTTTTTTTTCCCATAGAATGTGAAAGATAAAAGTAGGCAATGAAGGAATGAAAGCTGAAAGTTGATGGGAAAGTTCCAGATGTGCACATCATCCTGTGCTAAGGAGAAGGATAGTGGTGAAAGCCTGGGAATAATGATGTTGGAGTCTTGATCTCAGGAGGAACCTGCTGGAAGGACTAAGATCCTGAAGAAGTGTACTTACAGCTACCAAAGAACAGGAAAATAATTTCTGTTGGAGAAAGTGGGTTAGCGTTGCTAGGGCTGGTGCTGAGTCAGTGGTTCTGATGGCAAAGAAGCCACCTTCCAGCAGCACCAAGGCACTCTCCTGCTCTGTCTGCGGAGCTCCCAAAGCAGCAGAAGAGGGTTGCTAGCAGGGAACAAGTTTTACACGGTGACTGGCTTCAGGAACCTCATCTGGCATAAATGCGCCTCTGGTAGCATTGTTCTGCAAGGTGCTTTAGGCTTCTCCTTAAAGCTGGTCTGTTGCTTAGAGTAGGATCTGCTGTTAAATTGAATAAACTCAGTGTTCACTACTATGTTCTCTGGGTTTTGCAGCATTTAAGATTTACCATGAGTCAAGGCTTCGGCTGTGTGTATGCTAGAGGAGGCGCCAGGAAGGCTCACAGAGATAAGGAGCTGGATGGCTAAGCATACAACGCAGCATCGTGGGGTTTTGGAGCCCTGGGGTGGGCTCCAAGTGCCTTGTTTTGGTTTCAGCTGTCACTGGCCAGTGCCTGACTTTGGCTACACAACCCTTCTGTTCCTGCAGTGCATTTCTGCCCCAGGCTCACATGGATGTGCTGAATTTCTTCTCCAGATATTGAGGTAATATTGACTCTTGTCAAAATTCCTGTTCAGCAGTAATTGCCTTCTTTGAATGAGCTCCCAGGTGGTATGGCGAGCACAGCTTCTTGCAGATCACAGTATTGAATGTCTTTCACTTGTAAACAAGAGCGAGTGGCATAGATGTTTGTCATTTCCTCCTGTGAACTGACCTGCTGGTTTCTTATAAACCATTACTCCAGAGGCTGCTAGCCCAGCCGTGAGCCTCCTGCCTCGGCAGTGCTCAGCACTGCTCTTCTGCTGGTACCTGAAATGGAGAGGGCAACAGCTCTGCCCGGGAGCTCTGAGGCTATTGTGCATGTGCGGGTGCCTGCAGGGTAAGACAAAGGGCTTGAAACCTCCCAGCCTTGGCAGTTCCAGATCTCATGGCCTTCTGTAGAGACTTGGATCGTTGTTAGTGCAGTACTTTATTGTGAGACTGGAATTAATTTGCGTAGCAAAGTGAACATCTATTGATAGAGTATTTGGCTCAGGTTTGTAAGAGTTTGCCATCTCTCCACCTCCTTTCCTAGTGGCTTGGTTTTGGAGAAGCAAGAATGCCAGGGAAAACCAGATCTGACAGCTGCTCTTCCCTCAAGTCTGGAGTACAGCACACTGCTTGTCAGCAACTCGCTTTGAAATATGTGGCAGGACATTGCTTGTCAGCAGCTCACTCTGACGCACACAAAGTGCTCCTGTCCCCCGAGTGAGCCTTTTATTTTCTTGGTTGAGGAAGATGGAGCAGAGCAAGTTACTGCATCTGTGACTTGCACAGGGGAGGGAGTGAGGAGAGGGAGCGCTGTGAAAATTTGTTTATATGTTGACTCAGTTTTTCAGGAAATGAATTTGGCAGACCTAAGTTTTGCACCCATTTGGAGACGCTAGCAGCACAAAGCAATACATTAAACAAAACAAACCGTAAAAGCCTTGGCACTCGTGCGGTCCAAACAACTTCCTGTTGCTTGCCATCCATAAATACCTGTCTGCGCTGCTCTGGATCTTAGCAGAGTGTAACAGATTCAAAGCAGGTTTTTGTATTTTGATAAAGCTGAATTAGTGTGGAAGGCATGAATTACTTACGAAAAAGAAGAAAGCACAGAAGGCACCACCCAGCTCAAGGGCTGCGTTAGACTCTTACTTTCATGTTTCAACCTGCTGTTTTGCATGGTGGGCTTTTGCTTGTGTTTGGTTTTTGTTGACCCAAGGATGTTGCTCTGTCTCACGTTTGAAGCTGGTGGTCTCCTGCACGGAAAGGAGGTCTCAGTTCTGAGACGATCAAGAACACTTACATGCTGGCATTTGCACTTCACTGTTCCCTTTGCAATTTTCTTGTTCGCTCTTTCATGTTTACTGAAGATGCATTCAAAATAACCTTTCACTTCCTGAGTGTTTCTGGATTTCACTTTTCCTTAAAGTATGGCAAAAACAGGTGCTAATAATTTTGAAATTGTCTGAGCCCATGTATTTAGAGAGTTTAAAAGTTCAAAAGGAACCCGACGGGTCAGGCAGCGAGTCTGACCTGTGTGCATCTGCTCCTCTTTTCCCCCATTCAGCTCCCTAACGTGTGCTGGAGCACTCTGCTCTACGAGAGTTACCTGCTCCTCTGAAAAAAAAGGTGTCAAATTCACTGTTTTCCTTCTTTGCTTTATCTTCTTGCTGATTTGTTGCATTTGCATTGAACTGTTTGTTTCCTTATTTGAATAACCTGTTCTTCCTTCTTCTCATTCTTCCGCTAGAGAGCCATTTGGTAGCTATGGCTTTCTTCCCACTGGTAGTGCTTACAGGAGTAAGTCACCTCGTGGGTTTTCTGATCACCACACCTTGCAGTGGACATCCTGTTTTCTGCTTGTTTCTGTGACCCCTCTAGTATTTGGGTGCCTTTTAAACTATGTGCACCAGCAGAGCATGAAGTGCCGTTCTGCTTGGTGAACAGGCATGGATGCAGTCCGCCTTCTCTCCCATCTCACTGGGAACTCCAGCTGTTAATTTCCTGCTCTGCTCCTCCGGTGTTTTCCCCTAGATTCAGAGCTCTGCGTTTGGCTGTGTTGGCTGACGCTGCTGCCTTTGGTTTGAGTTGCCCCAGCCAGCCTGGTGCTGTGGGAGCTCGACAGCCAGGAGGGAGTCCATTGCTGTACTTCAAGGATGTAAGCTGAAGGAAGAGAAAGGTGCAGCAGACGTTTTTATTGCAGTCATGTCTGCAGTTCCAGAGCCTAGTGCTCACTGCCTTCCACCCACAGACTGCAGTTGGTCTGCGATTAGGGCTGACTGTGGGTAACAGCGGGCACCACCTTATGAAGTAGTGAGTGCAGCTGTTAGGGACTGTTCCTATTAGGGACATCTGTGCCTGGTTTAGGCAGAGAATGGTGTAAAAGTGTTTTTATTTGGCTCCTTTGTGTTGGTTTTCAGAAAGTCTCTTAACTCTGAAGAGACAGGGAGTAGTCCGGAGTTCATCCAGCTGTGAGACGATGTGTGCTCCGAGCAAACAAGCCAGTCTGGTCCCTGTTGTTTTGTAGGGTTGTAACTGCTCATTGGCAAGAAGGCCTCCTGTTTGTGCTGCTGGATCGTTGGCCTCATGGAAGCGTTTCTGATGGTTCAGAACAAGCCCCCCACGGCCCGATGGATGCATTGTGTGTAGACGTGCATCACTGGCATGGGCATTGCCTGCCGGAATTCTTGCCTGGAAGCCTTTCTTTGTCTTACCACCAGTATTATCTGGAAAAAATCAGCTTGTGCAGTTTTCTACCAGCGCTTATTTTAGTAGGTAATCCGTGGCCAGGAACAGCTTTCTTGTAAGTGTCTTCAGTTAATACAGGAGAGAATAGGTTTGAATTTGCTGTCAAAGATGCACTCAGCAAGTGAAAGGATGTTTAAGGATAGCTGCCTTAAAAGAAAAAAAAAATCTTCATTTTTGCAAAATAAGAACAGCTATCTTCTGCCAAGTTACCAAAAAAAAAAAAAAATCTTGGTGGTTTTTCAGTTCTTTCAACTTCCTGTGCATGTGACTGCAAAACAGGCAAGTTAAATCTGTATAAGCAAGGCACGTTGGCAAGCAGAGGGCTTGCTTTACCTTTCTTTAAAAAATCAACTTTCAAATGTTGAGTGTTGCGTGTATGTGAGCACAGCCTGAGATGCCAGTCCTGTGCTTTGCTTTCCAGATTTGCTCTTTGCCCTTTGTTGGTACTGACTGAGAGTTTGCCCTGCAACAAAGGTGTCTCCAGATTTTACTGCGCTGTGTTCTTACAAGTCTGCTGTCAAATTAAGAGGAAAATGAGCCAATGTTTTTCTTGGCTTGCGCTGTGCCTGTGGGAGGAGGAGGGAAGCAGTGCTGCGGGGGTACGGTAAGACCACGGTTTCACGTTGCAGGTGCCGGCAGTGCTGTCTTAAGGCGCTGCTGTTGTGGCGTGTCCCCCCGCCAGCTGAGCAAGGTGCTCGGCATGGGTGCCTGTTCCGGTACAGACAGCTTCTCATCAGCTCCCTCCCCTGCTTTCTGCAGGGATGGGTGGACTTGAATGCTTTGTGCTGTGAAAATCCTGCTCAGGAAGCACCAGTGTGCCTTGAAGTGGGGGCGGTTTAGCTTCATACAGCTCTGTGCACACAAAACAGTTTTTTTCCGGAGCCAGCTTGCACCACGATGCGTACAGCGTGTCCTTGAGCATGGAGAGAAGCGCTTACACTGAGCCAGCCTCTTGCTCTGTGTACTGGAGCAGTGCATTTTATGTGACAAGGGCAGGACCTGCTGTCCTGTGAGTCTGTGGTAGGACTCTGCCTCTGCGGGGAGAGAAATCGAGACCGTGCATTGGCTTCAGCTCTGCTGCGCTGGCACAGCCCCATTGCGTGCCTTGCGATTGTTTTGTGCTTTCTTTGAACAAATGCCTTAGGACTTTTTCAGTCCATTATATCTGTTACTTTACTGCATGGTGAAGTTCAATTAGCAATTAATATAAATCCTTATACTTGCTTATATACATTGCTAACTCCAGTTTGCATGTAGAGCTCCAAGCAAAGACAAAGTGTCTAAGGCAATTTTAGCAGCGCTGGCTTCTCATTCGAGACCAAGGCGGCTCGCAGGTCTGCACAGCAGCGCTTAGGGTGCTGCCAGCCTCCAGGTGCTTACTGCTCCCTTGCTGCTGGCAGGTGCTGCCCCTTCAGCTCCCTGCAGCCCAGCCAGGAACACTTCCTTTATTTTATTTTTTATTTTCTATTTTTTTTTTGCAAGCAAGGAGAGTAGAGGGCAGCACCTTCAGCAGGCTCTGCTGCCTGTACAGGGGGCAGACATCCTCACGGCCAAAGCAGTTTTTGAAATGTTTTAACGTGTGGAGCACAGCCAAGTTGTTAGTGCTACTGGAGCAGCTGAGGCTCACACAGTGCTCCAGAGGACCACAGCTTAGCTAGGCATAGGAGGGGTTTCTGCTCTTTAAGACAAAGGTTTTAATACAAGTTTGTTGTTTTTGCTGCCTTAACTGAATTATGCATTAAAAGAAAATCGTTTTTCTTAGTGCCTTTCAAATTTTTTAAAAGCAGTGGTGAGCAGCAGCACTCCCTGACCATTTCAAGGTGTTCTTTATTTATACCTTTGTTACTTAGTTTCAGAGAGAGTGAAAGCTGAGAGGAGTTTAGTTCATAAGCAAGACTGACCCAATGATTCTACCCTTGTAAACAGATGCACACTCTGGCCCTGTGAAGCTATTGCACTGGTTTTAGCAGGGCATTTCGTGGCGTGGTGCTTGCAGAGGGGGCACAGCCTACAAAGAATTAATTTGCTGAGCCCCAGCCCATGTCTTAAGAACAAACTAATGTTAGGAGGGATGGTTTTTGGGGACTTACTTTAGAGTCAAACCCTTGTTAGGGGCAGCCAGGTAGCATGCCGTACTTCTGCACAGCAGCGAGGGGTCTGCTCCAGGAACATCCCATCATAAAGTGTACCAGTAAGGGGGTTATTTCCTTTCCCCTCCCTGTCCAATCTCATCCATAATTAGGGATAAGCTATAAAATATCTTTTAAAGGGGTGGGAGGCAAATATTCTGTGCTCTTTATCTTTCAAATTATAATTTTATAGCTCTGATTTAGTTCTAAGACAAAGGCATTAGATGTCAGCAAAAAATCAGAATTTGATCCTGATAGGTTTTTGATAATGCCAAATGTCACCTTATGCTTAAGAAAACAGGTAATGCTTGCTTTGCGCACCAAGCAGTTCTGACACATACGTGTGTGTGTATATGTATATATATATATATATATAATTTGATGCATGAATGAAACTGTTTCTTTTTCCAGAACAAAGCCTAAAATTCTGCAGTTGGATTTATTACTGGAGTAATTTTTTTTTTGCTTCAGTCCTCTAAAAAATAAGTAAATAATCAGAAGTAAGGAATGACTTCCTACTGGAATATCTGTAGAAGAGCAGTGATGCGATTGCTCTGTTCTCCACACCACATCTGTTTGCTCTCTTATTACAGTAAATTGAAAAGAATCTGCAAGATCTAAACATATTTTTTGGCTTCTGTAATTCTCAAACTTCCATCATTCTTTGCTAAATGACAGGGTGGCTCTTCCAGAGGCTTTGTCGGAGTGTTTTTCTGGAGGCCAGGTTAAGTATGTGATAACAACTAGCAGAAAAAAGCAGCCTGAGTGAAGTCCTTTGCCCTGATTTCACCAACTTCTGCTCACAATCCATTAGCTGTCAAAATTTCTTGCAAGAAAAGAAAGTGGTCTGGTTTTTATGACATATTTAATGCTTAACAAGTCAGGCCTTCTGTTATCATGAAAGAAACGAAGTGTGGAGCTGTTTTTCTGAACTGCTTGAATCTGAGTGTACTCTGGCCTTCCTTGTTATGGTTGGCAGTGACGCAGTGGCAGGCAGATTTCTCTTTCTTGGCAGATGTTAGGGATTGGGTTCTGCTCATGGGGATTTTGTGGAAAGAGCTTTTTCCCTTTTTCTTGCGTTCAGGTGAACTTGTTTCCTGTCTGTCTTGTTCCACTAGACTTTCAGGTTTTCCAGAGAGATGAGTGTTAAGAGAGTAACTGTGCACTGGGTGCTGGAAAAGAACAAAAAGCTTGATTGGAAGCTCATGGATGCTGAGAGGAGGCTCTCCAGTGGTTTGGTGACAAAACAGAAAATGAGACATCTGAGGATCTTGTGACTGTGGGTAGCATACCCACAAAATAGAAATAAGGTTGTGCATGAGCTCTTTTGAGCGTTATTGAGGACATATTTTCTGCTGGAGCCTTTGGTTTGAAGGGAGCAGAGCAACGCAAAGGTGGAGCAGGCACTGAGGGAGCATCCTCGTTCCACGTGGGTGAGGATCCTGCTGGAGCAGGAGCTGCCGGATACACCTGCGACAGCGGTCTCCCGTAACTCCCTCCAGCATGGTTGGAGAGGAAAGGAGAAATTGTGGGGAGTACAGAATTCCCCTTTCCCTCAACACTTGATGCTGCAGAGTGCTGCAACGATGTGGGTATTGTGTAGGCTGGGTTTGAATGTGGTATCTGCAGTCCCCAGGACACTCGAGCCTCCAGCACGGTGTGCAGACAGAGGTGGTGTTCTCAGGGTGTTTCGTGTTGTGCTGCTACAGTCCTCATGAAGTACTGACATGGGAGTGACGGGTTCTGTGCAGGTGATTTGTTAAATGTCTGCAGACCTGCAGCACACGGTTTTTTTGGGAGGATTTATTTCCCCTGAAAAATGAGGAAAATATCTATATTTTTTTTCTATTTGCAAAGAAAGATTGAGCCTTAAATGGTATTGAGAAGTGCAGTACGCTGTTTTTAACTGCTAGTGACCTTGCAGATGAAGGATGACCACTGCATGTGCACAGAAGTTTCATATGTGAAAAAAATAAAAGGAAAAAGTTGACTTTGTAATTTCTGTTAAAGTACAACTTAGATGATTTAACCCTTTAGGAAATGAATGTGTGTTATTTAGCAGTATGAAAGCAAACATCAGGGCAGAAATATAGCTTGGTTCTGGTCAGATTTCTAGGTTGTGAGACACAGTGAAAGGTTTTGAGTTGTTTGAGCAATAGGGCAGTTCTAAGAGGAGTTTGTACGGTAATTCTCAGGTTGCTTAAGGAAACTGCTGGAGGGGTGCTGCGTCCACGCTGCTGCAGGGATTACAGCTGGGTTGCCCTTGTATTGAAGGAAAAAAAGTGTAGATATCAATTCTAACCACCTTCTGTGAGTTTGCTCTGTCTGAAGTGTCTTCAGCACTGACATCTGCTTAATATATATTATATTAATAATATAACTGCTGTTTGCTTAGTGTTTACTGAAATATTTTCCCTTCCAATGAAAACCTTCCCAATTTTAGAACGCTTGGTGAGGTTACAGATCAATAGTCCTTCAGACTGGTTGCCTCTTAGCTAAATTCTGAGATTAGTGAGCATTATGGGGTTTTTAATGTTTTTATGCGTTTTGAGTTGTTTTTTTTCAGGGGGATAGCAGAGACACCATGGTTTGGAGTGAAACTTCTGGTCAGCCTGAAGTTCCAGGGCGCTTCTGTAAGCGAGGAGGAGCGCCTCACGCGACATGGCTGTTTTTTGTAGGATCTGAGTGGATTAAGGCTGGGGTGTTTGCATGTTAGAATAAACCAACAGTATAATAAAACGTGACAAGCTTTGTTAAAATTCCTGCATGCTAACTTACAATTCCAAGTTACTTCTAAGGACGGAAAAAAGGACGTGCTTCTGTGATTGGAAGTGTTCCGAGCCAAGGCTTCGGCGGCCATCTCAGAGTGCTGAGCTTGGGCTTGGTGGCCGACCTGTGCGCTGTGCACCTCCCGGCTGGTTCTTCCTTAGCTTCCGCAGAAGTGCATGCACTTGAGCAGACAGGTTTGCTCCCCTAAGCTTTTCCCTCTGAGTATTACTTTGTAGGAAGCGTTGCTCACTCCAGTTAAGTATTTTCCCCAGAACAGCAGCTCTGTGGTGTTTTGTTTGCACATCGTCTGGCTGCCGACCTGGAGCAAAGCAGGGAATGCCCACTGGCTGTTGATAGTTCCTTTTCTCAATAGTCTCCTTAGTTTTGAAATTCAGGGTTTGTAATTGTAAAAGATACAATTGCACCACAGGGTACAAAAACGGCATAAGTGTGTTTGACTGGAGCTCACCTCTTCCCCCTCCCTAACTTCAGAACGCCTTGTGTCTGGTGGTCACTCAGACACAAAATACATTGTTAGTTCTGGTATCAGGCTGACAAGGGAAACACGAAACCCCAGTTCTCCGGCGCAGTTCCTGTTTTTCTGACTTGACAGTTTGAGCTCAGAGTTTGTCTCTGCGAGGTTTTGTTAGGTTTGGAAGCAGAGAAATGCTGTTTGGTAGTGAAGCAAATTGGATCAGTCTGGGCATAGTGTTTATCTGTCTTCACTTTCTTCTGAGCGATGCTGGAGGCACCCTCAAACGAGTCGTGTTAGGCTTCTCCCTAGCAGTAGCTCCCAGAAAGCAGTAGTTCTTAAGATGGGCACAATGTCATGAAGTAGAGAAGTTACTGCAAATAATTCATGCATGCAGGAGCTAACAAGGAGTGCAAACATAGCACTCCACAGCCCAGGACTTCCCTAAAGCAACAAGTGTTTTTCCTAAATGCTCTAGGGTAATGATTCTTCTCATGCATTTTCTTTTCCCTTGATGTTGCCCCCCCAAATGTTCAGCCTCAGAAGAAGCTTCCAGTTGTTGTTTTGTCAGTGAGAGGTGAAGGTGTAATAAAACCTTGACATCACTTCTGGAGGTACTGCTGAGCCAACTGCACCCTGCTTTGCTACCGCTGGCCTCTTGTTCTTCTTCCCTTTGTCTTTTCTTTATGATCTCTTTCGATTGCGCGAGTATCAAAATGGAGTTACTTGCATCAGGGGGTGCTACTGCAAAGCTGGCAAAGACTTTGGTGTATATGATCCTTGAGCGCATCAGTAGTCCTGGCGGAGTGCTGATGTGTCTGTAGCGTCCAGGTCACATTCCACCCATGGTGTCTGTGCAGTACAAAGCAGACTGTGACAGGTGTGAGCAGCTTGGTTGTACAGCTGCCACCAAGGCTTTGTGGTGGCTTTTCCATTCTCTTCTGGTGTTTTGATTGTAAAAGTCAAGGTATAGAAGTTACAAACTTAGTTACATGGAAATTCCCTGTATGTGACCAGTGGTTCCTGTAAACTCCAGGAAATGAGACTAAGGCTTGCTTTATAAGGGTTTTCTGTTTTTTTTTTCTTTTTTTTTCTTTTTTTTTTTTTAATTTTTGGTGAACAAAGAATGGCAGAGATGCTGCAATCAGTAAGCCTGTGTGCACAGCATGCGAACTTCTCCAAAGCTGATCCTGTTAGAGAGCAACTCAGTAACTCAGTGTGGCTGCAGCTGGAAGGGAAGAAGGGGCTAGAAGATATTTTCTAAAGTAAGATAATTGGTAATTGCCTTTTTGAGAGTGATTTAAGCATGAGAACATCTTAATTTCTCATCCTTTTTAATGCTGGCTTTCAGTCTCTTGTAGTGTAATCCCATGAGTCATTTATGTAGAAATTATCATCAGAGGTTGAAAGAATGTGAACAAAATTCTGAGGAAGCTTTAATGGGCAGTGCTGGGCATGGAGATGCACGTCTGAGAGGTCCTGAGATCGGTGGTGACATGTCTGATATGTAACATGAGAGCAGCCACAGGCAGCTCTGGGAAAGTAGGTATGGCAGGAGATGCTGGGGGTGAGTCATATGTGCGTGAGTCAGTTCTAAAAGCGATTGAACAAGGCTGTCCCTGCTTCGCTATTTTTAATATTTGCTTACTCACATTTACTGTACTAAGTTCTTTACAGGAATGTAATTAAAAGCTGTTAGGTCTTTAGGCTGCTTTTTGTGGCAATGGCTTGTTTCATTGATTTGGAGTGACGTCTTCAGTCCTGCCTCTTCCGGGATTTTTAGATCTTGGCATAACTTCTGTTCTTGTTCTGCCAGTGCTTTCAGAAGTACTGCAGCCCAGTACTCGCGGTGTTGCATCTGGCCCCACGTGGATAAATTGGTGTTGAGACTGGTCCTTACAGCCAGACGGAAAGTGGCAGAGCTGGAGCATGAGGCAGGGTGGTGATGAGTGCATGGTGCTACCCAGAGATGCTTTTCTACCTCACCAGGTGGAGGTCTGTTTCATAAGGGACATGATCTAATATTTTTACAAAAAAAAAAAATCAGGGTTTTATGAACAGTGAATATTAAGTTGACAGCGTTTCTGTGGTATAACCCTGCTTGCAATTTATGTTATCCTTTGACTCCTGCCTTTCTCAGGGCATCAGCTCATCTTTCCAGGAAGGTGCAGCCCTGACTCGCTTCTCGACAGGCACAACTATTCTCTACAGATGTTGACAGCTGCGTTTGCAGGAGGAAGAAGCATAGGAGGCTGCTTGGGGTGCGTGTATGTGTCATGGAGTTCAGCGCTGGCTTCCTGTTTACTGCTGCTGAGTGAGGATTTGGGCTTGAGCCAAAGAAAAGGTGCAAGAGTGTGGCTCGTGGGTTCGTAGTCCCAGGTCCGCAGCTGCTGCTCCCCTGCCATCCCCAGCTCTTGGCACAGTGCAGTGGCTGCAGCATGGGTTCTGTTTGCAGTGGAGCAGCAGCGAAACCTGTGCGCTGGCTGGCGGCCACTTTCTTTTCTTGCTGCTGACAAAAGTTCCCAAAGCGCAGCCAAGTTGCTTGAGCTACATGGTGGCACTGGAGCTGGGGAGCGAGGCTGCGGTCACAGTTCTTGAGACCAGAGGCTCTTTGGCTGCGTTGGGATAAACTGGGCCTGCTCGAGCTGTGAAAGTTGGGATGACTTTTGGTCCTCAGCCTCTCAGGAGGAAAGGCTGACCTGCTGCTGTGCGGGTTCTACCCTGGGACTCATCAGCAAGAGGAGGCAAAGCAGGGCCTGGTGGGTTGTTGGCATTGAACCATTGCAGCGGTGTAATGGTGCTCAGTCTGAAGCATCAGAAGAGAGGGAGGCAGGGCTGCAGCTGAGCAATGTTCACTCCTGTGTGCTTCTAAAGGACTGGAACAAAGTTATACCTAAGTTGGAAGGTGAATGGTGAGGCGTGGCCATAAACTTCTATGAAATTGCTCTTGGCCAGAACTGGAAATGGAGTAACAGAGAGCTGCTGTAAACTTTTATAATGTAAAGGCACTCTAGGGAATGCCAGTAAACTCCTGGAAAAGTACGTTTATGTTATTCATCGCGTCATTTTTTACTTTCCATAGACCTTATCTTATTAGATTTCATGCAGTTCTACTTGGTATTCTGAAACATAAATATGTGACTCAGACTTTTTTTTTTTTTACAGCTTTCATAAGCTGTACAATACTGATAGGAGGATGATTTCATTGTTAAAGGGAGGACCACCACGCTACCATGCAGCAGCTTTGCAAATAGGAGAAGCAAACGCTTTCTGAAGAGAAAAATCAGTGAACCGTAAATAAGCATGATGTGATTCAGCCCCACCAGAATTTAGGAGAAGCATTAAATTGGATTGCTAAACCAGAAGAGGTATAAGACTTTCTAGATAGAAAAATATTTTAGAGAATCAGGTTGAGATTGTTGTGTGGGATGGGATCCTATATGTTGCCCCACCTCTGTGTCAGCTGCTAGCCACAGTGGAGTCCATCTGGATACAGATGAACATAAAGGCAAGCTGCAGTCATTGTGTGACCAAGCCATCAGTGAGAGGATATTCTGAAATCTGCGGAGTAAGCTCTAAAATCCGTAACACAAACAGGACTCCTTAAGAAAAGAAAAAGCTGCAGTGCTCAGTACTGTGCACAGAGCTACCTGACAAGTTTTACCTCCTTTGAGCCGCTGTTGACACAACTCTGAGGTCAACACGTAAAATTTACCCCATTTATCTGGTTAGTTAAAAATAGCCTGTGTATTTATCCAAGAGATTGAATGAACTGAATGCAAATACTTGGTTTGCTTGACAGGGCGGTGCTAGGATATAGCTCATTGTTGACAGAAGACTTGCACCAGCGATTCTCTGATTGTGGCAAGCACGCTGTGCCAGGCCATACAGTTAAATTGGACAGTGGATATTCGGTGGAGAGCAGAGAACCTGATGAAAGCAATCGTTAGGACGTTGGCTGAAACAAGTCCATGATTGCGAATGGTTTCTGGAGTGGCTGTGCCGGTTTATTCAGATGATCAGTTCAGGTACGTGCAGGCAGGCTGCAGGCTTACGTCTGTCGCATCGATGATGACAGGGGAGTGGACTTGATTTACGGGTTCCTTCCCAGCCCATGTTCCTGCCTGATAAGCTGCTGGTGGCGAAGTCTGCCTGTGCTTAAACATTAATTTGTCGGCTACCTTGTCATCTCAGGAGATGAAAACAACTCTAGATGAGTGGCAGGGTATTCCTCTATTTCAAACAGAAAATACCTGTTAGATAAGCCTTTAATTGCAGCAGTTGGCAGCCTGACCTTCATAAAGTCATGACCATTCCATATTCTCAAGTCCTGTGGACTCCTGTGGGAGAATCGGTATAAAACCAGTGAGGATGTGTGCTGTTTTGGTATCCAGAGGGCATCTGAGATGCGACTGCCACCATGTGCACTGTGCAAGGTGGTGCCTCTGCAGGTGAATGGTTGTGTGTGCATGCATGCAAGTGGAAAAAGCAGCAAGCTCAGCTGTGGGGCTGGGCAGGGGAGGCTGAAACAGCTGAGAGGGAGCATCAGGTCCTGACACTGGAGAGCCGCCGCAGCTCAGGCTCTGGTTTTTGGTCACCATGGTATTTGACTCAAGCTGTCTGCCCAAGCCTCCTTGAGTAGCTTCATCTGGCTTCCACTGATGGATTTCCTTTGTCTGAGCTGGCTTCTGCTAATTGACTTGTATTTGATTTTTAGGAAGAAACAAGCCTGCAGCTGTGAAAAATGATGATGATTTTTCCTGTTTCAGCTCTTTGTCACAGTTTTGAATCAGAGAATAAAGACTGTGAGATAGCTGTTTATCACCCTTAGAGGTGATGTTTAGGGCTTATCTCCTCTTCTTACAGTAAGATAGGCAAAGTAAGGGTTCATTAAAGCCTGTGAATATAAAAGTAATTGCAAGTAAACTGAAGCATATCCTGAGGGAGGACCTTCTCAACCAGCTTTTGAATCTCCAGTCTAAAGAGAAGAGTGTAGCTACAGATACGAGGTCCCTTTTTAGTCTAGGGAAGGACTTGGAAGCATTGCTTGACTAACTTGAGGTTTCTGTTTTAGGGTAAGGAAAGAAGTGTCTAGAGTCAACTGTGGAGATGGGCAATGAGAGGAGCACTCAGCATCTAGCTAAAAGGCAGACATCTGTGTTTGGGGAGGCGTGTGGGAGAAGGGCAACATGCTAGTGCTGCCAGGCACCCTCTCAGCTCCCACTGGGAAACATGTTTTGAATGCAGCACTGCTTTTTAACAAATCTTTTACCTGAGACCAAAGGGAGCAAGGGTCAGAGCAGACTCCTTTTTCAGCTGTTACCTATGCTACTCCTCTGTGGAAGGGGTGTAGCTCTACTCAGCGTTATAAAGAGAAAAGATGAGTTGCTATCCCATTGCTTTTCAGGCAGAGACTGAAGAGTTTCAAGATCCGTCACTGTGATTCTTGCTTTCGAAAGGTCAGTTTCTGCACCATTTGCTGTGCTTTTCTGTTTTTCCCATGCTTGCAGCCGCCCTGGCTGGCCTTTGGGATGTCTAATCTGAAGGAGGAGTCCTTGCTGGTAAGGATGCAGCATGTAGCACAGCAGGCCTGGCAAGGACCTGGGGACGAGCTGCTCCGCTGCGCTCCCCGAGAAGCCCCCGCCTCCCTGAAGTGAAGGGAGCAGAAAATGACCAGTGGATGGAGGAGCAGGGAGGCTTCAGTGTTGTCTCTAACTTTGCTTCTGACAAGCCAATCAACTAGCTGGCATTCCTTCCTCTGACTAAGTGTTTACAGCTGCCTGTTTCACAGATGTACTTTGGTGATCAGTCAATAATAAAAAAATAATTGCTACGTCTGTTTGTCACAACAGGTGTGCAGTAAAGAACCGCGTTTCTCACTCATTAAAATGATGTCTCAACAGCATTTGGTCTGTCATTTCCAATCATACACCTCTTTTCGAAAAATACGCACAGGTGTGAGCATAGAATCATAGAATGGCTTGGGTTGGAAGGGACCTCAGAGACCATCTAGTTCCAACCCCCCTGCCGTGGACAGGGCTGCCCACCACTAGCTCACGAGATCAAACTGCCCAGGAACCCATCCAGCCTGGCCTTGAACGCATCCGGGGATGGGGCAGCCACAGCTTCTCTGGGCAGCCTGTTCCAGCGCCTCACTGCTCTCAGTGAAGAACTTCTTCCTGATGTCCAGCCTAAACCTCCCCTCTTTCAGTTTCAGCCCATTCCCCTTTGTCCTGTCATTATCCACCTGGGTAAAAAGCAGGTGCTGTGCGTACACACGGTGCGCTACTGAGGGGTACTTGCACTAAAAGAGAAATAAAGCTAGCTTCAAATAGCAGTGGCAGGACTTGGCTTTGGTTTTCCTGTCTGAGGATGGGTCTCCATCATGCTGGAGTAGATATAACGGGAATGGTCCCGTGTGATAAGGCGGTGGTCAGCTGCCAGCTCGGAGCTGCGGGACTGTGCCCCAGCCCCATCCTCTGCTGTATGTGTGTTGCTGGTGCAACCATGCAAATGGTTGAGAGATTTCACTAGAGCCAAAAAAGCTGCTGAGGACAGGCAGCTATGCTGTGGTCCCAGCAGTTTGGCGAGCGGGTGCTCTGTGACCGTAGTGCTCGTGTCCCAGTATATGTCCCTGACCCCTGCTCAGAGGCGGGGCTGCCAGAGGCCTTGGGTCGGCTGGTTTTTGGTGTGAAGTGCTAGGCCAGTCCCTCTCCTCCAGCTTTTCTAAACTTAGAATGCCTTTTCTATGCACAGTCCAAATAGTTATGATGATTAAAATAGTTTGAACCGCTCTAGGCCAGTAACTTTCCATGGGAACTCTGGGGGTTGGAAAGCTCCTTATTCATTTTCTTTTCAACATGTCTCTTGTGCACATATGTGGATAAATAAGGACTTTTGCCTTACTGTGTATTGCAGTGTTAGCCTGAATGCTTTCAGCTTTTAAGTAATAGCTGCTTGCTACATCTACCACCGCTAAACATTTGCCCTGTGTTTTTGGCTGTGTTAGTACTTGTGAGCAGGGTAACCTACTCTTATTTCCAGACGTTGTGGCTGCCCCTCGCTGTAGTGAGAAGAATTAAGCTCAGGGTCTGGGACAGTAAGAGCTCCTTCAAAATACCGTGGTCAGCAGGTACATTGGGCACCTGGCCCGTGGGAGGTGTCCTGCCCTTGGCAGGGGTTGGAGCTGGGCGGGCTTTAAGGTCCCTTCAACCCAAACCGATCTGCGATTCGCTGATGTTGAGGCAACGTTGAAACCCTCCCCGTCCTTAGTTTCCCAGTACATGGACTTGAGTTGGAGGTCAGAATATTTGATTTTAAAAGCTCATTGTGGCACTTGTTTCTCTCCGTCGATCGGACTTGTGTCTCCGACTTCCCCGGCACCATTTGGTAACTCCTTTGTAAGCGAACATCTGTGTGTAAATTATCTCAGCAGCAGCAATAATGGTCTGTGTGGAGCACATCTATTTTCAAATGCAGGTGGTGGTTTGCAGGAAGTAGCAGAAATTACAGTGCAGCTTGTATTGGGCAGAGGGAGATGTGGCCTTTTTTTGGAGCAGTGCCTCTAACTTTCTAAACCCAGAAGCATTGTTTTTTCCTGGTACTAGTAGGACTTCACACCGTGGAGGAAGGCTAGCTGGAGTCCCCAAGCCCTTCTCAGTGAAGGAATGTTGTGTTAGTGCTAGCAGGTATTCTTACCTTACATACCGGGAGGAGAGAGGGGGAGAGGAAAACTGAAGCTAAACTGTTTCTTCCCATCGCTGTACTGGGTGGGAGGTTTTCCAGGAGTCACATTCTGCCTGAAGGACACGGGGGTGCCACCTGAGCGTTCTTTTTGTTAATAATGCGTGTTTTGTTCTTTGTTTCTGTAGTTTTGCTGGTTGCAATGCAGCCGCGCATTCATGGGAGCAGCTGGGCTGAGCTAGCGTGCTGGGGGCTTGGGGAGGACAGCGGGGGGAGGCTGGGGACGTGCGTTTGGTGGCTGTAGGCAGGGGGGGTGCCTCACAAGTTTTTTGCCAGATTAACTCAATCTGGAGGCCTGTTGGTAAGACCAGAGGTGGTCTGTGCTCAGACCTGCATCCTGCTGAATTTCTTCTCGTTGCTCTCTTCCTGTTCTGCTTTACGATGTATGGCAAATTGTGCAGATGTTTTCACGCTGCGACGTGTGGTACCACGTAGCTGCAGTTGGCACCTCCTCTGCTACAGGAGCACCTGCTCCTTAACAGAGATGTCAGGGCTGTAAACCTCAGCTTTTTACAGAGTTGTGCTGGAGCCATGTGCATGGCACCTAACAGGAAGGGCTTAGCTGGGGTACTGTCATTGTGTGTTTGCACCACCTGGCTACATTTTCTCCAGCCAGCGTGGCGTGCAGTGGTCTAGTCATGGGGTTACTGTTAGAGCTGGGTGATTTTTAGCGTAAAAATCACCCTGTCCTAACAGCAGGGAGAGAATCGAATGCAGAGGAGGGGTAAGAGACTTTTGAGGCCACGTTTCTCGTGCTGCCAATAGCAAATCCAAAGTCTGCTATGAAATTGGATGGTTTTGTAAGTTATAGTAAGAATGTTTATTGGTTAGCAGACGTCTTTGTTGGTGGTTTTGCTCTGTACAAAAGCAAAGATAACTGGTAATGTTTTGTTTGCTTTTGTTTATAACTTGTTTTAAATGGTGAGCCCTTAAGAGTGAGCTTGAAAATTATCTTCTCACCACATTAAAAAAAAAAAAAAAAAAAAAAAAAAAAAATTCCCNAAAAACACTTACCAAAGTGTAAAGCCACCACAGGAAGCCTGTGACTACCAGAACTCTTCATGAATAAAACAGTCTGCGGGGGGTTCAAGTGTCTCACCGTGTGCAGAGTAGATGTTGACCAAATATCTAAAACTGTTCAAGCCTTTATCAGTGATTTAAATGCAACAAATCAGTGGCATTTCTTTCTGAACCAGTGAAAATGCAAAGGGGAGCTGGTGTTTTAGCTCATTCTGAGGGCTGCTGTGATCAGCTTGAGGTTACTCCTTGCCAGCGGTAATTCCTGCTGCTCATTCTGCTGCTCTGGAGGTGCTTTTGGGCACCTCAGCCCCTTTGCAGGATGATGCTGGGCAAGTCCCTCCCTCGGGTAAGGAACTTTTGCTTTAGCAAAGCCTCCTCATTCACGCGTTCCTTTATAGACCAGGCGCAGTCCATGCACTTGGTGGGGAGACACGGGGTGGCTTGCTGGCTGGCCCTTGGTGCCCCGTGTGCAGCCCAGGCAGTCCAAGCTCAGGGGAGGAGCAGAGGAAAGTGGGACGAGAGCCTCCATTTTGTGACTTAAAAATGAAAAAGGTCAAGAACGCCTGTAGCTGCTCTCAAGGAAGTGGCAGCGGGGCTGACCGCGAGAGAAGTGACCAAGCGCAGCTTCTGCGAGCCCCCGGTGAGTGTCGGCCAAGGGCAGCTCTGCAGCAGCTCTGTGGTCACAGAGAGGTCCCAGCCCCTTTGCATGTTTTGCATACTCTCAAACTAGAAAGCTGCAGCATGTGTGAAGCCTGCCTACTCATCCCCTTGGTGTCTGGAGGAACTGCTGCTGCTAATTCTGCCTTGTGTTGGAGGCAGCTGAGTGGGACGTGGGAGACCTGGACTAGTTAGCAGTGCTGGTGCTGATTTCCTGGGGAACACTGCAAGTCATCTAATTTCTCCTCCTCCATTTGCTTGCAGGAGAGGCATGCTGATAGTTTTCTGGTGCTGTTCAGCCAGTCTTGCCTTTGCAAGCATCAGCTGTTGGCTTATTTTGGTTTGTTTCTTACAAATCCAAGGCAGGATCAGACGTCCAGGTGCTGTCAGCATAAATCTAAGCTCTCTTTCTTTGAAAACAAATAAAACGTCGGATTGCCTTATTGAGGAGCACCAGTGGATGATGGAGATGGCCGTGAAGGGGTATATTGTCTCTGTATTATGCTAAAGGTGATGCAGTGGCTTTGCAAAAATGGGGTACAAGCAGTTCCCTCCTGGGTACGTGCTAAATCTAAATAATTATCCAGCAGAGAGGTGGTGATGTGGAATGGCTCAGTGCCAGCATGGTGTGTCCAGGGTCTGGGGCTCATCTTCTCTCTGTGCCTGCATGCTGCTGAGCAGCTGAAATGAGTAAGTGAGTAAGGTGGAGATGGGTGGATTGCAGCATGTAGGTGCCTAGCGAGGCCCCAGGTGCCAGGTTTCCTCGTTGCACGTTTCAGCATGGTGGCATCTCTGAGACTTCAGGTCTCAGGAAGCAGCACAAAGTGATGACCTCGTGATCCCATCCAGTTACAGGGAGCAGCTGTTTCAGTTACAGACCTTCCTCTGGAAGGCGATGGACAACAGAGGTGCTTCACCTCCCTCCTGGTGACTTCTCCTGCATGGGAAAACTGCCGGTAGCACCCACATCAGTCCTAGGTATTCTGGGAGTGAATCTGGATCACCAGAGTGTTTTGTGCAGGAAGAAGGGAGGTGCTGAAGCTCTGCAGAAGTCCTGGCACGTTGCTGGGCACTGAGTTCCCCTGTGAATTTAAGATCACCATCCCAACCGGTGGCTGACGCCTGCAGCAGCGAGCTGCACGATGACCTTAGCCCCTGTAGCCTTCGTGTTAGCAGAGAGAGAACGTTGCATGTGGTTTTGTGGCTTTTCTTCCATTCTTTCTTCATTCACATCCGTTCCTGCCTTTCTGGTGGATCTGTGCAACACCTACAGCCTTTTTTCCTCTGCAGCACACCCTCACCACTTTCTCTTCTGAGATTTGGAGGTGTTTGCCACACGGGCTGATTGTCCTGCTTTTCCACGCGTCGGAACTGAGCTTCAGGAAGCCCCTTCAATCAGTGCGGTGCCACCAGGAAGAGGCCGAGTTTCCTGAAGATGTGCTTCATTGCTGGGAAGATGGCGTGGCACATTGCCAGAGGGCTCCCATCGCCTCCAAGAGGTGCAGGCAGAGGGGCAGTGGTGAGGGGCGTGGAGGAGGGCGTAGAGTAGGAAAGGGATTGTTAATGTTGTGCCCCAGGCAGGAATCAAAACAGGTTGTCCATCCTCTTTAAGCCTGGAATCCCCCTGCAATCCCGTTAGCATCAGTCTTAGTAATAAAGCTCTATTTTAGGTGGTTGGCTTATGGGAAAAAGGAAAAAAATGAACTTCTCTTTAGTTTTTGTGTAGTAAGTTCGGGAGTATAGGCTGCATGGTAGTGACACAAAACTCATGTCGTTGTGTTGTAGGTTTCCAAAATGGGTCAAAGCTTGATACACAAATGTATTTACTTCCAAGGAAACTAATGCTGGGTACCTGAAAGGTGCTCGATATTGACTATGAAAGGGCATAATGACAGGCGGTATCATTTAAAGTTGTTACTACACCAGAAACCGTGGATGAGAAAGGATTTAGTACCTGTTTACGGTTTAGAAGAAGCAAGCTATAAAGACAGCTGGTGACTGTTCCTTCCACACCAGCCCAGCCAGGAGAAGCCCAACAGGTGTCCAAAGGGACCTTAGGCCGGAGGGAGAGCAAAATGTGACTCGTCTGGCGTGCGCGCTCACACATCCACAGCAGCAGTTACAGACAGGATGATAACCGTGGTAAGTGAACACGCAGCTGAGAACGTGCTTCCCACATATGTGACATCACGAAATTCAGAGAAGTTGTTGAAATTGAGTTGGAAAAGCACAGGAAATGAGCACGGTTAGTTCTCGTAGTGTGACAGTGAATTGAGTGGGTTCACAAAGCGTTCAGTCTGGTCTGAAGGAGTGAGGACGTGAACACTATAGGAGCCCGCGTCCTCTGCTGTTCAGAGGTAGATGGCTGAAAGTGGGAACGTAGAACCTCTGGCAGTGTAAGCGTGCGTATAGCGAAGGCTGGCCAACATACCCCGTGATGTGCGCTTTGTTCTTCAGTTCTAAGAGCTTTGCTGCACATTAACTATTTTTGCTGAAAATTTCCGTCCTCTGCTCTCTCAACCTGATCTTCAGAGCACAATTTTACAACATAGATCAGTCATGTCGCAGAATGAGTACTATAGAAAAACCCAAGGGGAGTTGGTGACTCTGCTTGTGGGGCAGAGGGTGCCTGGGGGGGACGGCGCTCGGCAGCGCGATACCCAGCTGGTGGGATCCCCAGATCTGGGCTCTTAATGTGCTGCTTCATCATCGTTTCTTGTCCTGTAGTCCTGTCCTTTATTCTTGTTACAGTGTGAGAAGCTGGTTAAGCAGCACCTGGCTTCGTTTTAGGGTATGGTGCATCTCTCTCTCATAGCTTACGCTGCACGAGCTGAATGCCCCATGCTGTACAGGCTGTGCTGTGGTTCTTTATTGCTGTGTTGAAAAAAATAACTCAAGAACTTTCCAGCTGACATAAACTATTGTTACTACAAAATGGCACACTCTGTACGCTTGAGGAAAGCCTACGTATTAGTTTCCAAGCATAAGCAATCATAAACATCCCCTGCTGTGTCCTTTTCGTGCAACAAGAAACTAAATTGGCTGCGAGAGAAAAAAAGAGGAAGAGGGTGAAAATGCTGCTTAAAACTGATTCTGGTTTGGATTTTCCTCTCCTTGCATTTTAAGGACTTTTGCCCTGAAACAAGCCCTCCATCTCTGCATTTTGCTTCCTCGTGCTGTGCCCGTGGTGGCAGGAGGTGTGGCGGGGCCGGCCCGTTCCTGCAGCGGGTCAGCAGCACCGGCCGTGTCCTGTTTGCTGCCCAGAAGGTGCAGGAAGCAAACGTGACTTCTTCTGGGTGCACAGTCTCACCTCCGCTTGAGCTGGGTGCGTTTCTTCTCCAACCCTGTGGAGGTTTCATTTGTTCCCTTTGCCCAGGAGAATGTTCTGTGTTTACAAATCCATTACTCGAAGCCAGAGCTATGGCAATCTGTAGCCTTGTTTGAGCTCACATGAGATGAGATTCACAATGCCCAGTGGAACTTGGAGCCGGTTTCTGTGCTGTCTGACATCTTGAAATAGCTCCCAGCTAACACTTTAAGCCTCTATTTCCTTATTCAAGGGAAACATTTATTGTGTTTCTGGGTGTTCCTGTAGGGCATGGACTCTTGGTGGGTGCAGAAGGTGCCAGCTTGCAGGAGGTGCCGCCGCTTTTCCCCCCTCCTCCATCCATGCCAGCATGTGGACATCATCCTTCTGGTCAAGGATGGATTTGCATATAGTTTCTGAAGTATTTAATTGATTCCCCTTCTTTCCTTTCCTTGACTGTCAGGACATACAGAGGTTGGAAGGGGTTATCCAAGTGTCGTATGTCTTTTTTTTCCGTAGAAATGCCAGGAGCATTGGGCTTGAACCATTCTGATAGGCTGAAGAGATCTTGGCTGTGCCAAATTGTAGGGAGGAGCTCGCATTTTTCAGCAGATATTTCCCAGTTTTTCTTTAAGTCTTAGTGTTTTAGTAGCCAGACCACAGGCAAACTGATTTTGAGCAACCTGCCTTCTAGAGTTTCTTTCTCTGTCGTTTTTAACTTTTCATTTTTCTGACACCAAAATTTTATGAGGGTCTCATCAATATGTGATTAAAAAAAAAAAAAAGAAAAAAGTTTTCTATGGGTTCAATGACCCAGTCCAGGGAAATCCAATGTCATTTTTGGCAATGGTGTGTCCATGGTATTGTTTATGTGCCTGTGCACCAGAAATGACAAATGTTGTGGTTGAACCCCACGTGAGAAGGACGAATCGTTGTCCCCCTCTGCTGGTGGGTGCACCGGGCTGGGAATTTGCTCTCCCTGCCGGCTCGCTGCGCTGCTCTGCGACTAAAATACGGCATGTCACGAAGGTGGCAAGGAGTGTGCATGCGTTGGGCAGGATCTGCAGTGGCCAAAGCAGCCTTCTGCTGGGGTTGGAGCTGCTGGTGCGGGGTGAGACAAGCGGTTCACACCACGCTCTAAGCAGAATGAAGTCTGCGAAGGGCTGCTGTCCATGAGCTCACCAACAAAACACGAGGGAGAGAGGACGGTAGAGTTAGTCTGCGACCGGGGACGTGCTGCTGCTGAGGCAGAAGGAATGTGTCAATGGGGACTTCTGGGAGACTCTTCAGGATGCGTTTGTAAAAAGGTGCGTGCCTGACGCCGGGTGCAAGGATCTCTGGAAGACTCGGTGGTAAACAGAACGCTAGGAATTGGACGTTGGTTTGTTCTCTCCATCCTCAGAAGAACATTGGAGACGAAGCAGTGCTTATGGCTCTTTTGTGTGCTGGGAATTGCTGCCGTGGTTGGAAACGAGCATGAGCTATTAAGCAAACCCAAAGAACGCTGTGCTGAAAAGCAGCAGTTTTGATTTATGAATTCTGCAAGAAGGCAGCCGTTTTGTATTTCCCTTCACATTTTAAAACCTCCAGACAATCTTTATCATGTTATGCCCACACAGACGTTAAAATCTATTGAGTTTCTATTGTCAGACATGTCGTTCAAAAGGGAGTGTTTCCAGTTAGATTACAGCTCTGGTCTTAACCTTTTGCATTTAAATTTTCTGGTGCTGCTGTGCAGAAATAATTACCAGCTTGTCTGCGTGTTCCACTGATCATTATCTCAATTACACTTCTTCCCCATATTATTGCTGGGGGAGTGTGTCTGGAAACTCAAATTTAGCATTAAAATGGCACAGATGGAAGGAACATGCAATTTAATTGCAAATATGTGCTGTGCTGTTAAATGTTGTTTTCTCTACGGTAGTATCGTCTTTGCTGGGTGCTTTCCAAGCACGAGGGAGGCTTGTGTTTCAGCGTCAGACTTTCTGCAAACTAAGCCTAAGGCTTATAAAGCAATATTCTTAGATTAGGGTCTGCTGCGTCAGATGAAGGCCTGGTGCTGTTGCAGCAAAACCAAACTGCAGTTGGTTTGAGTCTGTTTTGGCAGAGAGAGGGGGGAGCAGAAAGATGAGGGATGGAGGGTACAAGAGGAGCAGTCTTTCAGCCTCAGCTGGGTGATGGGCAACATCTCTTTCATTTTACAGCCCTGGCATCGGGCACTGTGTGAAATACTGGCAGTGTCCTGGCTAACGTTTGAAAAAAAGATGTATTGATACTTTCCCCATTTGCTTCAGGTGATAGGGATAAGCTGTAACTTGGGGGAGAGTAGTTTTGGAAACCAGCCCCAGAGTACTGAAGTTGTTTGTGGTCTTAGGAAAAGATTAAAAACCGTAGGCTCTTGGAAGGTGTCCGTGCTGCCTGGAGGCAGGGAAGTTGCTGCTGTGTTCCTTGTGAACAAGGCTCCTCCAAGGGAAGTGCCAGCCCTGCAGTGGTACTCGCTGCCACGGGTAGTTCGCTTGTCTTCCTCCCAGCGGAGGCTCTGCATCTTCCACAGAGCAAAGGAGAGTAAAAAGGCAGAGGACAAATCCTGTCGCTCTGGAAGGAGGGACTAGGGAAGAGAGAGAGTGACCAGTATTCGGTTAAAAATATGAAGAATGAAGGGACTGAGAACGCCATGAAGGAGATAAAGCAAAGAGAAAAATACTCCTTTGGTATCTCAGCTGAGGGCTGCTGTGGGTATGACACCAAACAGATGCTGATGCTCTGAAAATACCAAAAAATACTAAAACAGTCGAGGCTTTTCACCTGGTGCTTGTTTGCCTCTCAACCAGCACGCCTGAAGAGGCAAAAGAAAGTAGTAGATTTAGATGGGCCGTGCAGAATGTGCTCCTCGGTGCTTGTTCTGGCTGTCTTTGGTGGAGACCGTCAGTGGAAAGGTTCCATTGGATTACAAGTGGCTTTTTGGCAGCCTGAGCGTATACTTGGTGCCTCAAATACTGTACAAAATAATTCCTGACTTTTTTTTTTTTCCCCAGCCAGGTGCAAGTTACTGTAGGAGAGAGTGAAGATAATCTGTTTCAGTGGCGTAGAGGATCAGACAGACACATAAATGCAGGTGCGTTGGGTTCTGAGGTTTGGTTTTGTTTGTTTTTCGGTGGGAGGCTGAAGTTTGTAAACTGCAGAATTGGTGGTTTGGGCTTTTGTTATTAGTGGAGCTGAAGTTGAGTAAAACATGGAACACAGACCCCGTAATACCTGAAGTCTGTGGTCATCCAACTCCTTTCTGCTCTCTCTATTTAAATACCAGGAATAAATGCCACGCACCTTTCCTTTCGAGTCAGAGCCCCTTTGTATCCTTCGTGGCAGTGTGAAAGAGGTTTCATTAAGCCTACTTTTACCTGCTGGGGAGAGAGAAGTAACAATAAAAACAGCTCTCCAATAAAGCCCCTTTCACCATGGCACATTAAATATGAGGAGTGTAAAAAAACAAAGGGCGAGAGGGGAGAAAGCTACCAGAAATATTCGGCTGGTAAGGCAGATTGTAAAAATAGAAGCTAACTTTTTTTTTTTTTTTTTTTTTTTTTAAGGGAATGTTAATTGTACTGTTCATATTAGTCAGCCTGAAGTATTCAGGTATTGTTTTTCAGCCAGTTAGATGCTTAAGGATGTGAAAGTTATTCCTGCTTTGCAGTAAGAAGATAAACCTTTCAGAATAGGTGCGGAACCACCAGAACTTCAGCTGAGGGGAATTATTTGAAACAGCGTTACCAGAAACAGAATAACCACTGAGATTTCCTTCTTCACTTTCCCCCTCGTTTATGAAAAGCGCTGGTTTTGAATAATGAGTTTACCAATAGGAAGAGCTCGGGGAGCGCTGTGCGTAGCCCATCAGTATTCAGAAGCCTTCTTAAGCAACAGATTGGATGCCGATAAGTGTTTTCACGAGAAATAAAGATAAACCAAAGCTCAGAGCCAAACTTAGCTCTAAATTTTTTGCCTTCAAGCAATCTCTTAATTTTATCTATGAATCACATTTTAGTTATTTTGTGAGCTATATAGTTCATTTATAGTCACATTTTTCATTCTTTTTGTCTTTTTTAATGTGGAGTGCTTGCTACCAAACTAACAATTAGAAAGATGGAACCAAATCAATCGAACTCTCTTTCATCATGTTTTCTTTAAATATTTTTCCTCCACTTTCAGTATCTAAACGTAAAAGAAGATTGCAAAGCTATGGCTTTCTGTGCAAAAATGAGGAGCACAAAGAAGAGCGAAGTAAACCTGGAAGCTCAGCATCAGGGTTTAGAAATACTTTTCTACCTGCAAGATAAAAGTCCCCTTTGTTACACCAGCGGCGAGTTCACCTCGGAGGAGCTGTGCATTAAAGCTGCCCAGGAGTGCTGTGAGTACACGGACTTTGTATGAGTTTTCAGTGGCAAGTCCTGACTGTATTAGAAGTGAAACATCCTTCTCTGCACATGTGTCAATGACTGTAGAAGAAGCTTGCGTGCTGTGTAGTCTAGGATGGGCATCTTTGCCAAGGGTCAGCTCAAGCAGTTCTTCAACAGTTTAGAGTGGAAGAAATGGAAGAGCCTTTCTGGAGATTCATGTAACACGGTCATCTCCCACCCTGTATCTGGCAGATACGGGTACTGATTTTCCCAAACTTTCCCAGTTTGAATTCTCTGTTGTTGCCTGTCACTCCTGTGCAGAGTTACCATGTCTACAGTGTTAATAACTCACCAGTTAAGGTTACTGAACTGTTCACAGTTGTGGTCCTACAGCAATGTATAACGAAAATTGCTTCCTTTCTCGCTGTGTTCCCTGACACAGCAAAATGTCTAATTCGGCTGGAATCAGTGGATTTCATCTATGTTTAAGCCCCATGAGTCTGGGTTCCAGGGTACTTTTATATTTGCATTTCTGAGGTTCTTTGTGTTGTTCCCCCTCCCCACCTAACCCTAATTTTATATTCCCCAGGCTTCCTGGAACACTGAATTCTTTTCAGCTGATATGGGAGTGGTAGAGCTGGCTGTATGAACAGGCTAACTGCCTGGTTCTGGGCATATGTGTTCTGTGGTTTAAAATGTTTTCTTTTCCCATGTCATCTTGGTTCTTCTGACATTGAATATCCTCCAGTTCATTAGTCCAATTTCTCCTCTTCCATTCCAAAGACAGGAATGATGGGAATCTGAAGGACAAATCTCGCCAAATAAGTACTCACAGTGGTTTTGAATAGTTTTAGTGAAAATGAGGAGTACTGAAAGCACACCTGTTTGTGTCAGCCTGTGAGAGCTATGAGCTGCTGCTGTTCAGAGAGGCGAGAACACGTGTACTGTACGATTCTGCCAGTAACTTCTGTTAGAAATTAAAAACCTTTAAAGAAAGAACTTGGGGTGAGCTTTCCTTAAGGGAACTTCCTTCTGCCTTCTCTTGGTCTTTGCTAAGTCCATGGCAGATGCTTGTGAAGTGCGAAGGTTTCACCCATTTCAGCAAGCCTGTGATGCTGATCTCTGCTGTGAATCTCAGCTTGCATAGTTAAACCACTGATGGCATCTGCGTGCTGCTGGGTGACCTGCGGAAAGCAGTGGCTGCCCAGCCCCACCTTCTGTGAGCTTTGCAGTCAGGTTATTCACTTTTGGTTTCCTTGTCTTCTCCGCTTTTGCACTCTCTCTCGAAGCAGAAATAGTTTCACTGAGTTCAGTAGGACCCAAACAATGTGCTGCGCAGTTGGCCCTGACTCAGGAGGGCACTTAGGCACATACCTTAGTGCTCTCTGGAACAGAGCCTGCTTGCCTGGGCAGGGCTTTTGCAAAAAGGTACTGCCTCCTATTGAGCAGGAAACCGAAGCAAGGAACTGAAACAACCGCCCCCCTGGAGACACGCCATAGCCTGGTTTTCTCTGGGATGGTGTCAATGCAGAGGTTAAAGCAGGTTAGCCCAGACCTACAGGTTAAAGTCTGTTCTCTGTTGAAAACTCTCCGTTGAATTAGCAAAGAACAGAGAAATGACACGCTATGCTTTGTGCCTGGTTGCTGATGAGAAAGTGATTTTAATCATTTCCCTAAAACCTTCTCTTTCAACTATGGGAGCAAAATTCATTAATATAGTAAAACTGAGAACAAAGATGTGGTATTGCTGAGGGATTTTGTTAAAACACCCGTTTCTGTGATCTGGAAAAGCCAAGGAGGATTTTTAAGGCTTTTTCTCTTAAGTTCAGACCTTTGGCGAAATGAAAACTTCAGAATAAACTCCATGTGACAAATAGCTGAAATGTCAGCCTGTGTGATACGTGATAACACCAGTGGAGTCACCCAGTTTGCAGTTCCCCTTTAGTCGTGTCTGTCTAATGCTTGTTTTAAATCGATCCCGGTGTCAGTTTTTCGGTATGGCACAGTTTGCACGATCAGATAGTTGCATTATTCATTTGTATTTTTGGGATGCGCATATACGTTGTGGCCCCGTGAATTCACACGCTTGTTCGCTTTCCTCTGGCAGCTATATCTCCCCTGTGCCATAATCTCTTTGCACTGTTTGATGAGGACAGAAGACTCTGGTATGCACCAAACCAGGTCTTTAAGATAGATGAAAAGACGTCGCTCCGGCTCCATTATCGAATGAGGTAAGTGCAAACCATGAGAAATGATGCCCTGGGAGCCAGGGTGTTTTTCTTAACGATACGTAGTTGCTCTTACTCATCCTACTGAACTCACTGAAGAAGCTAAAAAGCAAAACCAAAAGCAGCAGCTTGCTCTTCGTACCAGAGATAAGAGATTAACAGGAAAAGTTTAAAATGTCTTCTGATTTTTTCATCTTTGCGCTATAACCTTGACAAACACCCCAGAAGCTGAAAACCACAAGAACGTGTATCCATGAAGCAGTAGGTGACTTAACTATCCAAAAGCTAAACTGAAAAAAAAAAAAAAAAAGGGCTCAGAAATGTTGTTTTAACGTCTTGGTATTTTGCATGTTTCAATTTCCATTTGAAGTATTCACAGTGAACTGTACTCCTGCTGAAGCCAATGGGAATTTTGCTAATAACTTGGAAGGAGAAGGCAACATGGGTTTTGCTTTTGAAATTCTCCTCTAGGACTGTAGGGGAACCCATGTGGCCTGACTGTGGGTGGCAGTTACCAGACTGCAGCAAGCATCAGAAAATCAAATCCGTTGTTGGCGGGGTCTTCATCCTTCTGCATGCCATCAGGGTGTGCTTCAGGGGTGATCTCAGAGCACAGCACATACCTTGTTGGGGGAGCTGGCGTGTGGAAGGCCCAGGCTGTGCCACAAGCCAGACTGTTTTCTAGGCTTGTCAGAGAGTAACAGCCCCTTTCCTTGTGCAGATACCAGGAGAGGGTTTGTAAATGTGATCTTTGTACCGTAAGGTATTTCAGTTCTGATGGCAGTCACTGCTAGACTGAAATTGTCACCATTATTGGATGAATTGTTATGAGAGAACATTTACTGACAGCTAGCAAAAAGATCTTTGCTTTTCAAATAGTTATGGTACTGATACCCATATTTAAAAGAGGAAGAGGACACTGTAGCATTTTCCTTTTCTGTAACACACTCGCTGTTAGCAGCATTAATGACTTAACCTTGGCTAATCTTGGATTTAAACAGCTGTGATTAAGTTTGGCAGATAAACCCCATGCAGTAATGGAGTCTGAAGAAAGCTCAGAGGACTCTGTTGGCCTCTTCCAGAGCATGAAGTGCCCCTTCTTGCTTTGAGAGCAGTCAGATTAACAGTATACTGATAGAGTGAAAGGTTCTTGATACAATCTGAATCCGGGATGTTTTCCTCTGATACTGAAATTCTTTGATGAGGTCTGCTTTGCTCCATGAAAGAAAAAAAGAAGGTCTTTTAAAACACACACTTGTGGGAATTTAATCCTCAGATTAGAAGCTTGATGCTTTGTTTAACTTGAAAAGTGGTTTCTGCTGTGCTTAGTGTTGGCGTGCTTCTGCTCTGGGTGGGCAATGAGGGCTCCTCCAGGTGCTGCCGTTTGCACCACGCCTTGCTGTGGCAGAACTGCCTGCTCCTGTTTGGCTGTTACAGCTCTACCAAATTTTAAGCATGTGGGCAGAATTGCTCTATGTTGAACTTCATTTTCTGGAATTTTTATACTCTGCAATTACACAGAATGAAGCTATGGAAAATGCCCTGCTTTGTGCATTTAGAGTTCTGGTGGTTTGTTTTTTTAAGCTTAGGAGCTGGGATTTGAAGTTTGGCGGGGGGTTCTCCTTTGTCTGATGTACTTTGTGCGTGAACACTGGCAAACTCTGGGCCAACAGTGTGTATTAAAAGTAATTTCATATGCACTGAGAAAGAGATTATGTAAATGTAGGTGCTAAAATGTGAGGATTCCTGTTTCCCCAGGAGTACTGCAGTGCACTGGTGAAGTGGGGGTTTCCTTTCTTTCGTTTATGATTTATTGTGTGTCTTGGCTTGGGCACCTGAACCGAGAGTGGGGCTGAGCACTGAGAAATGATGAACAGCACGGGATTGTGAAACTGGTCTCTAAATGAGTATTGCATGTTCGGAGCTCTGCAAGAGGCAGAATTCCTTTTGGGAAAGGAAAGTGGCCTGGGATTCTTCAGCAGTGTACTAGATTGTATAGAGTCCTTCAGAGAATGACCACATGAGTTTTATGTGGACAGCCTTGTTTCTGAAATGCCATGACGTTGGCAGATTTGGTTTAGCCAAGTGCTATTAATGTTATATATATGTATAAAAGGAAGATCTCTGACTTGGTGTGAAAGGCTTTTAGATGTTAGATTTGTCTTCCGCTGCTAAAAGCTTTATGTTTGGTTTCTGCTTGTGTGGACTTCACACCCTCCTCCTCTCCCCATCAAATCCCTGCCAGCTGGTATGCTTTTAATATTTTAAATAATAATGTTTGAAAAGGTCTTGCTTTTTACTAGAAACTTTGCAACAAGCCTCGTATTTCTTTCACTTGCATCAAGTGAAAAAGGAGTCCACAACATAAGAAACCACAGTGTTTTGTAATATCCTGACTCACTGGCACACGAGCTGGTGGAGGAGTTTAACTGTTTCGTAGCTGGATGTCTAAGCCAGTGGGAGCAGCACTTCTTGGCATGGCAGCGGGGCCCAAGGCATATGTTTTTGGAGGTCTGGGAAAGAAGGATCATCAGAGTCACTGCAGGAGAAAGAGAGGAGCGTCCCTTGGCCGGACCGAACGGACCTGGGATCTTCTTTCCAGCTCTTCTGCGGGACTTCTGAATTCGAAAGCTCGTGCTCCCATTTCTGTTTGCGAAAGTGGGGTGATAATCATCTTTCTCTCCTTACCACAGGTCCATCAGTCCCTTCAAGGCAGAGGCTCTCCTGCTTTGTTTATACGGTTCCACCAACAATGGGGCTCTAATTTTTATTGTGACTTATAAATGTTGTCTTAATCAGGGCAGTTTAAGCAGTAAAGGAACAAGTTCTCCACTCAATTACAAACAATACACAATACCTTGCCCATAATTATTTTCAGGAAATACCAAAAGAATTGGAGTTATTAATTGTCTTCCATCTCATAAAGGAGCATGTGGAAAGCAAGCAATTTCCTGGAGGCAGAAGGATTTGCTTTCCTTTGCTTTTTTGTGCTTCAACCAAAGGATTTCTGCAGTATCTCACAGTCCCTGGTGGGAGCTCTTGGCATGGTTGTGTGTTGTGTTCCTACCCATGCAGTATGTGTGTGCTTTTATGAGACTTTAAGAGGCTTATCAAAAGGAGAGAAAGGACAATGCCCAGTGCAGAGAGGCTCTTTAAGAGCAGTTTGAGACATAATTCTTCATTTGATCGGTCAACTTCCTATGCAGATAACGTGATGAAAACGCAAGGCGCTGAACCGAAACACCAATTTTCGTTTGCCCTTCGAGAGCCTGACTCTGCCCTGAGACTGACACACACCAGCCTTGACCACTGCACGCCTAACCCACGAGCTCCCCTCTGGGCAGAGGCAAATCACGAGGCTGCAGTCCCGCTGTTCTCAGGCACACGTTGCACGCGGGCTGTCCCGCAGCGCCCGGTGCGTGAGCATTGGTTTGGCTATTGGCTTGCTGCCTGCCTGCTTTCTTCTTGTCTCCCAGGACGTGTCTTTTGCAACTTTTGTTGTGTTACGTTTGTATTGAAACTGTTTGAGCAACACTGTGCTTTGATACTTCGACAGAGTTATTACTTGTCATTTCCAAATGTGTCTGTAGTTTACAAGGTAGTTTTCTTTTTCTTTCAATACCAAAAACGTGTATTTCTAATTCAGGAGCTGGGTGTGCCCATCACATGCCTCAGCATTTTCTCCCTAAATTTTTTTTTTTTTTTTTTTTCCCCGTTCACTTTTTCTTTACTTCTCCTTTCCTGTGCAGTGCCTGTTACCATTCACGTTTGTCTCTTTCCTGTGTTACGCTGCTTAATCTCATTTTGGTCACAAAGGCTCCCGATGATTTTGCTGATCACACATTTAGGCAGACTTTAAAAGCCTTAAGAGCTTAGCTGTCAAGGGTTTGTGGTAAAATTATATGAAGCTCTCTGTGGTCGCTGTCCACCTGGAGATCTCCTTTTCACCTCGCTTGGAGTGGTTAAGGCCCCCTGCACCGTTTGCCCTGGCTGGTGCTGGCTGCTGCTCTGAGCTAGAGTGACATCTTGCAGAAATCCTTCCTACGCAGCAGCTGGGTGAGTCTGCCCTGCTGTAGCCCTTTAACTGCAAGTACGTCACAGCCGTGTGCGAGGCATGAACTCTTGTACAAGGCATGTTGAGTCAGACCAGATTTAAGCAAACTTCACTGGATTTAAAATCTTAACAGAACGCAGATAAAAACACACTTCTGCGGTAATTGAGGCAAAGATTTTTGAAAAGCTTCTAGCAGAGGCCTGATCTCAACGATTTCATTAGTTTGCAGCAGATGCCAACTCTTTTAGTAGATTTTTAATTGAGTAGCTTTGTGTGCGTGCAGATATGAATCAAAAGCTTGTTTGCAGTACGCAGAGAAGATGGACTGTGTCCCTTTAAAACTGGCTGGTTTGGGTTAGTTTCTTGTTCACCATCTCCATCCAAACCAGAGGGAAGCAGAAATTCCAGTGCATAGCTGCCTCCAGCTGTGGCCTGGAGGGAGGTGCTCTGTCTGCAGAGGAGGAGGTCTGGAGCCTTGTTAACCCTTTTCGAAGAGCCCCTTTTTCTTGGAATGCAAATACCAACAGCGCACAGTGGGGGCATGTTGTCCTGCACAGAGGGTGAAGGGTTTTGACGTGTACCTGCTCTTCTTTTGAAAGTTAAAAACATGCACGTAATGTAAATGGAGGATTTCCCCTCCACTTTTTAAAGCTTACTCCTCTCTTTCTTGCAAGGTACTACTTTACAAACTGGCATGGGACTAGTGAAAACGAACCCTCAGTGTGGAGGCATTCCCCAAAGAAGTCAAAGAGCTCCTACGAGAAGAAGCTCCCTCCAGAAGGAACCCCAATCCTCGACGCAAACTCGCTGGAGTACATCTTTGCACAGGTGGGGGTTGCCTGCAGGTGCCTGTGCCGTCTCAGCCACCCACAAAATATTTGATCCAGTAGAAACTGCCTGCTTTAGAAAACTAGTTTTAAACTTTAATGTGTGTTTAACCTTACCTGTTGGCAGTGGTGAGGGTTTACTTCATAATCCCACATCGAGGAGTAAAGAGAATTTGCTACATGAAGAACAAATTAGCCAAATATGGAACGTGTAAAGAAACCGTCTTGCAGTTCAAAAGGGGCTACATTTTTACTGCACACTTTTTAATATTAGCTATCTTTTTTATTATAAAAGCTGCCATCTTTTGTTCTGTGAAAACAGAATGACTGTAACATCGATAGTGCCACAGATGAGCAGTAGCAGTACTAAAGCTAGGACGATACCATGCCTTTTTAATGAGTCTGCTTTACTGTGTGGTATTAAAAATGTGACTCACAATGCCACTGTCACACAGCCTGCCTACATGCAGCCCTGCATGCAGTTTTTCTCTCCTGTTTTCTCCCAGATGCTGGCAGCATGCTGTATGCTGCATGCTGGTCATGGCAGTAGGCAGGGTTCCTGCTTCAGAAGGCTTGTGTTCCCTATGCAGAAAAGTTGATGTACACACAAATCATTTTGCAAATAAGAAACTGGCTGGTTTAGGCAAAGGAAAGGGAAGTAGTTTCTTAAAAAGACTGAAGCTGATGAAGGCTTGTGAAGTGAGCAAATTAAACGCACTGGAGGAAAACATGATTACAGTTCATTCTGAGTACAGTAGCCACAGAGCTTCCAGACTTTGCAATATGGCTGTGTCCTTCAGAAGTGAGATAGCATGAAGCTGCTCCAGTGAAAACTTCTGTTGTGAAACCGCAATAAGAGAAAATACTAAGGCAGCAATAGCTAGAAATACATTTTACTGGTGCCACTTGCATTCTGAAGTAATAAGTAGCGAAGATTTTCTTCTGCAAGATCTGCTTAGCTTATACCTTGTCTGATAAGAGCATATACCCTTGTGCTTGTATGCAGCTTTGCCAAACTGCTGTTTGAAAGTACGCTATAAAAACTGGTTTTTGTCTGCTTTTTTTTTTTGAGTGCCAGCAAGAAGAGTGAAAGCCCCTTTTGAGTTACAGAATGAGAGGGATAACATATATTTCCAGACAATATTATATCAAGCAGAATGTTGTTACAGGGCCACAACATTTTCTAAAAAGACAAACAGAAAAATGCTAATGCTAGTACAAAGCAACAAAGGCATCTGTGTGCTTTGACAACCAGGTATTTGTCAGACTGTCGCAGAGCAAGGTGGCTGACACAGAGGTTGCAGTCTTAAAGCTTTGGGCTGTGGCTTAGAGAATGAGTGCATGGGGTTCACAGAGAGGGTCAGGTGGTGGAGAGCAGAGGGGCAAGGTGTTTACTGTGTACAGAAAAAACGTATCATGATGATGCTAGAAGGGTGTGCTTCTTTTAGTTCATTTGAAAAAGGAAAGTGATTTTTTGGTGGGCCAATGTTTCACTAGTCTCAGGAGAAGATGGCACCTCTTCCCCTACCCCTTCTTGTCATGGCTTTCAGGTTTGGGCGACTCTTTTCTTGCTCAAGGAGAGCCTGTGTTCTTGTGGCATTGGTTGTTTGTATGGTAAATGCCAGATCTAGTAACGTCTTTCTTTTTTTTTTGCTTCCTATTAAGGGTCAGTATGACTTAGTGAAAGGCCTGGCACCAATCCGTGACCCGAAAAACGACCAAGAAGTTCATGAAATTGAAAACGAGTGTCTGGGAATGGCTGTCCTTGCAATCTCTCACTATGCTGTCAAGAAAAATGTGAAACTTCCAGAGCTGCCCAAAGATATCAGGTAAGCTGGGATAACTTCTTCATCACTGCTGGGTGTGCTGCGCTTGTCTTCCAGAAGGGCTGTCAAGTGTTTTACTCCCCAGGGTCTGGCTGTGCAGGAGTTACAAGCTGCCACGCTAACACCAGTGTGTGGGCCTTCCTGATCTGGTCGGTTGGGATATGTAATAGAAAATCCGAATTTTTTCCTTACTTGAAGCTGATGCTGGTGTGTTGTGTACCTGCTGAAACTCGCGGTTCTGGGTTAAGAAGCTCAGAAGTGGCATTTTGTTAAGCAGCAGCTTACTGCTGTTCGTTTGCGTGGGCTGTATCCGTCTGCTGTGGAGCTCTCGGATCAGGTGGTTACTCGCACTCTGTTGGCTACGAGTGCTGTAAAGCACTTCTGCGGTACCAGCTGCGCGGTGGTTTGCTGCTTCTCGTGCTCTGGAAATTAGCTTCAGAGCATAAGGAAGTAGCAGCACATTTTAGAGTTAAAAATGTAGGAAACAGCCGTACTAACTCACAGCATTGTTTTTCCTTCTAGTTATAAACATTATATTCCTGAAACTTTGAACAAGACTATCAGACAGAGGAATTTCTTAACCAGGCTTCGGATAAATAACGTTTTCAAGCATTTCCTTAAAGAGTTTAACAACAAAACCATTGGCGACAGTAGCGTGTCTCCACGCGATCTGAAAGTTAAGTACTTATCGACGATGGAGACTTTGACTAAACATTATGGAGCAGAAATTTTTGAGACTTCGGCTCTGCTCATTTCATCTGAGAGTGAAATAAATAGATTTAATTGTGGAGACGGCGAGGCCCTTCCTCTGTATGAAGTCATCGTGACAGGAAACAATGGAATTCAGTGGAGGCTCAAGCCGAAAGTGAGTATCCCCTGATAAATGGGAATTTGAGGTTTACTTCTGGGGGCATAACAACTGTTACAAAATGCACGCGACACTGTTAGACTGTTTTTGTTAGTAAACTGTTATCCTGAATACATTTGCAGTCTGTACAGACAGAGAAAGAGAAGAGGAAAAAATCTGATGGCAAAGTCAAAAAGGAGGAAGAAAAATACAAAAATCGAGATCTGTGGAACAATTTTTCCTATTTTCCTGAAATCACCCACATTGTCATCAAGGAGTCTACAGTTAGCATTAACAAGCAGGATAACAAAAGAATGGTAAGAGCCAAACCTGGATCGTTTTTCCGCCTGTGGGAGGCTCTAGTGACACAGTATTGCTGGGCAGGAGGTGACAACCTCCTTGGGGAACGTGTGCTCACGGTGACTGTTAAATAACAGCTGAGCGTGCTGTTTTCAACACGGCCCGACTGCAGAAGTGCTAATCAGAAGAGCAGCAAGTTGATGAGGACAGTTGTTTCTCTGCACTTGTTACTGCATACCACCAGTGGTCATCGGCTCCTGGTGAACGTCCTAGCGGCGCTTCTCAGCCCTGTGGACAGCTTGGGTAGCCAGGTGCAGCTTCAGGAGAGCTCCGTAGGGATGGCAGAGGGACCCTGGGGGAGAGAGGAAGGGCAGCGAGTTCACAGGCGGCCAGTTCTGGTGTCCTAACTGCTGCTCCTTGCTGTGGCCTGTCCGCTGATAGAATTTTAAGCTTAAAATCCTGCATGACCGTCCTACTCTTGAACTTGGGAGGTTTCACAAAGGCTAGCACAAGAGCTCGCGCTACAGGTCTCACGCAGGATCACAGCAGAACATCAGTCGTGCCGGAGAATGAACGCTTCCAGCCAGGGAGGAGGGTGGAGAATGGTCACTCTTGGCCTCCTGAGTGTTTTGCTGCCCTATGTTTCTGGACCATTTTTTAGCTGCTGTGGACAAGTTGCTGGATATTGAAACATCCCTGAAATGTTTTAACAGAGCCGTAAGAATTCTCGACTGAAATATCTTTTTCTTCTAGGAATTAAAGCTGTCCTCGCATGATGAAGCCCTGTCATTTGCGTCGCTGATAGACGGATACTTCAGGCTTACAGCAGATGCCCACCATTACCTGTGCACAGACGTGGCTCCCCCACTGATCAAACACAACATAGAGAACGGGTGCCATGGACCCATCTGGTTAGGAAGCTGGTTTGAGTTTGTTTTACCCCCTTGAATAACTGGTCTTCTCATTCTGCTGCATATTGAAGGAGGTTGACGTGGGAGTGGCTGGATGATGTGCAAAGCTCATTTTTATTTATGTATTTTAATCTACCAAAGGAATCACTTTCCTTTCTGTCCGTCTTCCTGGCTTTTCCTTTTGTGTTTTTAGATGTGGTATTCAGAAAACTGTAAGAGAACTTACATGTGCACTGTGTTGGAAGCAGAATTTCCCCACCGAGCATGCGAAGAGCATAATAAATCTTTCTTTCTTTGCTCTTGTGCAGATAAATGTGAGTGTGTGTAATCCACACAATTAAATCATGTTGTAACGATAATATAAGTATCAGAGAGCCGTGGTTGGATGTTTGTGTACCAAACACAGGATTACTCTCCTCCGCATTTACCAACAACAGCTTTGGGATGCAGCCGCTCATTTGCTGCCTTTCCTCACTTGCACCTTGGCTTTTCCAGCACTGAGTACGCCATCAACAAACTGCGGCAGGAGGGGAACGAAGCCGGAATGTACGTGCTGAGATGGAGCTGCACAAACTTTAACCACATCCTCATGACAGTGACTTGTTTTGAAGGCCCAGAGGTATGTCAGGTTGGCATTCCCAGCAGTAATCAGGCAATTCCTTCCCTTATTAAACATTACTGGAATGAATAATGAGGTCAAGGGGGGATATCTGAAACAGGGATTCTTGCTATTTTTAAGTTGAGATTTTGAAACCATGGTTCAGCTTCTGCAATTCTTGACCAAGTGAAGAGAAAATTCCTTCTGAAGAGTCAGGGCTTCTGCGTATTCTCAGGCTGTGCAAAATGCAGAAGCTGTAATTTGGCCTTGCTCGAGGTTTGTGTCCTCACGTGCACTCTTTTATGAGCCTTCTTGGGTCTGAAGGTTACCGGAATCGCGGAGCCTTCCCCGGCTTTGCTGGAGTTAGATTAGAGGAACCTAGCATAGGAGCAAATGATTAACTAGTCCTAGATGTAAATTCCAAGGCTTTATGAATTTATTCACTCCTACAAATGTTTTTTCACTTCAATGATTTTGTTCTTTTTTCCCCTCCCTCCCCTGACAGCAGCTGGTAAATAATTCAATCCAGTACAAGAACTTCCAGATCGAGCTGAAGAAAGGCGGCTATTTCCTGCATGGTTCAAACAAGTCTTTTGCATCCTTGAAAGAGCTGATGGATCACCTTAAAGGACAGATACTCCGGACAGACAACATAAGCTTTACACTGAAGCGGTGCTGCCAGCCGAAACCCAGAGGTACTCTCTGTCCCTTCAGAGAAACAGCAGGCTTTGTTACTGAGAGCCGTGTTGGTGTGACCTTTCTGGTGACAGTGGTTTGCCTTTTTGCACCTAAACAACCGGCCCCTGCACTGTCAATGGCAGATGCTGAACTCTAGATTCGTTTAAAAAGAAAATGTCCCCGCTGGCTCTGAGTCACGGGCCGCAGTGCTGTGTGGAAGCAGGGCCCATATAAGGTTCTTCCTTCTCTCCACCGAGTCACGTACACCACGCGCCGCGTTGCGTTGTCCTAGCAAAGGAGGCTGCAGCCTGCAGCTTGCTGTGTGGCAAGCTGCACACAACAGCTTATTTGCTGCCACTGTGATGTGCTGCTTGCTTCATTAATCGTCCCACAGCAGAGAGGAAGGCTCGGGCTGGAGCTGTTACTGAGCAGAGCGCCCCTGAAGTCGGTAGATTTGCCCTTGAGGTCAGAGTTCGGACGACGATCGTGTGTCTATTAAACTGCCAACACTTATGAAACTGTTTGCTGTGAGGTGCGAGTGTCTTGCAGCTGAATTCTGTATGAAAGAGGAAGCACACAGTGGCGAGGCCGTGTTGTTCACATAATGGTTTCCTGTTAGCTCAGGTATTCCCCTTTTGCTACGTCCATTACCTGCCTGGTGAGAAGTCTTAGCGCAGGGTGTTCTGCAGCTAGACAGTGGAGATTTTCAGCACTTCTGAAGAACATTGGAAATTGTCTGGAGCGTGGAGGGATTAGACTTTTCGACATTTTGATTAAATTTTGACAGCTGCTTTTGGAATAATGTCAGCAAAACAGCTCAAGGGGTTTTCCGCCCACCTCAGCTTTTCGTTAGCGCTAGCGATATTTCCTGTAGTCAGGGCAGCTGCACCTCTGAACTTCACTGGGACCCAGTGTGTTTTCTGCGCTGGTTTTATTCTGTCTCTTCCCTGTTTTTTTCTTTTTTTTCTTTTTTAATCTATCTGCTTTTTCACAAATATGCTTAGGGGCTGAAGAAAGGGAACAGTGCTTGTGGCCTGTCACTGGTTGCTTTCAGAGTGCAAGACCACGAAATGTTAAAACACAGGGCTCTGTTCTGGGGAGTTCTCTGGTGAACAGTGAGCAGAAGTTACCTGCCCAGGAGCTACGTCCAAGTTCCTTCTTTCTCCCTTCTCATTCATTTGGGAATGTACTCTGTAGTGAGCATACACAGACATGCAGCTCATTGAGAAATGTGAACGTATGCAGTTATCTTTCAGAAGCCTTAAAGAATATTTTCTCTCTCTGCCTTCCAGAAATCTCCAACTTGCTAGTTGCAACCAAGAAGGCTCAGGAGTGTCAGCCTGCTTATCACCTGGGGCAGCTGAGTTTCCACCGAATCCGCAAAGAAGAAATTATACAGGTAGGCAGCTGGTGAGCTGTGCTTGTCTCTCGAAACCCAACAACTGTGGCAGCCCTCCGTACCCAGCCAAATTTCACAGAATCGCCACATTCGGGCTGGTTGGACAGTTCTGCTCCCGCTTCTCCTCCACAAAGCTGAATTTAACCTTTACCTGGTTAAAGCCTCCTACTGCAGAGTCCATACGTCCATACGTGCCCTTGTGTGGAAGCAAACCTTGGAAGTAATGCCTTTAGCCAGAAATCAGATGGATATTTGAGCAAATTTCTAATGCATTTGGAAAGAGCTGCTTGTAAGGTTATTCTTAAAAATCATGGAAGTCTTACGAGCTGCTCTTGCTGCCTGGTTTGTGCCTGCAGAATGTACCTGTGCTTTTAAAGAATAGAGCATCAGAGGGAGAAGCAGCTTGAGGTTCAGGATAACATCCTAAAGGAAAATACAGGTACAATATTCACTTGGCACTCAAAATCTTGGCTTCCAGACTGAGTTAGCACGTGTTGCCATCTGCTGTTAGTGGCACAGGTGACCTGAATAAACTTAAAAAACACACAGTGGCCAGTGGCCTGAATGCAGGAATGACACTGGATGTTTCTAAAAGTCTTTGTCTCTTAAATCCTGCAGTTAGCTTCTTCAGTTAAATAAAAGGTTTATATTAAAAGAAAAAAAAAAAGGATTACTGACTGAGGAAGACAGATGTAGGTTATATTGTTTTTCGATTGCTGTATTTACAGTCAGCATGCAGACTTCCTGCAAAAATATCCCAAGACAGAATCCTCTGTTGTTTAGGAGGAAATTACAATCCAGAGCGAAGTGTTCTACTGAGATATTGCTTCCTCTGACTTTTGGAAACACGTTAAGGATTGCCTCAATAGCAGCTTGTTGTAAACAAGAGGCCGGTTACTATTTATTCGTTTGCTGTTTGGTCTACTAGTGTTGTATCACACTGCACCTGTTGGCTGTGTGTGGAGACGTAGTAGCCCTTCAATATCAAACAAGTTTACAGAGGTGAGCCTCAGAGAGACAGCTGAAGGGAAGAACAGCACGCTGGCCTTGGGTTCTTCACTCCATAATAATTTTAAGCCTTTATGTGGCTAGATCAAGTGGAGGGTTAACTCTGAGAGGCAGAACAGAGTGCAGATTCAGCAGTTTGTGTAAGGCCACCTTTGTTTTGCGTCCTGGTCTGAACGTGTATGCTGTGCTATGTCTCAGGATGAACACCTCGGAAGAGGGACGAGAACACAGATTTACTCGGGCATTCTCAACTACAAAGATGACGAGAACGAAGGATATCAAAACGAGAAAGATATTAAAGTCCTCCTCAAAGTCTTGGATCCCAGCCACAGAGACATTTCTTTGGCAAGTTTTTTCTCTTTCTCTCTCGGAACTGCCAGCACTGGGCCTGGCCGCATTGTCGCTGTGCAATGCCAAAGAAAAACAGGGTTTGTGTAACAGGGGAATGGGAAACACTGGGGTTCTCTCTCAGCAGTTTAGGCAGTCAGATCCATCCCTGCTCAGCCCTTTGGCATACCTAGAAAGTCGATTTCATGAGACAGGCAGCAGCGCTGGGGTCTGGCTGGAGCACACCAGTGTTCACGTCCAGCCTGCACGTGTGCAGAGCATAAGCACGAGCCCAACGCAGCTGCACCTCGCTGTGGTGTGGAGTGCACGGACGTGCCCGTACCCTGAACCGCGTCAGCTGGGAGCGGTGGAGCTCAGTGAGGGGCCTCCTACCTGCCAGAAATCACCTCTGTGTTGTGCATGGGCCTGGGAGTCCGTCACCGGTTCAGCCACTGACATGGCCGCAGGCGAGTTACTTGGTTTGCATTTTGCTTTGGCACCCCCAGGATGCTCAGGCACCTGCGTGTCTGTGACACTGCAGGAAGAGCTCTGGTTGCTCGCCATGTGAACAGCTCTCCACGGCCCCACTGCTGCAGCGGGGTGGCACGCCCCTGTGCACTTGTCCCTTTATGTCACTGGCAAACACAGCGCCCTTTTGCAGGCGTTTCTGTTGTTGCTGCTGTTGTATTTTGTTAACTGCCTGGACGACTGCTGCGGTGATCAGCAGTTTGATGGCTCACCTGCTTCACTTTCTGACAGGCGTTCTTCGAAGCAGCAAGCATGATGAGGCAGGTTTCCCACAAGCACATTGTCTTCCTCCACGGCGTCTGCGTCCGTGACGTAGAAAGTGAGTTAACGTCTCTTCGGGTGGGATGTTTAAGCGGCAGGCTTGGTAAGGACAGGACAGCCATCCGATTCAGGGCTAGCCTCGAGGGAGGTGTGGTGAGCTGCTGCTGTCTCTTGCTTGATTCTTCAGGGCAGACAGAAGACAACACGCTTTAACAAGCTTGCCCTTGCAGTGCTGCCTTTGAAGGCAGGGTCTTACAGGGTGATCCCTTGAGGCTGGAAAGCCACAGTGACGGCAGCAGCGTCCCCGCTAACCAGCCTTCCAGCAGCGCCCGCGGCCCTAGCAAGGCTCTGCTCTGCTGCCTTGGAAATGCTTGGTTCCTGGCGTACTGCTCTTGTACTGCACAAAGCCTCTCTTGGCACGTCGGACTCCTTGAGCACTGAAATGAGCTGTAGAGGAGGTGGAATAAAGGCATTATAGCCAGCCTGCCTTGGGTGGGGGGGAAGGTGGTCACACGCGTACTAGATTTCTCCAGACGGTGGTTATTGCGATACCGACTTTATGCACCTGACTTTGTAGATATCATGGTTGAAGAGTTTGTTGAATTTGGGCCTCTGGATTTGTTTATGCATCGGAAAAGTGAACTTCTGACAACTCCTTGGAAATTCAATGTAGCCAAGCAACTTGCAAGTGCACTAAGCTACCTGGTAAGAAGGCATCTTTAGCAAAGCATTGCCTCTCGCTTGCTGCAGTCTAAGGCTACACAGATTTCATGTGCATCAGTTACTAATGAATTTCCTTCCTTAGGCAGCAGGACTGTGCAATGTGTGGGGTATTTCTGTGATGCTCACTGTGTTGCTTTCAGTAAGGACTCTCAGAGGGGGCGATGGGCACCTTCTGCGTCACAAGCCGAACACTGTGCTCGTGTTTGCCACCGGTGCCTGGTGTGTGCTTGGGAGCTGCAGTGTTCCACGTCCGCGGTTTTGCTTGTCATGGAAAAGGAACGCAGTGTTGGTCTTTTTTGCAAAACGCATCAGATCTGCAAATACAAATGCTTAAGTGTGAGCAGTGTGTCTCCCTACTTCTCCTTGCCCTGGTTTTCTCTAGGATTTCCTCCAAGCTGTATTTCTGGATTTCAGCCTGAAGTGTTGCCCGGTGACCCCCCATGCTATAGGTGCGTTAGGGCACTTGCAGGGCATGGCTTGTGCCTCGCACTCACTGCCTTCTTTTCCTGCCTTATTACAGGAGGATAAGGATTTGGTACATGGAAACGTGTGTACTAAAAACATCCTGCTGGCAAGAGAGGGAATTGACACCGAGTACGGTCCTTTCATAAAGCTGAGCGACCCAGGAATACCCATCACCGCGCTGTCCAGACAAGGTGTGGCACAGGGACTGGATTTCTCTCTTCATTGCGATCGGGAGGGGGAACAGAAAGAATACCATCTGCACCAGCTGCAGCTGGCTCGTAGTGCCAGGTCAGGGTCCAGCGAGGCAATGTAGAAAGAACCTCAGTTTCGGGATGGCCCAAAGCATGAGCTTGTAAAAGCCATGGAAGTGTCCGTGTGAGAACAGGGACCTGAGAACCAAGATCTCACTGGAGCTGGACAAATACTGCCGCTTCAGTTTGTTTCAGTTAAGCAGCAGTTAGACAAGAATAAGTTGGAAGATTTTTTTTTTTTTGAGTCCTTTGTTATTAATTTAAACATGCTTTGATTCTGTGTTTTATTTAAGAATGTGTTGAGCGAATCCCCTGGATCGCACCTGAATGTGTTGAAGACTCAAAAAATTTAAGCATTGCAGCAGATAAGTGGAGTTTTGGAACAACCCTGTGGGAAATCTGCTATAATGGAGAAACACCACTGAAAGACAAGACATTAGCCGAGGTAAAGCTATGTTCCATAAACTTTACCTTGACATCTCAGCTGCATCCTCTTCAGCACTTCAGTTACCCTACTCAATTTAAAGTGCTTTCAGCTTGTACCAGGCTCAGCTCAGCGGCACTGGGTGAGGGGCAGCTTCCACCTAAATTGCCCCAGATTGCAGCAGGAATCCTTGTCCTTGCTGCAAGGTCTGGAGTTGTGCTGTGGTGGGAAGGTGGTGGAGCAAGGCAGCTGCTGCTTGTCTGGAGGAAATGAGTACCCGAGTCACTCCCGACTTGTTTGAACAGGAGGTGACTGAAAGGGACTTGCTGCCCCTGGCTGCAGGTTGCTTCCTGCTCACGGCAGACAAGCGGGGTAGTTTTGCAGAGCTTAGAAAATGCATGTGGCCACCCTCACCCCATCTGTGCCCCAAAGCTCTGAGCTGCCCTGCACGTGTGAAGAGCAGCCAGCCTTGTGTTGTCTCCTTGGCCAGCATTTCCTCGTGGCCCTTTGTCCCAGTGCATAAGTAACAGGGTGAGCGTGGTGCCTGGCAGATAAATCACTTCTGGAAGGTAAAATCTTCAGCAGCTACTGGAAACTACATGCGTTGTAAGTGCCTGCTCCAAACTGCACCAGACTCAACCTAGTAAAGTTCTCTACAGGCAGGAGGAGAGGTCAAGTTACTGCTGAAAGGAGGATTTCTTTGGTGCAGTTCACAAAAAGTTCACAATGAGTGAAGGATCTTAGTCACATCTGATGTAGAACATGGGCTGGTTCGGTCAAAAGCTAAAATTCATGCAGGAGTTTCCATTTGCGCCTTGCAGAAGGAAAGGTTCTACGAGGGGCATTTCATGCTGGTGACACCATCGTGCAAGGAGCTGGCTGACCTGATGAAGCAGTGCATGAACTACGACCCCAACCAGAGACCCTTCTTCAGGGCAATCATGAGAGACATCAACAAACTGGAGGAGCAAAGTAAGGCTTGGTTTTGATTATTGCCTGGAGGGTTGGATAAAGACGGCTGGGTTATTTGGCTCAGCTGGACGCCTTAGGAGCCTTCTCGCATGGTGACAATATCACAGAACATCCCGAGCTGGAAGGGACCCACAGGGGCACAGAGCCCAACCCCTGGCCCCACGCAGCACCCCCAGCCCCAAACCCTGTGTCTGAGGGCAGTGCCCAAACGCCCCCTGAGCTCTGGCAGCTCGGGGCCGTGCCCACTGCCCTGGGGAGCCTGTGCCGTGCCCACCACCCCCTGGCGCAGAACCTTTCCCCAGCACCCCCCGACCCTCCCCTGACACAGCTCCATGCCGTGCCCTCGGGCCCTGCCGCTGTCCCCAGAGAGAAGGGATCATTTCACCCTTGTATCTCTGTATACTACAAATTGTAAATCCTTTCTTAATCTTCACAGCAGCTGCTATAAAATCAGTTGACACACCTTTGTTACAGGGAATTTTAGTGAACATTCCATTTTTGCCTACATGAGCATGAGCAGCGTTCCCGGTGTGGTTACAAAGAGCAGCTAACGGAAGAGCAGCTCGCAGTGGGGGTGAAGCTGGGCTTCCTGTAGCTGGCCATGCGGAGTCACAGAAGCTGAGAAACTGCTGCAGGGGGGGAAGCAGGCGCAGACAAGACTGAGTCAGAGTCTGAGAAAAGGCCCAGCAAGCAACAGACTGGCACATACAGATGGGAGAAGTTCCCTGTCAGGAAGCAGGCGAGGCTGAAAGGGAAGTGGAGATGGTAGGGGCAGAGGCACCAACGGCAGCAGGTTGGAAGTGAACAAGGGTGCCGTGAGGTGTCTGTCAGACCAAGATGTCCTTGCAGGAATCTGCCTAACGTGGGCCTTTTCCGCTCCCAGACCCTGACATTGTCTCGGAGAAGAAGCCCATTACAGAGGTCGATCCCACGCTCTTCGAAAAACGATTCTTGAAGAGAATCCGTGACCTGGGAGAGGTAAGAGACCGTCAGAGTCAGGTCCCGGCACTGGAAAGCAGAAGTACGACTTCTTCTGGGCCAGCCTGCCCTGAGGTCCAGCCAGGGCTGAGCATGAAGAGCAGCTGCAGTAATTTTTGAGCATTTAACATGGTACGGGGGGAGGTGGAGGCATCATGTGGAGGAGGATGTGCGTATGCACCTGGGGATCTTCTGTGGGTATCAGGTAACCAGCGCTCTGCTCTGTAAAGTTGTTACCGAGCAGAATTGCTGGTCTCTTGGCCTCTGCATTTTCAGATGAGTGTGTGTGCACAGCTCTGCCTGTGCTCCCCTGTCACCGCAGGAAGGCGTGAACCGTGAACGCCTGGAGCAGTGCAGCAGTGGCACTGGCAGCGCGTGCTGTGTGAGGTAACGCTCGCTTGTCTCTGATGCTTAGGGCCACTTCGGCAAGGTTGAGCTCTGCAGGTACGACCCCGAAGGCGACAACACAGGGGAACAAGTGGCGGTTAAATCTCTAAAGCCAGAGAGCGGAGGGAATCACATTGCAGATCTCAAGAAGGAAATAGAAATCCTGAGGAATCTGTATCATGAGAACATCGTCAAATATAAGGGAATTTGCACAGAAGATGGTAAATGTTCATTGAGAATACTATACGTATACACTGCAAGTATAAACATCTTCCTTTAAAAATTCGGCGTTTTTAAAAGCAAAGCAGTCTTAGTTCTGTTGGATGGGTTCAGATCCCTTCCTTCATGGAAGCAGCAGCAATTTCTGAAGTCCTCGTTCTGCCCGTCCTTGCGCTTAGCCAACTTTGGTGTGAGCAGGGCGGCTGGAGTTCCCTCCAAACGCGCCGGAAGGATCCCAGTCCCTGGGCGGGGGGCTGGTCTCTGTGTGCCGGGGGGGAGCTGAGCTGACAGCGAGAGCCAGGTCAGCCTCAGAAACCCAGAGGGGCCTGATGGAAGCTGTGTGTCATTAGTGACAGCCCCGCTGCCTCACACTTTGCATTTGCAGTAGTGATTGTTGTAAGTTAATGGTTAAGAACGTTCAGGTTTTGGTGTTTGGTAACTGTGCTGCCTGAAGTAGATTCTCCTCTGGTTCAGTGGCTGGTGACGGGGTTACCCGGAGTCTGGCCGTGGTCGTGCAGAACAAATGCTGCCGGTGCTGTGCAACAGGCGTTGGTGGCGATGGCATGGCAGGGGTCACTGTTTGTAAATTAACGTGCGCTCTGTTCGTAGGAGGAAATGGGATTAAACTCATCATGGAATTTCTTCCTTCTGGGAGCTTAAAGGAGTATCTGCCACGGAACAAGAACAAAATCAATCTCAAACAGCTCCTCAGATACGCGGTTCAGATCTGCAGGGTGAGCCTGGCACGAGAGCCTTCTTGCAGCTCCTCGCTTTGATTAGTGCAGTGTTCACTTCACAGAGGAAGGGAGGAGGGAAGAGGAGGCTTGCTTCACGACCTGAACCATTCTCCTTGCCTTGTCCCCCAGAACCTGAGTCTGAAAGCAGCCTCTCAACTGTTGCAGATGCTGCTGGCACAAAGACCAGCAAGGGGGTGTGATTGTTAGGTTCCCTAGCACAACAGATTGCAACTGGAAGTATTGGAGAGGAGGGAGGACAGTAAGCGCGTGCGTTAGAGCACGCGAAGCAGCGCGCTTCGGTAAGAGCTGGGGCTCTGTGGTGCCAGCAGAGCAGGCAGTTAACGCAGCGCAGACACAGCCACCGGCTCCAGCAGCACACAGAGGAACAGATGCCACGGAGCGAAGGTGCCGAAGGCAGTGGCTGCTTGGCTGGAAGTTGAAAAGCACCGAGCAGAGACGACAAAACTGCTTGTCAGATGGGGAACCCAAAGGCAGGGTCCGGAGGGAGGACGTGGGTCGGAAAAGGGCCCTGGGAAGTGGCAGCAGGAGAACCGGGGTGGAGTACTGCCCCGTGAACAGGGGAGCACCTGAAGGGGAGCTGGGAGAGCAGCAGTGGCATAAGGCTTTCTTCTCTCGCAGGGCATGGACTACCTGGGCTCCCGTCAGTATGTGCACCGGGACTTGGCAGCAAGGAACGTCCTCGTTGAAAGCGAGAACAGGGTGAAAATTGGGGATTTTGGTCTCACCAAAGCGATTGAGACGGATAAGGAGTACTACACTGTCAAAGATGACCTCGACAGCCCTGTGTTTTGGTAATAAATTACAACACATTTTCATTAACCCGACTGTGCAGCAGAATAACTGATCTGCTCACATAGGCGTAGGCTTTTAACTGTCCTGAAGGTTCTGCCTGTTTTGGTAGGAGACCTCAGTAAAGATACAGTAGCAGAGCAAGGAGAGGCACATGGTAAGCTAAACTAATCTGCTCTTGAGTTAATTTCATAGAACCATAGCATCCTAAATGGTTGGGTTGGAAGGGACCCTGAAGATCACCCAGTTCCAACCCCCTGCCGTGGGCGGGGACCCCTCCCACCAGCCCAGG
>VXAV01008248.1:262909-273522 GCA_013399715.1 Alectura lathami
CTTAGGCCCTTGGTCACCCAAGCCCTTCCGGCTGACTGATGTCACATTCATGCTCACTGGCTAGTGACTGAAGCACAGGTCATGGGTATGCTCATTTCTGCAGGAGCAAGAAACACTGGCAATGCCAGGAAGGCTCACAGTTGCAACAGTTATCAAATCTAGCTCAGTCTGGTTAGGGCTAGACATTCTAGGCAACAATATTTCACATGCTGAGCATACAGTAGCACAGAGTTTTACACATTAAAGAGGCAACATCTGGATACAGCCTCTGGATCACACGGGCCAAAATCCATTAACGAACTGCTCCCAACCAGGTGTGGAATTACCCTCAGATGAGCTTAACAAACTGGCTGTACTGTGAGAGGGAATTTTCATCCATTGGACATTTCTCACCATTCATAAGCGCGTAAGTGAGAATCATGACTGAGTTATTGAGGAAGCTGTTCTCCTCATTGATGACGCGCAGAGTAGCCTTTTTGTCATCTTCTGAGGAATCTTTCGATGTGATCCCGGCTGAGAGATAAATTATGACCATATCGGTATCTAAACAGAATTATAAACACAGCAGAAAGCGTGTTAGACTTTTAACTCAGGAAAGTACGGTGGTAAGCGTCCTCACATCTGCTTACACACATACATTGCCAATAGCTGCATCTGTAAGGTTCACAGGAATGGACAGTGGATAAACACACGGGAGCCTTAGGAATTGCATCCTTTGTCACCAGACTTCCACCCACGGCATTTAACAAACACCTGCTCCACCCGGTGCCCGCCAGCTACCCAGAAGCAATACTGATGGGTTTTGCAGAGCAGACCCCGCCGACACGTTCTGGTGCACTCGCGCCGAGCACGCAGCATGCTGCAGAGACTCTGTGACCTCACGGCTGGGGCCTAACAAAAGCCAAACCCCAGAAGTTTCCTCTCCTGACTCCCTGTTCTTCTCTCGCAATTCTATTGAGGGGGCTGTGTGCACCCCAGGGCAGCAGCTGATTGTGTTTCCTACAGAGAGGTGCACGGTGCTTTCCTGGCTGTGCAGCGGTTTGGAACTGCTGCTGGGATCAGGGCCCTCCCTGCCCCGCACTTCAGATACTGCGTGCAGCTTGGGCACCTCACGTCCTCCTGTGCTGTAGGCTGCAGTGCAATGCTTGAGAAAGGCGACACGACGCTCTGCCCCTCCTTGCTTTGCATGAGGCCGAACACGTTTCTCAAGCTGAGTGTGTTCTACACGAACAGTCTGCCTCAAAGCCTTTGAACATGCAAACTCAAATCTGTGCTTACACACAATCTGATTTCATCATATTGTATCTCAGTATTAGAAGTGCTTCATGCACATAATTAAGACACTAGCAGCGATCATGCAACAGCGCGTAATCCGAAGCACATGGCGTTAGCTGGTTGCCAACTGCGTTGCCCCATCTGTTGTTCTAAACTTTTCTTGAAATAGGTATGAATGCCAAGAATGCTTTGACTTTATGTGTGTCCTCGTGACTTGAAAAGAATTTCAGCCAGAACTGGACTTTGACACAAACAAGTACGAGGTGCTGTTTATTGGTGGGGAATTTCTGCCCTTTTTTTTTCCCCCTAGAGGCTAAATCTAGAAATAAAAGCGAAGTCAGATATTAATACAGCTTTACCTGTAATTCATGGAAAATTGTTCATCCATTTCCCAGGCTACAGCACAGGTGCTGCAGCTTGCAGCCTGGGCATGGTGCTGCTAACAGCTTTGCCAGCAGGAGGGACAGAGTGCAGTCCTACATCTGCATTAGGGACCGGGGCTCAGCACAGCATCTTGCATTCAACAGCTGATTGCCCTGTGCTGTTTGACACAGCAGGAAAAGTCCCTCACATGTCAGTGACATGTCGTACCAGCACTGCACGTATCCATCTATCTAGTGTGTGCACGTATATATACGTAATGTAGGTATATTATAATTTTATATATGTACAGACACACTATTGACCTAGAGTTTTCAAGAAATGCTGGCTCTCAGAAGCAGAGTATTTTCTTACAATTTGGGATGAGGGCCTCCTGTGCAGGACTGCCACAGGAACCGGCATCAAGCAGGAAGCTCTGACGTGCTCAGCAGCACAATTCCTCCACCACAGACCGGCAGTTCCCTTCAAAGCTTTCCAGCGCGAATTCAGGAGCGAGGCTGTACCTCGCTAGCTTCCCTGACACACCCACACATTGTTCTCTGGGAACAGGATGTGTTAACAGTAAAAGGAATAATACTCTTTAACAGTTTTTTTTTTTCTTTAAAAGATGAAAAGATTATTTATAAGAAAATAAGTCATGCTTTATAAACATCCTCTTCTCAAATCTATTGCATTTTGTGCTATGAATTCTGAAGCTTGATATACACGTACCAGATCTTCAGAACATTTCAGTCTGAAGTGACAACCTAAATCCCTTTGCCTTGCATTTTAACTTCACATACTTGTGCCCTCAAATAATTGTTCTACATGAAACCTGGTAAACATGCTTCTTTTTCACATTAGTGAGGAATGCACCAAAACCTTCTAATCCTAACACACAAAGCCAAACAGAGAAGGTATGCAGGAGGATGTTGTAAGGCTCCACAGCCCATGTTCTTGGAATAACCACCCATGACTAATGCGTCTTATCCCAGCCAGCTTCAGCAGCAATGATTTTTTTCCCCCTCTGGAAAGTCGCACCCCTTTCATCATTTTGCCAGAGGATGGTAAAAACCTGCCCTTGACAACCCTGTCTTTCAGCTCAGCAACGTACAGACAGATAAATGTTTCACTCTATCTATGGCCTAAAGCTCAGAAGTTGAATGAACCTTTAATAGCAAAAGCACCATTTTATAAACTGAGGGAAAGTGACCTGAAATAGGAGCACATTTCCTTAGTCTTTCAAAAGTGCTTTCATTCTTGGGCTTTTCTTTTTAGCTTTCTTATATTCTGTACAGCAATCTGAGCTGGTGCCCTCCAGGACAATGAAAAATTTGCAGTCACAGGACCAAGCTATGGGATCGGTGTTACATAAACGAACTGACTGCAACGATAGAGATCGGCCTGCTTTCTCCACCCCAACACGGCACCGGCAGCGTTACTTGGCTCCAGCACTTGGAGCGCAGCCTTAACAACTTGCTTTCCTCGGCTTCCCTGCAAGCAAACACGCCACTCAGTCTCACATCCATTTTTTCCACGTCTTCTACCGCATCCTCATTACAAAAAAAACACACCTGAACCCCCACTCTTGGGAATGGGAAGGAGAAAGCTCATACAGCATACACCAAACTTCAGGAGGATATTCTTAGATGAAGGAAAATTTAGGCAGGCCAACCTCAGATTCCAGAAAATATCACCCATGACTGGTATTCTCAAAAAACCCTTCTCCCTAGAAGCAAGGGACACTTCTGCAGGATTCCAGTTAGGGAATTACCCACACATATACATTTTAGCAATATGTCAGCGAACCTGCAGCAACAGCAATTTTCATTAAAGGGATCCCCCTGCACACCTCTGGGACATGATTCAGTTATTGGCAATTCACTCCTGCAATCTCGTATTACAGTTCAAAAGAAAGGAATTCAGCAAGCAGAATGAATTAAAAGGGAATGGCCACATTAAACAGCCACTTGTGTAGGTTTTGGATCAAGTAAATGCAGTTTAATAAAAACATGAGCTTTTTTTTTCCCCCTGGATATTCAAGACAATATACTCCTCTGGCATCTGTCAAAGCCAGAATCTGAAATAATAAAAATAAAAAAGCACAAGCCTCAGAAATAATCAGGATTACACAACAAGAGACTTACTTCCTTGGAGTTTTGTGCTATTGTTTGTATTTCGTATCAGCTGGAAAGCCTTTTGAAATCCTGCTGCATGCTGCGTGGAGCTGTCAGATGACTTTATACTGCTAACGAAGGTGGACATCTTCCTTTTTGTCTCACTAGTGGCAGGAGACAGGAATGTCTTATAGCACTGATCCAGCGAGCAGGTTCTTACTGCTTCTGCCACGGTTAACACTGAGATCTTGAAAGAGAAGGACCTATATTGGATTATCTTACCATTTATAATTCTTTACGTACCAATATAGAAAACACAATGATAAGCCAACTGAAGAGATTCTGTGGATTTAAAATTCAATTGTTAAGGAATAAATGCTCGAGGCATAAATCCATCAAATTTGAAAAGGATTAGACTTATGGTGATTTCAAGAAAGAGCGCCTTCACTCTTTGTTTCTCAGATGAAGTCAGCTTCACTCTGCTCATACATAATAGTTACTACACCGTGCTGGGCAGAAGCCGAAGCGGACTGGAGACATCTGAATGAGAATCAGCAGAGAACATTTCCAGTAAATCCTACAGCTTCTATAGAAAAGTGGAGGGTGCACAGAAAACAAAGAAAAAGAAAACCCTCTGTGAAGTTCTCACAGGAGAAGCATTATGGTTTTTTAATGTTTCAATCAAAGCAAGCCAAATCTACCATCGATTTTTATCCTGCAAATAAGTTAAGGCACGTAGTGGCAGCATTTGCATTAATATACATATAACTTACCAGCCTTATTAAGTGAGTGGCATACTTCATTATAAATTACGACTGATGCAAGGAAGGCATAGAATAAAGCAGTAATTATTTACTTGTACAACAGGTTTCAGAACCACAGAGCTACTGACCAGGTAAGCCCTCTCTCAAATGCTTTTTCTTCATTATAGGTCTATATTCAGACAAGTAGGTTTGATACATTCAAGTGCTATTAATTCTGCTAAGCTACCAGCATTTTATACTATATTAAAGCTCCCCAAAAGCAAAGAAGTTAAAAGAGGCGGTTCTTCTACGCTATTAAGTCAAAGATTGTCATGAGTAATTCCTCAACTTAATTTGACAAACTGCCTTCCAACAAAGAAAACAAGCAGAGAGAGTGACCAGGGTCCCACCTACAGAGAACTAATGAAAGTAAAGACAAAACAGGGGACAGCTCGGGGTCCTACAGAAGCAACTGCTAAGGCCCTGCGTTGTGATCTCTACATCAAAAGTTGAAGGGTTAAGTGACTTTCTCAATGTCAAGCTGAACAAGAAACAAATTCTCTGGCTCGTTGCTTTCTCCTTGTCTGGCTGGCATCATGGTTGTCTGGGAATCCTCCAAACGCTAATTATGTTTCAGATCACTCCAATATAACAGCAGAATAAATCCTTTCCATTTGCCCATGCAAGCGAACAGCCTTAGAGGTAAAAATGAGTTACTCAAAGCAATCTCATACCTCAGAAGTCACCACGCTCAGTGTGCATGGTTCTCCTAACTGCACACTGTATCACACTGCAGACTATCACCTAAAGACTCTTCCAAGACAAACGAGCCTTTAAGGATTACTCAGAAACAAGACTTTGCCTTAGATCAGTGGTTTTCACTTTTTTCAGCCTCTAGATCCCCAAATGCTTCCCCCACTATGACAAAGGCTTCCAAATCCGAGTTCAAGTCTTCTTCAACCATCAGAGTTAGGCCACAGATCCCCATGAGTCCTTGGACCACAAGTTCAAAACACGGCTTTGGCTGAAAGCATCGAGCATAGTCCAAAAAACCAAAGAAAACAGGTCAATTGCTCACAGAAAGCTTACCTTATCGTGTTCATCTATGGAGCTCAGAATAACCTGAGCAGCATCTTTGGCGATCTGGAGCTGCGTCTCCGTGACCGAAGCGCCGTGGTCCACAATGACAACGATGTGCTTGGACTGAGGCCGAACCGTAGAGACATAGACAGGCCTGAAGGAAACGGAATGCAAACCAACGGCTAGAGTCATGATTTCCACTAAGGTGCTTGTATGTGAAAATGATAAAGAATTAAAATCAAAAACTCACCTACGAAGAAACAATACATTACAAAAGGAATTTTTGGTTTTATGAAAACTTCTACTAGGAGAGGGCAGCTGAGAACCTGGGCCTAAGGAAAAGGCCCTCACTTGCACTCTCTTCTGGTTTTCACCCAAGCCAGGTGTCAGACCTGTCTCCCTCTACCGCAGCAGCTGCCTTCAGCTAGAAATAAACAATTTTGCTGAAGCAGTTGCAGCATTTGGGACTCCTGTTTGCAGCAGCTTGCACTAGGCCTTGGACTGAACGTGACAAGTAAGAATTGCTTAATGATAAACGTTGGGTGCTGGGAATATTGCTCACATTAGGAAGTGCAGTGGTGGGTATCTGCCGGTTACGTGACAAGTAAAAGCCTGTACAGCTGGGTAGAGCTGTATTAGCATGGGGAGTTTGGTTTATTTTAATCAGAGTAGGCTTCTGGCCAAGAAAGGGTTTTCTCCTGGTGCCCTGGAGGGTTTCACACGGGTTGTGCTCCACAACCCCTCGGGTCTGTGCAGCCTGAACCACACGGGCCCATCTGCGTCAGCCGGGAAGGGCTCTCGGTGCTGCCGTGTGCCTGCTTGTGCCAACACCAAACAACATTTCAGCGAAGAGCTGCTCAGATGTAGTTCGAAACTGTGAGACACGTGAAAGATTTCACAAGCTCTTCTGCCAGGGTTTCAACATGGCATGAATTAGGAGGCTCTTCAGCAAGAAGAAAGGGGAAAAAGAAGACGGGACTCTTCTCCCTCTTTAGCCCAGATCCAACACTAACCAGATTCAAGTGAGAGCTCTGGGCCTTCAGGTTTATTACACCAAAAAGCCACAGAAATCTTATTAACAGTTAAGGAAATGCAGGTTTTAGACAAGGCACTGCAGTCAACAGCGGGCACAAATCAGTTCTTAATTGTACAACAGCCTGCAGCTCCACACTGGTACTAATACCTACAACTTAAACAGCACGTTTGATCTTCAAAGCGTTTGGCATTAACTAATTAATCTGTCCAAACTACCCTCTAAGGTAAATACTAGCCAAAAAAATAGCCCTAACTTAGCCATGGAGAAACTAAGACCACAAGAAGGTGATTTGTATGAAATCACCAACGGCTTTAGTGTCAAAATTCTGATAGAGACTCAGGTGCTCCCAGCTCTCATGTCCTCAGACCGCACCTTTCCAAGACCACAGAAAGCTTCATCAAGCTCAGACGTTTCAAGCTTTGATGATACACAGCAGATAGCACCTGTAAACATTTGGTTGCCCAACACTGTCAAGAAACCGAAGTGCTGCTTAGTCTCTGTGCATTCAGCTCTGTGGAAACGTGCTTGATGGGTTAGTGCTTCCCCTGCACGGACTGATTAACTGGTTCAATCAGCTGATGTGTGACCTGACACCAACTAAAGCTCTCTCTTCTGACCTTCCCAGAAGAATCCACCTTTGAGTCTTGACCAGTACCCATAACATTGGCAGCAAAGGCCAGCAGAGAAATACCGAACTGCAACTGCTCTGCTGCATGCCGACAGAATCGGTGGGTTATTACCCTGAGGAGGAAAACCATGTCACCCTTTGATCCTTTTTCCTACAATTTCCTGAGCAGGAACAGAAAATGCCCACTAGTGCTGATGCCCAACCACCCATGACTTCCCACCTGAGCCTCGGTGCAGGCTGCAGAAGTGCCCCTGCCTGCGGCCTTTCCCAGCTGTTACCCTCCAGCCCCTTCCCAAAGCACCCAATCAGTAGGATACATGTTTACTGCTTTGCTAATAGGGGTCAAGTATGAGTTAAATACAAATCAAAATTTGCCTGTGGGCTGACCAACAATTCACAGGTTACTGCCATTTACAGCTTATTTGATTTGGGAGACCTGGGGAGCCTGTATGCAATTTTATTTTACTTTAAAGTTTCTTGAAGGTGTGAACTAGTACTTTAAAAACAAACCTAAGAAAACCTGAGGGACCCCAATGAAAGTTGCTCAGGAATGTTGTAATCTCAGAAAAACAAAACGCTGGAAAGAAATCAGTGCTTGAGGGGTGCAATTTTAGTGCTTTGCCCACTAGAGGTGAGGAGTCAAGTTGTACCTGCTGCGGTGTTCGTAGCTGCCTTTGCACCGGAACTTGTGGGCTGGGAAAACCGTGAAAATGCCTTCTTCTGAGCTGAAATACTGCCATTTAATTCCTGGGTTCGACTTCAGATTATCGGCAAGAACTGGAGGTTGGAGGAAAAATGAAAAATGAAGTGGAGTAACAAAGGCAAGTCAAACTTAGAGGCATGTTTAATAAACGCCTCAGAGCTACTTGGAAAAGAGAAACCTCGGTCCCAAGGCCAACCAGCACATAGTTCGGTTTGAGTAGAGCTTCACATCTGATTTGCAAACAGTTAAAGGCGTTTAGAAACCTAACACTAGACTTGATGGATATTGTTTAAAGGGACAACATTTCCTGAATCTCTGAAGTACTGAATGCCGGGACCAAGGCAGGAGCGAGGAAGGACTAGACTAAAGCAGTTATATAAAATACACACGCACACATACATTTACACACAACGATAAACACAAAGTTCACTCAGAGCTTTCATAAAGAAAAAAACCTAATGCTAAAAGCACGTATGTTCTTCACACTGAAGTAACGCCAAAATACAAAACAGGCTGGCGGCGTGCAGCGCTGTACCCAGCCCATTAACACTGCCCACTCTGACATCTGCTTACAAACAGATCATGCCTGCATGAACACCTGGCAAAAATTGTTTTACATGCAAACATGGGTCGAAGAAAATGTCTCCATACATAAATAGCTGAAAGGGTTAAAAAACCAGGGGGAATTATATTCCACCTGGGGAATCTTCTATGCAGCAAACTGAAAATAAAGCTTGCATGTTTGAATTATGTAGTTTTTACCTAAAACACACTATATAGCTTAAAATGCACTAAAAAGGAGAAAGAAAAAAAGCAAGCGTTTCTTGCCACTGCTCCCTTCCTGTTCTTTGACTGTGGAACTTGGAAGAAGTGGCAGAGGGAAGCTGCGACGTACAGTTCTTCACCTTTTACTGAGCATTCATCTCATCATTTTGGCATTCATCTTTGGACTGACGCTGAAAACCGGCCAGGCAGCTTCATCTCCTGGATCTCACTCATTATCAAACACCCCAATATTTGGGTTGGAAGTCACTGCAGGGCACATTTCAAACCTCAGCCAGATGTTCTGCGACAAAACACCCGAGCAGCCTACGGTTTAAATTCACATCCTCAACAGTTTAGCACTTTCTCGAGTTTCCCAGCCTGGCTGCGGCCACGATGTTCTCCCAACAGCCAGCTCAGAGCAATTACCCTGCAAAAACCACCATCTTCTCTCCCCCCACCCCCCTCTCTTTTGCTGCAGTTCCTTGTATTTCCACGGTGCCTGAGAGTCCCACTGAAAGTCATGGCTGCACCACGCTGGCCTCCCCAAAAAGCAGCAGGTCTGCTCGATGCCTGCTCTGAAGAAAACGAGATGAGATGAGGAAGAGGGCCAAGGAAGGAAGGGAAGAAGGAGGCAGAGAATTCCCACAAAGATGCCTGAGCTTGTTTCTCGTTGAGATGGATGGTGCCAGTTTATCAGCGCTGTTACCGGTGTGTAGAAAAAGCAGGCTTCTCTGGTCACAGACAAGAGGTTTTGTGTGGCAGGGACACAAAGCAATATGAAGTTTTAATATTGCCAAAACAGAAACCTTAGGGAAAAAAATCACCGGAGCACGATGCACGGCCACGGCTGCAGGGGTCCAGGGAAGTATCTGAGAACATTTTATTTAGCTGTAAGGTAACTCTTCAGGTGAGAAAAACAAGCAAACCCACTTCTTTAAAAAGCATCAAGGCTTTGGCAACATATATACACGTAATTCCTAATACGCCTAATTCCTCCAAAACTTGTTTTGAAACAGCACTGTCCTCCAGCATCATACAACAATCTTTTATCCTCTGAAAGACTTTGACCCAGGCTTCCTTTGCCCTCCTGTAACCACTGGGAAATCCAGGTGTCTAACAAGGCCAACTGCTCAGCCTGCTCTCATGGGCCAAGCCAGCACTATCTGAGGGCTCTGCACCCGAGATCAGTCCTGCTCGCTCAGTGCTCAGCTGCTAAAATCCCAGGCCTGTGGGGGATACACTGCCCCAGGAAGCTAGCAATGCTCAGCTTAGCTCACCAGCAACACTGTACAACTACACCTGCCATTAGAAAGAGGCTGAATTTCTGGCATTTAAGCATTTCTTCTGGGTTACAGAGTATAAAAAATATTTTTAAATCAGGTATTTGAACACTCTGTTAAAGCATGCATGAAACAATTTGTCCAGTTTAATTTCACCAACAGCAGTAACATAAAGGACTTCATAACTGAAGGAATTTTTAAAACCATTGCCATATTGAAGATAAACCTCTCACCCCCACAAGGCCATAGTATTTATTTATCATCCCATAAGAGGGTCTGGATTTCCCAATAAGACAACTGTTTTGAGCCTCAGACAAACTCTTCACAGCCTTCGTGCTCGCCTCTGTTCTTCAGAGAGCTCTGCTCATGCTTTCCTCTGGCTGGTATGTTAGCCCAACTCCCCTTCCCCGCCACCACCAATTTTATCCTAACTCTTTGCGTATTTCTTTTTCCTACGACCACAGCAGACAAGCAAAAGCTGAGAAATCCTTATTTTTTCCTCTTCAGGCCCACTGTTATTTTCCATCTACTAAAGCTGCAAGAATGCCCTGCAGATATTTCCAAGTATCTTGCTCTCTGCCAGGACAATCAGCAAATGCTTTTTTTTTTTTTTTTTTTTTTTTTTT
>VXAV01008249.1:17034-45281 GCA_013399715.1 Alectura lathami
AAATGGTTCTGTGCTTAAGGCATTAGCATGGAGGTCCAGAAATATGAGCTCAGAGATTGAGCCACATGTTCCAGAACACAAGAAGAAATCTATTTGGTAAATTGCAATAGTGTCAGAATTGCCTGTATAGAAATATTTCCATCTTTCTTCGTTCACATGGATCACGGCCTCCTTGAGGAGTAGATGGTGGTGCAGTAATCATAGAAATAATATTCAGATGTTCCCAGTACAATCATTCTTCTACTGTGAGGAATGTTGAAATAAGATTCACCACTCCACTGGGAAACCACTGAATTCCAAGTTTACTCAGTTCCTCCGGTTACTTCCACTTCTGAATCCTTTCAGTCCTGATTTCCAAAGGAGGTAAGGTTTATATAAGCATCTTTGCCTCTTCCCACTTCGAATGGGACATGTTTGTGAATAGAATTCTTAATCACATTAAATTCCTAATACATAACAAAAAAAAGCTTGCCTGGAAAGCTAAGATCCTATTAATATGCTCACTGGTGGGAGTGGAAAAACAAGCACCATTTAAATTCTCACTCAAGTCAAAACTTTACACAGGGATAGCATTTTATGAAAGCCAAACTGCACAAGAGAATCCCCTCCTCATCTAGTTTCTTTCCTCTGTGAGTTACTCATTTTCAAGCAGGGAACATTAGAAGGATGTTTTTTTTTCCAGTGCTTACTGGATGTTTAATTAGGGTGAGCTCACGCTGTAGTAATACTCAGTTAAAAAGTCAATCAACTAGAAACCAGTGGAAACCAGATGTGGTTAGCTCCAATGCTCATGGAACAAGTTGTTCTCTGCAGACTTCTTGTCACTTCTTACCCAGATGTGAGCTGTATGCTCAGATTTTGCTATTTCAATCAACTTGCAGACTCCATGCAGTTTAAAGACCAACTCCTGTGCAAAGTCACAGTCATCGCCAAGTAGGGAATGAATAGGAGTTGAGCTATTTCACAGATTACTGTGTAGAAAAGAGCCTTAAAGAGTGCCATCCCTTTCCACTTGGTTGTTACCCATGCAGTTAGTCTGAAGCTGGTGCTGTCTGTTTTGATACTCTTCTCAGGACATCTTTTTCAGTATCTTCATTTTTCACACTTCTGTGGGAAATGTACACTATTTCACCAAAAATGAGGCTACCCTCAACCTGCAGTGGATTTTATTGTGCTTCTGTTTGCTGCATCAGCGACTCCTGAGGATACGTACAAACTTTGATTCAGTCACCTCTTCAGTTTATTGAACTCCTTGCTTAAACATGGAATTTGAGGTGCCCTGGAATATCTACCTAGGAACTTATTTAGTGCAGATCCATCTTATTTCATCTTTGCAGAGACTCTCAGCATGATCCATAAAGTAGAATAGTATCACAAGTCAACATTACTGCTTCTTCCACAACAAATTATCCGGCTCGTTCCTCTTCATAAGCTCTTTACATTTAGTTGTGGTATGGGCAGATAGAACAGAAATTTTATTCCACTTCCAGTGAGCTCTTAGCCTAGATAATTCACTACCCTGCAGATAGACTTTAGGCATATGGGCTGCTTTTGAGCTGCAAAGCCCTGGCTCATAACTGCTGTTGAAAATGTGCCAGATGTTCAGCATCGTCAGAATGCGAAGTCCAGCTACAGTAAAAATACTGGGTTTGTGAAGGGGCACATCTATATTACATAGCAATGAAGCTGGCCTGGTAGGGGTGTTCTGGCATCTGCTCTCCTCTTAATGTGAGGGAAGTTTGCGTGTGTGATTTCCATTAACCCTGAATTAAGTGTTTGCTGCCATAGAAAAGGCACAGGTTGGGTCTTTTGGTCACAAAAGTTAAAACAATTCATTTATGAATCAGGAATTTAAATTGAGATCACCAAGGCTGAAAAACAAGTGTGTTATTCATGAGTAGAATTAGACCTTTTACCAGCCCTTTCCTTTAAATATATGGCCATTGAAGGGTTTGTTTTAGACCAACTGCAGCAGAAGAAAACGTTGCACTCAGATTTGATATTCTTTGAGTCAGTGGAAGCTGGTAACATACAGCTATATTTATCTTGTCCTGTCATTTCAGATGTACCTTACCCACACTATGGAATCATTTCTTATAGATGCTAGCATCAGTCCTTGCCATCTCATGCCTGATTTTTTTTTGAAGCCAGACTTGTTTATTTTAGACAGGTTGCTTCATACCTTGTTCAGAAATGAAATGTTTTCTTTGTGTATGGACTTTGACAGAAATGAAGAAAAATCTCATCCATTTTCCTGAGTTGTCCTTACCTCATATGAAGGAAAACATTCACAGCTGTCTCTAGTGTCCTCCAATGCAATAATTTTTCACAGAGGTACACTAATACCTGAAAACTTGCTGACATGGCCACTTGCCTTCTGTGGTACTGTAATGTCTGGACTCTGGGAGAACAAGTCTGGTCTCAGCAAGTTTCCACTAAGCCCAGTAGTCTTTTAAGCAAACTCATAGCTTGTTATTTAGGCTATCAGAAAATAGACCAAAGATTTTTATTGGCACTGTAAAGAATAATTTTCAGAACCCCACACATAGATCTTGCTGATAATAACTAGATTTGTACTTGCTAGAAAATTCTCTCTTTAGGCAATTATTGTAGACGGATGACAACAATTATTCTAAAATAAATATCCAATATTGAATGAGTTACTTTATCCCTCCTTGTCGTTAAGCATATCTTTTCTTTGAATGAAGTATACTGGACAGTGCTTGCTATTGATGTACACATGCTGTGTAAAGTTGACTTCAGTTGGTTTGAAACTCAATTGCAGTTCCAATAACCATTTTTAAGGAGTCAACATGAAATGAATATGCTAGAGTCTGCACAAAAAGAAGATGAAACAAATGTAAACTTGGATCAGGTAATTAACATATTTTTGTAAAGTACTTGTAACAAATTCCAATAAATTTTTCCACAGATTGTTAAAGCAAGGAAGTTAAGCTTTGTAAACCTAATGAGGTTCCTCTTTCTCTCCTTGAAAGAATTGAGGGTGGAAGCATTTTTTCTTTAGGGTCAAGAAAATGTAAATGACAAATGGATTTGAGATGTTTCAACCTCAAACTTGAATGAATTCATTCTAATTTCACAAACTTTTCAAAAAAATTTTTTTAATGTAAAGAAGAAAATATACAAGTATTCTTTGTGATATAAAACAACAAATGTTTAAATACTTCTTTAAGGCACTAAACAGTACAACAATGAAGTAGTGTGACAGTGGTAAAGAGGGAAAAGATCTTTGTGAACAGGAAAAAAAAAAAAAGACATATTTTCTGGAGGATATCCACACTTCTGAGAGGGAAGAGGCTTCACAAGTTTTTCCACTAAGTTGGATAATTGCATTAAATATCAGTCATTGCATGAGCAAAGGGAAAAGGCCTGGCATATGAAACAGAAAAACTCTGAGTAATCTGCAGCAGAGAAAACTGGGATTCCAGTGGGGTTCCAGTAGGATTCTATAATCCACACCTAACACTTCTAGTAGCAACTGCAGTATGTGACTGCAAATCCAAGCAGTGTATGTATGCATAGCCAAACCAGGTCTTTCTAAAAGAAAAAAGGATTCCGTAAGTCAAATACTGTGGGTTGGAGTCAATAGTGCCTACACCCTTAAGATCAGAATTGGACTTTAAGCATTCATTATGTTTTGTTAAATTGAAGAATGTAACTGTTATCCTGATGGTAAAAATTTTATTATTTCCTGTGTATCCAGGGTTTTATCCCATTATGTGTTGACCTCACTCATATAATTGGCAAGAGGGTATTCCATTAAAAGTAAAAGCTTTTTTATTTCATTTTCTCTACATAGTTCAATATCTGAAGTCCATTCTCTTAGTGACCAAGCATTTTTCTAGGTTCACTAACTTTCTGTAGGTGACTGTATATCGTGGCTCCATTGCTCTGAAGTCAATTTACTTTTTTCTATGTATTTACTTGAAGAAATAACCAGGCCTGTCTTATCTGGTCTGCTCATCTTCTAAGCTTGTATGTATGTCAGAATAAGCCACAGCTTTCAGGTGCCAGGACAAGCATTGTGTACTGGATACAAATATATATCCAGTACTTCCAGACTGAAGCACAAAGTGTTTTCATCTTCAGGTTCTTCTCCAACTTCTTGGGTTTTTTTTGTAATTAGCAGCTAAGTGCATGATATCCCTAAAGCTAGCTAAATTTTAATCCAGTTCTCTGTGAGCAAATGCATATTCTAATGAGGATTTTGTCAGGATAACAACTTGCACCACTTGTTGATAGTTTGGCTGGTTTGATGGTTGAAGAAAGGCAGAGCTGGAGCTGTTATGTTTCTAGAGGTTCAGCTCGGTTAGGGGAATGCTAGCACAACATCTAATCAAAATGATGCATTCAGATGTAAAACAGAGTGTTCAATTTTGGCTGAGTAGCTAGCTAGCAGTGAAATTTATCTTTGCAGTGGAAAGACAATGGCTCAGATTCTGTAGGTCCTTTGCAATGAAAAATAGATTGAATCTTAGCAGAGATGTCTGCTGCCATAAATGAATCCTCAGCGGCATACTCTTAGGAGGCAAGCATTCATTTTTTCCATATCTTTCGATTAACACAGGTATAAGAGTGGCTTGTAAACCCCTTTGAATGATGCCATGGCATGTGGCAACATTTGTGCTGGGGGAGTTCCAGCCATCGTGTGTGTGCTCTCCTCCCGGCTGTAGAGGCTATGACTGTTCCATGGACTTTGTTTTACACAATTTTGAAAAGAGAAGTAGTAATGAATGCAAAAGAATTGTTTGAAAATAAATTGAGAGGGATATATATGCTTCATTTTGTGGGGTTGTTGGTGGTGGTGGTTTCAAGTTTAAAATAACCAGAAACATTAGAAAACTAAGTTGAGAATCATGAGAGTAACTCAGGCATTTTAAGGGATAAATAGAATCCATAGCTACATAGCATCTATTAGTATCATTTAAAGATGTAGAGATTTTGCAGTCTACTTCGAAAATTCTCACTTCTGGAATCTTTCCTCTCTGAAACAGTTATGTGCCCTAGTTGGATCAGTAGACCAGTGCTGCTTCAAAGGATTTTTTTTTTTTTTGTTGCATCTATGTTTTTTCAGCTTTGCTTAATTATAGAAGATATTCCAGTGTGTATGCATCTGTGAAACAAAGGTACTATCAGTACAATAGTCTTATTAGAACTTTTACAGCCTATGGAAACTTTATATTTGCATTTATTCTAGGAATGGACTATCATAATGAGACAGGACTTAAGGGTTCATGCATTGTAAAATTCGGCTTTTTTGTTTTGCATGATGAATTGAAAATAAGGAGCACTCGCTACAATTACATTTTGAGAATCTGAACAACTTTCTATGCTTCTGAATAGTTATTTACAACATGGTTAACATTTTGCACATGTGAATACAGGACCAAATCTTCTCTCAGAAGGAATAATTAAACATTCCACATTAAAAAAAAAAAAAAAAAATCTCTTTTGAAGTACTTTCTTATTACTGAAAACTTTTGTCTTAACTCCATATTCTCATCAGTTGCTGTTAAAGCATTTCATGTATAAACTTTTCTATACCCTACTTTTACAGCTTTTCCTCTGATACACAAGAGTACTGTCACATATTTGTATGTGTAAAGTGGAAATAGGATCCAGTGGCACATTTATTAACTGGGTTTCACAGACCACAGCAGTACCTGTTAGAGGGAACATATTTGTAGAAAGAGGCATTTATATTAATAAAATTAGTTTGCTGATCAGTAGTTATTTGTATGGAAGGTGCAAGCTGCTGTCTGATCTAGTCTTAATTAAATCTAAGGAGCAGATCACAGCCATTCACTAAATGTCTCATGAATTCATTTTATGAACTGAAATGTACATTATTTGTGTTAAATATAATACATAAAAGACAAAATAATTGTGCTAGAACTGATGAAGTAGATCTTAGGGTTTATAGGTAAACCTTTAGCTTATTTATACTTGGTTCATGGAGGAAAGTAAGGGAAAAGTTAAATGTTTTAGACAAAAGGAGTTTTCTTGTACACACAAATGCCAAAAGGCAATTTGTGCATACAGAAGTACTTCTTAGTACTTGCATAGTGTATGCGAGTCTGATGAAACCCTTCTGAACCTAGGACCAGGGAAGCCAGAGACATCCTCTCCATGTCACCCCCGAAGGTGCTATCTTGACAGGACTTAGCTTTGGAAAATTGTCTGGCCAAAGATTTTGCTGCAAAAATAGTCTTTGGAGTCTCATTAGGTAGGTTGCTCCAAGGCTGGGCATAGGTCTGTAAGAGTTATCTCGAGTATGCCATACAAGAAACTCTAATCTCTGTCTTGAGCAGAAAGGCCCCAAGGCAGCACCAGCAAGCTTGGTCTACTGGCTTGATTGCCAGTAGCCAGCACACAGAAGACCTGGCTCTACTATTGCCCTGCTTCCTGCTGCAAAGTGCAGGTGAGGACCTGAAAATGTGGAAATACCCTCTGACTTGAGGGTTGATGTCCCAGCAGATCTGCCTAGAATCTGTCTGCCTTGGGAATCAAAAAAGTTGGAGAAAATGGCAGATAATCAGTGCAGCTGCAGTATCCTGAGAACTTACTTTCTATAGAAACAGCATGTTTTTGGAAACATCTTGCTGTCAACTCAGATTTGTCCAAACTCTTAGTCTAGAACAGGCATGTTTCCTGGGAACTGGAAGTTACTTCTTGACTAGTTGTCGTTATAGCCGTAGCCGTGTTTTTACTCTGATTTTTATTGTCCTACTGCATTCTTCCAGATCAGCATGTTGGGTGGTGGTTGTTGTTTTTACTTCCAGAACTGAAGTCTCTTCAGATCAGAGAACTTTTTACCAAGTATAGAGAGGAATAGTTCCATGAGAGACAAAACCAGTAAGGAAGGAAAATACCTCTAATAACTTCTTAACATACAGAGAATAAAATCCACATCTCTCTATGGGGAATGTTTATTTCTTCTGAAGTAAGGGGGGACAGTAGGGGGAAAAGCCATTCTTCTATCCCATTATAGACTTGCCTTTCATGTGGGTTCCCTCTGACTTCTAGCCAGTTTTCTGCATGCATTTCTGTGGTAGATCTATAACTTTAACATGCACTGTTGGGGTATGTCTAAATCTTGTGATATACATAAGAAGTCACCACTTAAGTGAGAAGGAGTTGGTCCAAAACCTGTTGATAATGGTGGAATGGCTCTCACTGATTCTACAAAGTTTTAGATCAGTCCTTAGGTAAGCACAACCACTGGCTCTAATATTTTTAAGAACAAATTAGCTTTTAGAAAAAAGAGCAATACAGCTTGATAAATAGAATGCTCTTCAATCTGCTGAACTACTAGCCAGCTGCTGAACTCTCTCACTCTTAATCTAACAGGAAGTGTGCCTCAACAAAGGAAGCTGTGAGCACTAAGACAGGAATAAAGTCAAAACTTAAATACAAACACGCTGGTTTGGAGTTACTAATGCATTTTCCCTACTAAAGTGTTGTAGATGCCAGCATTTCATGTTTTCCTTGCATAAACACTGCCAAATGGGGAGATGCTGAGTTGCCCCATGCACCTTCAGATAAACTGTGCACATTTGGAAGTAATTGAAATGGAGAGAAGGCGGGGTTCTCTACTGGCATTTACTGATATGTTCTGGTTCATATTAGGATGGAATTTCTGAGATTGGGAATGTATTCTTCTAACAAACAGTGGTTGCTATAGGAAATCTATAATCATCTGTGTTATTCTACTTGTACAGAGAAGACATACATGCTGATAATTTGCTGGGATTTGAGTGTGCTGAAGGAAGTTAATGGTCTCTAAGACTGTTATACTTGTTATTTCATATCTTGCGTGTGTCTTCTTTACCCTTGTCGTTGTGATCTTCCACCAATACACCATTTTGTATTTTCCTTCTTCAGTTGTATCTAGGACAAGAAGATGATTGGAACAGCCAGCACAGATTTACCAAAGGCAAACTGCCTGACCAGTCTGACCAGCCTACTAGGATTAAATAGCTGGTTCTGTGGACTGGGAGTAGAGTGGATGTCTTTTATCCTGACTCTAACACAAATACAAAGATAAGGAACAATATTCTGCAAAGAGGTTAAAGCAACATTGTTGGAAATTTGAAGTCTCCAGTTCCTTCAGAAAACAATCTAGAAAACATTTGTAATACAGGTCTGTGGGCTGCCCAATGTCTGTAGTGTCTCCTTACGGTCTAGTTTTCATCAGTCTTTACCTGGATGTAAATGTACAAGAGGCTTCTGGGGGAAGGCAATAATGTAGCTTCCAACTCTGTCCATGCCATGGAGACTCCCCATCGTTATGTGTGTGGTGGTTGCACCCTTCTCATGCATCAGGCAGCAATTACTATCTCGTTTCATAAAGATGTGCATACAAGCCCTATCTCAACAGCTGGTATTCTCCTGTGTTTGGCATGACGAGTGCATTCACTGAACGCTTTGATGTATTTGATAATACTGTCTCTTGAAGGCTGTGTCACTGAAGCAGCATGTAGTGACTGTATACACTGAAATCCCCTGCATTCCATAGTTCTGTGATAGTGATGACAGGCAAAATAATAGTAATACCAAAGCCAACATAGAAGTAAAGAAACAGGAGAGCCTAGACTCAGGATACATGCTAATGAACTATGTAGAAAAACTGAAAATATGCTACTGTTGGAGATTCTAAGAGTACACAGCATTTGAATTTTGACCACCTTTTCAAACTTACAGCTGTCAAAATAACAAGCATATTCATGAGGTTCAGATTGGATTTGCAGACTGTTACAGACATAGTTTCATGGATGCAATCCATCTCTTCCCCACCACTGTGCAAAATCAGCTTATTCTAAGAAGACTTGAAAGAAAGACTGAGCTCTAGCTCAGAGAGCATTGGAGGCCATTATTCCATGCACCCAAAGGCAACTGAAACTGTGACAAAAAGGAGTAGGGCATGTGAAGTGGAGGTGGCAGTGCTGATCTTCCACTAACATCTGGTCATTAATTTCAGCTTTAGGGACTTCCAAAATGCTGGCAAACACAGCTCCAGCTGGCATGGGGACTGTTGCTTCTCCAAGAGCAGGTAAATAGGCCAGATGGTCTCTAATTTTACTACTGTTTCTAGTATGGATGATGAGCCTTGGTCCCTACAGAGCAATATGCCTTCCGAACGCAGAACGTTTTTATTCACCTTTTGACCACATGAAAATCATGTAATTATTAGAAGAGTAGTAAAATGATTAGAGCAGTGTCTAAAAAAAGAAAATCTGAGAATTAGAAGCAAAGAAAAGGCAGCAAAGATCAGTTCTTTCCTTTCAGAATGGCAGTCTGGAAATCCTGCACTACCATTTGTTTGCTATAAAACAAAATTGTTTCACTTGTAGGAAAGAACTGAAAGAAACTGTTTTATCTTTTCTGTTTGTGATACTTTCAGCAGAAAAACAGCATGAAAATGTGGGGAAGAAAACCCCCCAAAACCCCATCAGTCTAGAACTCTAGTGTTGACAAAGTGCATTAGGAAACTGGGAGAATCTGAATTTAAATCCTCTATCATCTTCAATAGTTATTGGAGGGGATTTTTGCCCTGGCTACATACAGCATGAAAACTTCTAATGAGGTGGGAGGGTGAGATTTGGAGACTCTTGAGTTGGAACCTAAGGCAATATTCAGGCAGTGATTATGCAATTGTTGTGTAATATGGAGAGTGCTTGCATGAATAATCCTATTAACATGAGACTTTCACAATCAGGCCATTGTGGAACATTGCACTGTTCAAAATCATCCATATTTATGGTGGAAAAATCAGTGAAATCACTATTTGAAAAAAAAGAAAAAGTGGTCTCATGCTTTCACAGCAGGGGTAAGAATGTCAGAAGAAAGAATAGAGGAAAGTATTTTTTCAATTTAGATATAATAGGAGGGTTTGGCTTTAATAGTTTCCCCTGAGAGCAGGAAAAAATGAGGAGAAAATATAGATGACTACTATGGATTTGTCAGTACTTCGTTGTATCTGAGAGACTGAGAAAACACTGGGACAGACAAATGGACAGGGAAGGGAAAATACAGTGGTTACCTGAATAATTTACAAATATGTATTTACAAATAATAGCAAGTGCCATAGCCAGCACATGAAAAAAGATTCCCAAACATTTGCCAATGCTTTGTGCCAGTACAGCAATAACCAGATTAGCAGGTGCAGCCCAGCAATCACTCTACAAACCCCTGTGGCTGGAAGCAAGCCCCTACCGCTGGGGCTCTCGCAGAGTCATGGGTTGCCACTGGTCTAGCTTCCCCCATAGCACAGCAGGCAGAGCTGCACGCAGAAGCAAGTTGGAACAGCCGTGCTGTGGCTGGAAAAGCAAAGGCATCTCTCCTCGCTGTTTGTGTTGCCTAGTGGGAAAACACACGCTGAGCTGGTGCTTGTGCCAAGGGCGGCCCCAGGTCAGGCTCCGGCTGCTTGCAGAGTGGGAGTCGCGCCCTGGCTGCTAAATTCTCATGCTATCTCCTGCAACTTTGCTAAATGCAGAGCAGTCGAGCATTGCTAAGGAACCTCTGCATGAATGCATAGGCGGCTGCAGCAAGGCTGGTGCCAGAGTGCTGTGGAAATTAAGTCATTGAATATTTGATGTATGAAATATAAGCTAAATGCCACAGCAGAAAAAAACCCTCCATTAAGCTGGGTTTTTTCCTCTCCACCCCCTGAAGGTTTAAGACCTCGGAAAATGAGCGAGTCTATCAAGATGCCTCTCTAGGCATCAGGGACAAGGCAGAGTGACAGCTGAAATTTAACTTGAACTAATGTTGCCAGAAATAATTTGAATGTTTAGGTACTGATAGCTAAAGAATTTGTACAGTCATCTGTGCAAAATGACTAGGAAAAACTATAGCTAGCTGAAGAAAGTCATCTGCTTTTATCTCACACTGCAGCATTTAAAAATAAATAAATAAATAAATAAAAATCCAGTGCCCTAAACACCAATAGCTGTAGAAGAACACTGGAGCCTTTCAAAGCCAGTTTGCTTCTAGCTGGATTTATTCATTAGGTTTGTAAATCTTTTGGCATGCCAGAACTTACGATTGTTTCCAGACCAAATAGAACTGATAGAAGACAAATAAAAATAATATTTTTATGGTTGTTCCTATGTGACAATCCAAGATTAATTCTAGTCTGGAGGATAGCTGTCAGGCAGTCTTCCCTGGTCTGGTTTTCTCTTATCCTGTGTATAACAACAGCCGTCCAGTAATCTTCTGTATTTGTTGGTTTCTTGGATATACGTAATAGCTGGATATGGCAATAATCATGGAGTTTTATTTCTGTGGGAATATACATCTGGAGAATATACTGAAGGCATGGTTCATTTCTTCTTTGTTACCCAGCATGCTTTCTTAGTGCTTTCTAGGGTGCAAATGGAGTTCTTGGTGTGTTCTAGAAAATAAATTGGAAAGAGCTATTCAAGTCATATCCCTCTACTTTAAAAAAAATATATGTTACTGAATGACTGTTTATATTTTCATTTGGGGGGAGATGATGAATAATTGCTAAGAACAGGCAAATTTCCACTAACATCAGTGCAGCCGCATTCATTTAAATCAGTTGAGGATCTAATTCACTGTATGACAAAATGTCTCGACTAATATAATTAGCTAAAGTTGCAATCAAAGTCCAGCAGGGACGTGGGTTGTTGCATCAAAGGAAAGTAGAACAAAAAGGAAAAAATTAAAGTTGCTAATGTATATGAATGTGTTCAGCTACATCTAGTATTCTTTTAGTTGTTGTTTTGCTTTAGTATTTACTGACGTGATAAGTAGGCTGCTGTGCCAGGATGTGGTGAAGAATTTTGCTGACTGGGAGAGTTTGTCTCAGAACCATTGGAATTACTTGTTCCTTTGCATTCATTCAGGTAACAGATGTCCTAATGCAGGCCTGTAGCTGCTGGATGAGCAGCGGTGAAAGCTAATATCCAAGCTTACATGATCCATTTTCTTCTTGTTTGCAGGGCTCTGCATTTGGGTCACCAGGGACAAGTGGCTCTTTTTCTAGGTGCTTTAGTGTGCTCATTCCCAGACCTGTCTGGCTAGATCTCTGAGGCAGAGCTTGTTTTTGCTGTATGCCTGTCATTGTGCCTCCTGCAATGAAAGTTGCCCTCTCATAGCTGCTGCTTTCTGCCCCTTCCCTGCAGCACCAATTAGAATGACTGCAGTCATCACCAGGCAGAAATACTTACAGTATCAAACAAACCCCATAACTATTAAGAAATATAATCCTGTCAAGGCCAAAAATTTCCAACCTAGCCTTTCAGTGTATGAAAGTGAACCTCTGCCTCCTATGGTCAACTTTTTTCCAGGTTATCACTGTATCCAGGAGCCTCAGCTTTTCTCTTATCTGCTGGTCTGAGCAAGAAGGCGGGAGACAAGAGCATGAAATGCTTTATCGGTGACCTTGTAAAGAATTTGTAGGTGTGCTGGGGACATGCATCTCTAGGAATGGTCAGACTGTAGCCCCTTGTACCTTGTCATCAGAAACAAGTTTCATTGCATCCTACTCTTGCTATCAGGGTATTTTAACATCCAGTTTTAGGTAAGAGAGTAGCAGTTGATTTTTCTCATTCTCAGTAGTACAGTGTGTACAAAAAAAAAAAAAAAAAAAAAAAAAAAAAACTTCCTGTGGCAATATTTATACATAAAATACAAACGACCACTCAGAACAATACATTGCGTCTTGGTCTTTGAGAATCCTCACCAAAACCTTCCAAACAGATCATATAATGAGGCAAGAATGAATAGCTGAATACTGAATGGATGTTTTTGACCAATGTTGCTGCTGCTCTAGTAACAGAGAGGAGCGTGGTGCAATGGGAGACTCCAGAGTGTGGGGGCAGGACAGCAGGGCCCTCAGCACCATGGGGCAGGGCACGGCACCAGCTGCGGAGCAGTCTCTATTCCCTTCTCTGGTTTGTTTCCCCAGGATTCAGCTAGCCTGGCAGCGGGTAGAAGTGCTTAGCTAATGGAAAGAACAGCACACAAGAAAGGCTACCCTCCTTATTGGAACTTCAGTATCTAGGAGACTGAAAATAAAAAAACTAAGGTTATGTACTGCAAGAGTAAAAGAGTGTACCTTGAAATACTATTACAAAAATTTCCTGTTTGGGGTAAATTTCTATCCTAGCAATTCTGGTTGTGGTGACTAAAGGAAGCATCTTAATTTCCGTTATGTCCATAAGACTACAATATCTGTCTCAACGTTTCTATTCCTAGCATTTCTCACTTTACTTACTCTCAGGTTGTTTATCCCCTACGACTTGGATGAGGGGATAGAGTGCACCCTCAGCAAGTTTGCTGATGATACAAAACTGGCAGGAGTGGCTGACACGCCAGAAGGGTGCGCTGCCATCCAGCGAGACCTAGACAGGCTGGAGAGCTGGGCAGGGAGAAACTTAATGAAATTTAACAAGGGCAAGTGTAGAGTCTTGCATCTGGGCAGGAATAACTCCAGGAATCAGTACAAGTTGGGTACTGACCTGTTGGAGAGCAGCGTAGGGGAAAGGGACCTGGGGGTCCTGGTGGACAGCAGGATGGCCATGAGCCAGCACTGTGCCCTCATGGCCAAGAAGGCCAATGGCATCCTGGGGTGTGTTAGAAGGGGTGTGGTTAGTAGGTGGAGAGAGGTTCTCCTCCCCCTCTACTCTGCCCTGGTGAGACCGCATGTGTCCAGTTCTGGGCCCCTCAGTTCAAGAAGGACAGGGAACTGCTGGAGAGGGTCCAGCGCAGAGCCACCAAGATGATTAAGGGAGTGGAGCATCTCCCTTATGAGGAAAGGCTGAGGGAGCTGGGTCTCTTCAGCTTGGAGAAGAGGAGACTGAGGGGTGACCTAATTAATGTTTGTAAACATGTAAAGGGTGGGTGTCAGGAGGATGGAGCCAGGCTCTTCACTGTGACATCCAGTGACAGGACAAGGGGCAGTGGGTGCAAGCTGGAACATAGGAGGTTCCGCTTAAATATGAGGAGAAATTTCTTCACAGTGAGGGTGACAGAGCACTGGAACAGGCTGCCCAGAGAGGTTGTGGAGTCTCCTTCTCTGGAGACATTCAAAACCCGCCTGGATGCGTTCCTGTGCGATCTGCTCTAGGTGTTCCTGCTTCGGCAGGGGGACTGGACTAGATGATCTTTCGAGGTCCCTTCCAATCTCTAACATTCTGTGATTCTGTGATTTATGCTCAAATTGCCTTAATTCTTATATGTCTAAACATTTTTTATGAAGTCCAGTTTGAGAATTTCATCTCAGTTTCATATTTGTTGTTTGTTTTTTGAGGATGTTTAATGATTTTTCAGTTATCGCATGGTTTAGGTAAGAACATTAATGGCTAATCAGTCTACAAGTGGGAAAAAGATACTACAGATATAGTAAACGGTGGGGTGTGTTGCTCAGGCATGATGCTGACATATTTACACGGCACTTAAGCAAGAATGAGAGAATCTGAGACAGTGCCAGGGAGTTATGGGATTATCAGTTGTCCAGTTTTCTAGCTATGAAGCTGTAGGACAATGTGGTTGTTTTCTGTCAGTCAGACACATTTCACCTGCTTGTGACCTGAGCAGGTCTAGGTCTTTCACTTAGAATCATAGAACTTCTTGCTGGCTATGCATCTGGGGAAAAAGAAAAAAGGACAAATGTGGTGAGTTTGGTGAGGGACTTGTAGCACTGAACAGTAGTTTTTGTAGCTAGTGCTGTCTGCTAACATCAGCTGACAGGAAGTTTTTCAAATGAGGCTTTTGGTTTCATAGTTTTACTAGCAACTTAGCTGCAGTTTGTTCTGGTGATTTTACTGTATGTAACTGATTTGACAGTATATTGGAGTCTAATACAAATTAATTCTTTATGGTTGAGTGGTGTAAAATGTGGATTGCTTCTAAAGCACAAAATGAAATCAAATACTTTTAAGTTTTTTTGCAGTGTCCAGTTCAGTGAAACACTCCTTTCCTTCAAAATACAAGTATGGACAACTAAAAACCTCTGTACTAATGGTTAAATTCTTTAAGATCCTGAAAGATAAGCCCAGAGAACTAACCTCTGCATATGTCTTTCAGATCTTCTGCTTTATTTTAAAACATTTTTTTACATGAACATTTCATTTCCATTCTTTCTTCTCCTCAGAGCACTGTCTTTAGTGTGCATGTGTAGCCTAGATTCCGGAAAAAGAGGCCAGCTTACAATGGAGACAAATGAACTGTATGCATTTTTCTACCAAATATCCAGAGACAGTAGCTAGTACATTTGAAAATCTATGTTGAATTTCCAGATTATAGGGGAAAAAAAAGGGTTGAATGATTCAAATCTGTACATGGACTGAACACGTGCTATCTATTAGTCTGTTTAGGGTGTTATCTTCATACTTAATAACTTATATTTGAGAAAATAATAACTTTCATGTTAGTATTTCAACACAGAAACTTTCTTGAGATTGCTGGCTGAAGGCAGCACACCAATAGTAATGCAAGCAAACACTGGAAAACTGTGGGAAGGTTTCCCAAGTGCAATCTTAAGTTGTGTTGCTGAAGTAACTGAGCTTCAGGCTTCAAAGACAAGCAAGTAGAGACTCCAATTGCATCTTCATGGGATGGAATCCCCTATTGAGAAATTCTGACATGCAGACATAATTTCTGACTCTGAATCTGAAAATATCTGCTAAGAGCAGATTATCATTACGTGATGATACCTGTCACTGCTTTAAGGATCTTGTAAAATAAAAATAATTTTCTTGAGACTCTTGTATACTCTTCACTGCAAATATGTTTCTTTGAAATCCCAGTGGATTTTGGCTTCTCTGTCAAAAAATTGAGGACAGCATTGAGACATTTAACACGGTGACAGAGTTTTTACCTGGCTTTTGACCACCGAAGATTAAAGAGATGGCGCTCTGAGGGTTGACCATTCCCTCCTTGGATATCTCTGCATAGAACATGCATCACAGCATGGCAGCATGGCTGGGGTTGGAAGGGATCCCTTGAGATCCTCTAGTCCAGCCTCTGCTCAGGCAGGGTCACCTACAGAACATTGTCCAGGACCATATCCCGTCAGATTTTGATTATCACCATAGACTGAGACTTGACAACGTCTCTGGATGACTGTTCTGGTGTTTGCCAGCTTCAGGGTAAAACAGGGCTTATTTTGTACTCAGAAGCAATTTCATGTGCTTTAGTTTGTGCCCATTGCCTCTTGTACTGTGAGTGGGCACCACTGAGAAGAGTCCGATTTCCTCTTCTTCATTCCCTTGCATCTGGTACTCATGGGATCCTTTGCCTGTGTTCAGTCAGTAGTTATGCAAACATTATGAAAAAATAATAGTTTGACTCGTTTAAAATTTATTTCCCATTGCAACTCCAATAGCTTTGAATTGGCTCAAGCAAGACAAGCAACAGGTAACTGTGCTGGCACTTGGTGAACCAGACATTGCAAGAAGTATATAAATCCAAAGCAGAAAATTTGTCATTTCAAAGCTGTTTTTGTCCAGAACTCCAAGTGTTTTCCAGATAAAATGAGGTCATGCAAAGCTGTGGTCATGCCCAAAGCCAAGGAGCAGCTGACTGGAGCGGAGAACAACTTTTTCATTAGACCTCCAACTCAAAGAACCCTAGACTGAGAGTCTGATATGTTTGTGTAGTATCAGCGATCCTCTTGGAAATACTGTTGACACGAGCCTGCACATATATGCCTTTTCTTCCCTTTCCTTTGGCACAGACTAGGAAATATTTTCCTCAGTGGGTGTAAATCTGTCTGGTTGTGCCTATGAGGTCTCTGCAAGAGATCAGATTCCACTCTCCACTGTGAATATCCAGCTCTTTTTTCTCTGGTTTTACCTCTTTGATGGAATGCTGAAGGCAAAAGGCAGAAAACTACCAGAGCAGAGTTGATGGCTACCCACAAAATGAAATAGAGTTGAACAGTAGGCAAGCTCTTATGCAGGAAAATTCGTTTGTACAGGAATAAGTCACGTCTCAGTGAGGTTGTGTGCTAAGATCTGTGCTTGCTTTGAGAAGGTGAGCGAGTCCTCGCGGTGGCAGACTGGAACACAGCAAAGGGCAAGAGCCTCTCAGTTCTGGAGGCCAGTTTTGCCATTTAGTAGTGCAGATGTTCCAGGAGCCTCATAAAACAGGGTGTATCTGTGTCTCTTTGAATGCAGTCACAGCCACTGGATATAGTCCCTGGATTCCTCAGGGAAGGACAAGAGAGAGAGAACTACTGCTTTCAAACTGCTCTTCTCAGGGATCGGTATTTTAGGTGTCTTCCTCTTTGTTTAAAAAGCTTGTTGCCTGATCAGAATCCTGTCGCATGCCTGTGACATCTCGCATCCCTATACAATAGGCTTTTCAGCTGCCTGTACAATGTGCTGGCAGCTACCTGAAGCTGCTGCCCCAAGCCCCCTGAGCAGGGTGGTGCAACACGCCCAGGTGTGGCACTGTTGGAAGGTGGCTCAGGATCTGGGTCTCAGGCTCGATATGAGGGCATGCTGCAGACAGCTGCTTCGTCTACTTGCAGAGCCTTTGGGTGTGCGTGCTGGGAAGCTAGGTTGCCAGGTAGAAGCAGGGTGTATTTGTAGAAAATTAAGATTTGACATGATCAAACTACCAAACAAAAATTGAACTGTGGGTAAATAACAAAATAAGTACAGAACACTGTGAAACAGATCAAGAAGAAAGGAGACAAGTGTCTAAATGAAAATCCATTAGAATAATCATTTTTAAAGGCATCTATTTTCCTTACAATCATAAGTTAATCACATAATATGCTTCTGACAGGTATTATGAACATGGAAAATAGCTCTAGCTTTTCAGACTGTCAAGCAGGCTGATAAGCCATGCCAGTGAGTTCACCAAACCTGTCTGACTAAAATGCTGTTTCACTGACATATGCTGCTTACTGTTACATGTTCCTATATTGCTAAATAAAAACCATTATGTATGTATAATTACATATTATTTATTAAGCACCACAACTGCTTGCATATTCTGTTAGGCACACTGAGAATCTATTTATTGTAGCGTGTCTTTGTTAACAATAGCTGGGGAACTGCTACTCCAGCAATTTATAAGGAAAACATTAAATGTGAAAGTTTGGGGACCAAAGGAGAGATAATATTTATGTTTGTTTAGGTTTGTTACCATGGTGCTTAGAATAGTTACTATGGGAATGGAAACAAATTGGTAAGTTACCATTGCCCACTAGTATCAGTACTACAGGGGGTTTTGTTTTTAAAAGCCACTAACCTCAGCTTCATTGATTTGCCTAGAACCCTTTTTTTCACGTTTAATTCCTTTGTCTACATTGAAAAGGAGAAAGGGGAAGAAGAAATCCCTGGTGGAAACCATTATTTGAAGTTATATCCAGATGAAAGCATAGAAGGTGGCTGTAAGATAAAAGAGAAAAATACCTGCAATGTTTGATCCAAGTAAAGGAAAATAGAAATTTAGACTCCTGTCGCTCACCGTGTAGGTTATTCAGGGTAAAGGGTGCGAATGGCCTATTTGTTAAGAACAGGGTCTTCCTGCTCTCTCATTGCCTTGATGGTGTGTACATGCACAGCACACAAGCTGGTTTTAATGCAGAATTGCATTAAATCTGTACAGACAGGAATTAAAGCAAATAGTCACAGAAAGTGCATAATGAAGGCAGCGGGAAAGGGGAGGATGAATTTTATACAATTGAGCTTCTTATGAGCCTTACTACAATCTAGGTCCACAAATGTCCATGGCTGTAGAAGGTTGCAGCCAGATTAAACTATGCTCAGCATATTCAGCTCTCTTCAATAACTGGTGTACTTTTTCCTAGATATTTTGTAATGTTTTGGAATAGACATCCACCCTTTTCTTGTTAACGCTCCATATAGGTCTGCAGAATTGTGATCTTTAGAGATATTTATCACCAGCATGTGGTACTTGGACCAGAGCAGAGGCACCATGCCTTGGATGCTGGGCAGCCTGTGCAGCTGTGTCTTCCAGAGGTTCCAGCAGGACTTCAGACAGGGCTGGATGCTAGATGCACTCATATTGTGTCTTGTCCTAGAGACAGGAGACAAAATTTATGCTGAAAATAGTCATAGATGCGTCAGCTGGAGAGATTAAAATCTCAAAAGCAATCTAACATGGAAGTCTCTAAAACCAAGGCAAAGAGAGTTTCAAATCCATTATTTGAGAAAGAATGGTGTGTTTTGTTTTTTTTTTTTTCTTTTTTTTAGCCCCATGATGTTTAGTGTCTGACTTGTGACTTTTGGCTGTAAGGGACCAGCCATACACTGAACTTCTGTTAGTAAACCATTGTGGTTTTCCTCAGCCATACTCATTGATAACCAAGTTAATTTATTCTGCTTAAAATGTACTTTTTGAAGAGAGTTAATTGCTGCTTCACAGTTTTTATCTTTATGAAGTAGAATTATGATTCTGCCTGACATGAATAAACAATAACGGAACCATTGAGCCTGTGGAGTGATGCAAATAGCCCCAGGGAGAGCACCAATTCTGATCCTTGTGCTCACTCCCAGTGGTCTCCAGCAGTGTTTGGGAGGGTTACCTGGTGACCAGCTGCACAAACACTGTAGCTGGCCCTTCCTATCATGCAAAACCCTGCATTTGCAGACCTAAAAGCTTTCTGTGTACACAAAAATCACAAATAAATACCAGAGTGGGGACTTGTCCTAATTAAACAACTGTAAAAATAATAATAAAAAAAAAATGAAAAAGGTTTGCCTTATAACCAAGCTGTGAAACCACAAGGAAAGCATCTGCAAGGAGCAGTTAGAACAAACAATACTTTCCATTCAGCTGTACAAGCAAAGTCACTTGCAGGCAAGTGTCTAGGATGCTGGTTGTTATATTTATCAGTTACTCACAGAAAAGGTAAAGTCAAGCTCTCCTCCAGGCTTACTCTCAAACAACAGGAGACCTTAATCTGAAAGTAACCTTGAAAGTATTTTGGTTTTGGTTAGGAAATCTAATTAATTAGTTTAGAACCATTCACAGTGAAAAGCTATTTAAGTGAGGTCTGAATGTATTTACACAAGCAAAAACAAATTCAGAGCAGTTTGTCCTGCAAAGGAGAAAACTGCATTCAAAACTCTCATAAAGTTATCTTTCCTTAGATAGAAGGTATGGACTTGGGGGAAGAAACAGTACTTGCTCCTACAGGGTAGGACTGTATTAAGCAATAAAGAATACAGTAATGTTCAGGAAATTTATTTTATCTTTTGAAGTATAATCTGTGGCATTATTGTCCTCGTTTCTTTTAAAAATTGTAAAAGATCATTCTATAGTTTGTATAGAATATTAGAAGTTCAGGATTACTGTAAGAATGTCAGGTGGATGTTGTTTTGTTTGACAATGCTAGCTGATAGCAGGATGTAATTTTTCTTACAGCAACAAGATTTCAACTTTACTTTCTTTTTAATATTTCTTTCTTGGACTGTTTATAGTAATATTAACTTCTCTCATAAATAAATCTAATCAGAGACATTACTGTTTAAGTTCTTAGCATTGCACCTTACCAGGGGTGGGAGATAGGACTGAATTTTAGGTAGCTGTACGACTAGCTGCCCTTGGACTAGCTTTGTCTCTGACAGAGATCTTGCCAACAAAGTTCAAGGCATATGATCTCAGCTATACCGTTTGCCTGATCTTTGACACTTCCCTATGCCTTCAGCAAAAGGAATTTGGTGCCCATGTTTTACCTCTTCAGATCCAGAAGGCATGCAACCAAGGAGAACCTTCCTGCAAGGGCTAACCTTGAGGGCTGGTGGCTGTGAGGAACGGTGCAGGTCACCAGGGCTGGGGTCAGGACAAGTGATGTGACACAGAGACACGCAACTGCTGGGCTGATGTCTCCTTAGCTCTAGTGGGTCCCTAGTCTGTGTCTACGTACACACATACATCTCTGACACCTACGAAATGTTTTTTTTAAATGGGTCATTTCTATGGTAAGAGAACTTCGGTGATTCCTTTTGTATCTCCTCAGGCCAACAAATGAGGCCATGTTATGAGGCTTGGGTTCTCAGTTGGTACACTGTTATAAACCAGGACACTGAAAAAGTTAAACCCAAAGCTGTGTCCAATGAAGAAAATAAAAGTAATAATAATAATAAACAACCATCCCATTCTCATTAATCCTTTAAAGACAACAGAATATAAGTGTGTTATAAATAACTGGTTGCAAAGTTGAGTCTGAGAGACCATTCAGGAGATTTACACTTGGGTACCTTAAAAATAACACAATTTCCAAGACAATTCAACAGATTATATCTCCAGGTAACAAACACTCTGAAGTAATTTTCTCAGTCTAGGTTTCAGTTCAGAACATTCACTGTGAAAGGATATTGCAGCCTGAGAAAGGTGTAAGTAGAGCTAAAGTCTGGGAAATACCCATTAGGAAATCAACTCCTCTCTTCCCTAGCAATCTCCATTTAAGACCTTCAATGCCCTTTTCCAACACTGATGAAATAATTCATATGGGATGAGGAAGCGTTGTGACCAGTGGAGGAGATCCAGGCATGGAGCTGATGTATTTTTCCCATTTCTCTCTACATGCTATGAGCCTTTCTGTTCAGACCATCTTAACTGTTGTCTGCTGTATGATTGCACTTGGCAAAAACATCTGAAGAGATCCAGTGGCTCTTTGATTCTAGATCTCATAAACAGAAACATCATTATTTAATTTCAGTATTAGGATTTTTTAATTTAAACATTAATGTTTCCAGTTGGTGTAGGGAATTTATGATGATAAAAGTAATCCCAAATACATAACAAGAATTGCAATTCTTGGCATTTTCATTCTTAATGTGAATACCTAAATTGATCTAACTTCCTAAAACTGCTCTGACACCCAGGAGTAGTTCGTACTTGTTGCTCAGCTAAAAGCTATGTCTGCATTCATTTGAACCCTAATGTGAGCCTTACAAAATTTAAAAAAAAAAAAAAGGAAAGAAAGAAAGAAAATCTGCTAGTCTGCTAGTCTCTTGAAATAAAAACATTCCCTGGCTTCATATGATCCTGGCAGAAGCTTCCAGAGCATGCTTTAGAGAGGCACTGTGAGTAGCAGCAGGCAGCGTTTCAGTACTTGGTCCATCATGGTCCATCCATCCTTGTCAGAAAAACAGGTTAGAAATGCACAGATTTTCCCCTGTTGTGCAGGTGGAGTGATGCTGCCTATATGTCTGCCTTAATCAATAAAGGCCTCTTAGAAATTTGGAGACTTTGCTGAAAGGTTTGAAATCAAACCTAAACCATTTCCTGCTAAAATTAAACGAAAGACAATGTTAGATTTGGGCTTATTCATGTGTGTAAACACAGGTCCATGAAAATGAGTTGTAGTATTTTGGATGAAGTATTTTCCATTAAAAATATTTTCATTATTAAAATATGAATATTTTAACTAAAAGTCATCATCAATGAAAAATGTTTCTATAGGCATTATTTTGCACTCTTAATTGCAATCATATGCATATGTTTGCAAAATGATCATAGATGTCCTTATTTTACTGAAAACACAGATTGTTGGCAGTAGCAGAATATTTTCATTTCCGTAGTATCTTTAAAGCTCTGAGATAACTGATGTAACTTACGTGCAAAAATGTTGAAAAAGGAAGTACTAGTATTATTTCAGAGTTTTCAGTTCAAAGAGTCTAGCTTTTTGAATTAAACATGTTTTCTTTTTTTGACCATGTTTGTCTAGTGCATCATTTTTATTCTTCTAAATTCTTGTAGAAATATCAGAATAGATGATACCCAGACAAAATGGGCCTCTCCCTATTCAGCCTTGACCAGTTCCGATTACAGATTCCAAAATACTGGAACAGAATCTATAACATTTTTTGAAGAAATTCTTCTAGAATCTACGTGGAAGTTATGTTGGTGAAGAGTTAAACAATAACCAGTCACATCTGGCAACACCAGCCTAAAAAGGAGGAGGTTCTCCTGTTAGTGACATAAAGTACCACTGTACAGAAGTTAATTTTTTTTTCATCCACTGGATGAAAGAAGTTCAGACAAAATTAGTTCTTTTCATAAGAAAACAATTTTTTAAAAAGTATTTCAACACGCCATTCCATAGTAAATATACTCTTTTGAAACTAACGATTAAGTAGTAACTTGTCCACCAAAGAGCAAATCTGCATGTTTTTGAAGGTTCACTTTACAAAGGAAGGTGGATATCTCCCTTCCGCAGATCTGGAGTTAATGTAGAAGATAAGATATCAAGGAAGGGCCAGACCTTTTAATGAAGAGAACTCAAAATCAGATTAATACCTGTGATATATTTGAGCAGCCATTTATTTGGGGTAATATCAAGATCATGAAATCCAAGTGGTATTAGGACCTTTGCTTAGCAAATAGACTGAAACTGGCAAGGCCAAATACTTGAATCGAGTAGCTCTAAAACCGCCTTGGGAATCAGTTATAAGACTGTTTATGTGATTTTTTTTTTTTTTTTTTTTTACTATTACCATATTCTACAGGAATATTCAGATTATTTTTTCAATTGTTTTTCTAAAAGCTGGCAACAGAAAATTAAAAATCGCCATATTTGATTTAGCTTTTTGCAACAGTTATTTTCTTTTTAACAGATTCTGACATGCACTGCATTCTGTCATTTTTGCTGTACTCATTTTATATCTATTCTAACTCCCGAAAGTAACATAAATCACCTTATTTAATGAGAATTGGAGTTTACAATTGAAATTCAATGAAGAGTTATGCTACAATATATAGTATTTATCATCTGGAGATATTTCCACAGAAAATGTCTCATGTTATCTGCAAAGTATTAGATAGGAAAAGTATGAATTCCTAGCCACTAAATTAAAAAAAATATATATATATCAGTTGAGAAAAGCCACATTATTCCTGATTTAAGCTGGGATCATATAGGAAATTCTTGGACCTCTTAGAAATAAATAGAGACAAAGCTTGATTAATCTGGTATGAAAGGCAGACGACAAATATCAGACTATCTTAATTCCGATGAAGGTATTCTGAGATAGATGGCACTTGCATCTGAGAATATGGTATGCAAGCTTTTGGGTTCTGTTAAGATCTCTTTAGGAACAGGTAGGATAAAATTGCATATGTAGTAGGGTTATAAATATTGTACATAGCTTTGCTTAACCAAAATAAGTTGTCTCATTTACTAGTGGAAGTTGATGTGTTGTCTAATAAACAAGCTGTTGGGAATAACTTGCCTTTTTTTTGCCCCTCATTTAATTATATCCAATGCCTGGTAGTGCAGTGACACATTTCAAGAAAATCAGGTTATGTTGATAGAGCAATAAAATAATAACAGTAAAAAAAAAAAAAGAGCTATAGAGTTACTGTAGTAGCTTGTAACTGTTAGATACCACTTCTTTCAAGAGTTTAAGGTGAAATTAGAAAGCTTGTCTGTTTGTTCTAAGGGAGAAATNTAATAATTAACCGCAAATAGTGACAAACGTAATTTTCTGTACTACCAAACCTGGACTGCTCATGAATTTACATTATAAGCTAATTGTACACATTAGACTCTGCAGCTAAAATATATGCATCAGTAACTTATGAAAACTTACTAGCACTTACAGACTTTTTCCTCAACCTGCTACAAGACTTGCATCTGCTCCCAGTCAGAAGTGGGAAGGCTGTCCTGCATGCCCTGAGTATTGGCTGGGAGTGTAATACGATTGGTTTAGGCCCTTTGAACTGGAAGGTATTTAAGATATAAACAGTTCAGAAACAAGTTATAAGATATTGGCATGAAGTTAGCACCATGGGAATGTCTGGAATTTTTCTTTTAAGAAATCTGGGAAGGCAGTAGAAATCAAAACTGCCTCTAACCCAAGACAGAAGTAATGGAAAACTGTCCTTTATTTATTTTGTTTTTTTTTTTTTTTTTTTTTAAGAATTCCGATCAGCGATTTCCTAAAGAAATATTTCTTTACACAGAACTTGCTCACAGACATCATTAGAAAAGCAGGGGGAAATCTGTCATTTCCTGTGGGCCTACCAATACACACCGTCTTCGTTAAGCACTATCAGTCATTGCTTGGCGTGCACGCCTCTGTCCTATCAGCTCTTTGACATGGGAGTCCTGTTGCATGAGTCCAGTCACAGGAACAGCCTTGTGGTAGCAGTACTCTCCTGAGCAGGTCCGTCGTGCTCATTGGTTTTGCTCTTCTGAGTAAAAATTCCCCCCAGTTCATCCTAAAGGCACCCACATGCCTATACTTTCTTTCACAGCATCAGACAATCCATATTTTCAAGCATGTGAAACAGAACAGAGAGCTATGTTAATACCTGTCTGTGGTATGTTCTTTTCTCTCTGTCCTCATTCTCACACTGAGAATATGTTTCTGCCATTCCCCAAAGCTCATAAATTTAATAAGAAATGAAGAGCTTTTTGGAGTTGGAAGCAACTTTAGAGTTCAAATTCATTCCAAAACCTATGCCTTTGTTACATTCCTCAATTGCACAGTGAGAGGCTCAGATCTGGAGGAGATGAAGAATGAAATAAAGTGCAACAACTCTGGCTCAGGCTCTGGGCAGTGAGACTATTGCTGATCCCTGTGGACATGGACTACTTGCAACAGCTATGAATGATTTCCCAACTCTCATTTTCTACTGTTGTATGAAAAATATACATAAACAGATGTTCTACTTCTGAATCTTTCAGGACATTACCTTGACTTTTAACTGAAAATTGATCAAGTTTAAAGAAGAATCACAATGTTTATGTACAGAGCATCCTGATAACAAAACAGTGAATAGACTATTTTTTTTGTTCTGTCTCCCTTTCACATTCTTCTCTGTCTCTTGGTTTCAGTTTGCTTAATTTCACCATAACCTGGGCCATCAGCTACATTCTAAGTCCTGTACAGCCAGAGAGGAGATTCCATAGAAATTAAATTGGGTGGATTTTCCTTCTGTACTAGTTTTAATATGGAAACTCTGTGATGGAAAGAATATTCTTCTCCACTCAAGCTATGGCCTGAGAAAGTATTCTTGTATTTTGCATCACAGCCAGTAAAAATGATGGTGCAGACAAATTATCACTGAAAGGGTAGTGCATGGTGCAACACAGAAGAAAATCAGGACAGCCTTTCATCACAGCTGCAATTCAGCTGACAGAGCTTGATAGCATTTTCCATTCCACTCTACTGGCAAATCAATGGCAACAGAGACTAGACAATGTAAAATAAAAATCTTTGTTGTTTTCCAGATAAGTTAAATGTGCTTACTGAAAAAATGGGAGTCACGCAACCTCCACTAGACTTCAGCCAATTGTTATACATAGTATTGGCCTTGGGCTGTGCAAAAAAAGAAGCCTTCATGCTCATATATGCATTGTATGAGATAGAGAAGTTTGAACCTGGGTAGGGGAAAACTGTTAGGATTTATAAATATGAAAATCTAAAAATAAGTCTAATAAGTACATAAATTATTTAAAATTCTTGGACATTTTCCTAATTAAGACTTTTTCAAAGATCACTGTACTTAGCTACATTGTGAAGACAACTGGCTGGCAGGGTACAAGCTTTGTAGGCTCTCTTCCCCTGGCAAGAGCAATCTGTGAAACTCACTGGGAACTTCATTGCTTTTGCACTGGAAACTACAGCGCACAGCTTCTTGAACTTTCCCTAGGGGGAAAAATAAATAAAATAAAGCTAGGGGGAGTCTTCCTTGCTGCTGGGAGCTGGGGACATATACACATGGTGGCTGGGGAATGCTGTGTCTCCTCCTGCCTGCTCCCTCTGCAGCTGGGAGACCTCCTCATGCCCACTTGCTGTGGGCAAGCCCTCCCGTGGCGGAGAGCATGGAATGAGGGTGCTGCTGCTGTGCTGGGACACCTCCGCTGAAACACAGGGCAAGGTCTGACCATCCTTAGGTCTACACAAACTTGCAAGGTCCCCTTGGGCCACTGTTGGCTAAGGGGGTTATTTCAAGGTGTGCTTTAATGGAACCTCTGTTTTAGAAGAAGAATTAGAGCAGCATAGAGATATGGGAACAGCTTATATTGTTCTTTGAACTAAAGGATATGGGAATTGATCTGAGATAACAGGAATGTGTGGGCTGGAAATAGTAAAGGCAGGTCCTGCTGTGATCAGCAAGTGTTCGGTATCTTCTCTTTACTTTACACATTCCTTTAAAATAACCTGTTTTCAATTATAAAATATTCTAATATCTTTGTCCTAAAATAACAAAGAAAAATAGTATCTTTTATTTTATTTAACCTTCGTAATTTTAGACATTTAGTTGATTTTTCTTCTCTGTCAATGTGAAGGCTAAATTTACTGCCATATGAAATCTATTTGCTTTTTACTTGCATTCTTTAGCTTTCTCAATTAAAGAGTTGTTATTAACTCACTACCAATTTATCAAATTTTCATGGTTTGATGAAGAAAACATTTATGGTCAGTATTCTTTATGTTTTGTTTGAATTGCTTGAATTTATTGTAAAATAAATTATTAGAATAGAATATTCTAATATAATGGTTCAGCTAGAAGGGACCTTCAAAGTTCATCAATCCAACTGCCTGACCATTCCAAGGCTAACCAAAAGTTAAAGCATGTTACTCAGGACATTATCCAACAGCCTCTTGAACAATGACACTCTCCACTTTTAATAATTATCTTGGATTCTTAAAGTTTATTTACTATTTATTATTATTAAACAAGCCAAAAATCTTTATCTCTGGGCTATTTAAAAAAATATTATTTTCGTTGGTTATGGAAGTCAAATGGTTCTTTGTTTTTAGCTTCTGATTTGATCACTCAAACATTTTAAGTATTGTATTACTGATTAAGGAAAGGTTAAATATCTCTTGAACCATTGTAGGACTAATTTTTTCATGATTACTGACTTTGATCTTGGTAAACCAAGATCTATCTCAAACAAACCAGCAGCAAACTGATGTCTCACAAATGGCAAATTATGAGATATATAGAAAAGCAGAAAATGATCCGCTTGGATTCTTTGACTGTTCAACACATAAAATTTGAAGCACTTCCTATAAAGCAGAATACTTCATACCCAAAAAAGGATCTAGTTTATTTTGTTTCAGGTTTTTTGGCACTACCACAATAACAGAGCAGCATTTCTCAGATGTTTCTCATTAGTCCCAGTGCTAGCTGCTTTCCAGATAATTGTGAACTCTCTCCTGAAAATGGGAAAAGCAGTATTATGACACTGAGGCTGCAGAAACAAATCTCCTGCTGGAAAATAATAATAATAATTATTATTATTATTATATTTA
>VXAV01008250.1:4264-62424 GCA_013399715.1 Alectura lathami
CTCTTCTCTTCTCTTCTCTTCTCTTCTCTTCTCTTCTCTTCTCTTCTCTTCTCGTCTTCTTCTTCGTCTTCTTCTTCTTCGTCGTCTTTCTTATTTATTTATTTATTTTTTTTTAAGGAGAATTAGAGTTTTGCCCAGGTTGCCTGAATAAAGAGCTTTTTCCAACACTTGCATGTTGATGCCTACAGCATTATAAATTTAATGTATGCACCTCATTTATATGAATCAGTTCAGAGCATAACTCTGTAGGGGAATATCTGAAGATTAGCCTCTATTTGATCCAAACCCTAATGAGGCCAATGGAGAGACTCTTGCAGGCATTCCTCCCAGACCATTTCTGCCTTATAGCTGGAGAAGTGATAAGGGTTATCGCCTAGTGGCTACTATGTTTGAACTAGGGTGCAGAAGGTGCAGTATTTATTCCTGCCTTTGACCAGTAGGTAACTTTCAAGCACTCGTGTTGCTTCTTTATGATTTCAATTTCTCTATCTGTAAGAAGAGGGACATGTTAGTGGGTTCCTTGGAAAATGATTTGGGGTGGATTCCCTGCAGGTCAGGTTGATTAACTTATCCTTAAATGGAGATCATCAAAACTAATGCTCAGACAGTGCTTAACTCCTGAAGGGTATAGTCAGATATTGGTGTGGCACAGAGATGTCTCATTCAGAATCAGCTTTGTTACCTCTAGGACATGGTATTTTGCTATAGAAACTTGCTTCAAACGCCATGAAGAAAGTCTTTATAAAAGCACTTGTTCTTCTACTCATGGCAACATGTACAGCTTCACAAGCCAACATAGCCCTTCTGGATTCAACAAAGGAGGCGTTGATTATTTCACATTCTCATAGAATCATAGAACTGTCCGAGTTGGAAGGGACCTTTAAAGGCCATCCAGTCCAACTCCCTGCAGTGCACAGGGACACCTACAGCTGGGTCAGGTTGCCCAGAGCCCTGTCCAGCCTGACCTCGAAGGTCTCCAGGGACGGGGCAGCCACCACCTCTCTGGGCAACCTGTGCCAGTGCTTCACCACACTAACTGTATAAAACTTTTTCTTCATATCCACTCTAAATCTCCCCTCTCTCAATCTGAAACCATTTACCCTAGTTCTGTCACAACAGCCCCTGCAAAAAAGCCTGTCCCCTTCTTTCTTGTAGCCCTCCTTTAGATACTGAAAAGCTGTTGTCACGTCTGCCCGGAGCCTTTTCTCACACAGTCTGATAAATTTGGCATGCTAGCATACCATCTGTAGGCTTGGGGTTCACACCTAAATACAGCCAGGAAGGAGGCTGTGCCATGTCCCCATGGGTAAAGCACTCAAGATCTTTGAGGCCAAAAGCTTTTTCCCAGCCTGCAACTTGCAGACCAGAGACCTGAATACTCCTATAGGGCTTAACTGCCAGACTTATAGCTGGATACACAGCAATCAGATTGAAGTTGATGTAGTATTCTAAATATTGGAGTAAAAAGTATCAAGGGAGGTTTTTTTTTTTTTTTTTTTTTTTTTGAGTAAGCACTTTTATGTACTATCCACTGCTGAGAACTCATCAACAAAACAAGTAAAAAGTGAGTGCCATTGATCCAGTGAATGAAACCACAAATAGAGAGGGAAATGTCAGTGCTAATTTTGGTGTCTGCAGACAGGTATCTTCCAGAGTGTGACTTCTGCTAATTGAGCTACAGTTCTTGCTATTTGAGGGCAGCAGCAGTGAATGTTCTTTGTTACCCGTTCAAGAAGGTGAGAAAGACTGAGGGCATGGCAAGATAGGACACTACAAGAAAGAGTTCAAGAAGATACTGGAACTAGTGGTGAGTCCAAGCCAGGAAGCTCACAGAATGCGTTGCAGGACTGTGTAGATTGACCAAGATACGTTGAATCACACTGTTGGCCAAACAGCCTAGTTCTCCAATAACACGATGTGATAACGGAGAGCATTCCAAGAGGAGGAACCTGGACTGAGGGGTCTACATCCCATTAGGCGAGTTACACCAGATAGATCTATCCATCTGGTGCGAGCTATCTGTGCAGATAGATCTGTGGTTATTGCTGCTCAACAAGCATCCCTGTAGTGACCATGTGTGGATCAAACAAAGCATATGCGGAGTCTACTGACAGCTTTTAAGCTTCCACTTAGCCAAAGTGTTCTTCTGAGGTGCCTGTGCCATCAGTGCAGAGTTCAACCAGAGCTCCAATTAGTGCCATGCATGCAGCCAGCATCCATGAACTGTCTCTTTTGATTAAAAATCATTAAAGACAAGTGGTCTGGAAGGCTTAAAATAGGGAAATTACAGGAAAAAAAAAAAAAAAAGCGCAGTATGCTACCATGTAGCTCTGCAATACAGCATTGCCATTGCTAGTAGAAGACTGCAAGCTTTGCACTGAATTTGCAGTGCCTCGGGAGTTATGCTTCTCATGCTTGTCTGAACTTTTTTTGACCTGCCTGCAGCTTTGTTTTACTTGGTTTATCTGTGAGAGCAATTTCTCTAGCTGTCTATGGCTAATTTATTTTACTTTCTCAACCACAGTTTTATATAGATCGCAGTAATAAGCAGAAAGAAAGAAAAATCAACATCCACAACAAATAATAAGAAACATTTATAGAACAATCAATCAAAGATCCTTCTCAGGAAACCTGTGCTTTGCTTTCTGAAAACCTGCTGCACAGCTCAGATGTAGGAGCTCAGAAAACAGCTCATAGAAGGATCACAGTTTCCTCAACCGTGTCTCACAGGGCTGAAGGATGAAAATCACATAGTGGATTCCAGAACTGGATGGAGAAAGGGTAGCAGGTTGATTATTTTGGATAGGTTTCATCTATATCTGTCAGACACCTTGCTGTCCAGCCCAACCTAAATTTTTAGAGCTAGAGACAGTGGAGGGAGGCAGATGCTTCTGGTGAACCACTCACCTGTCCCAGCTGAGGCCTACAGCAAATCGGAAGGTAGGCAGCTCTCTCCTCTGGTCCAGAGGTGGCCTACAAAGTTGGTAGACTTCATAACTGTCTTTTAGAGCATTGCAGTTAGAGGAAATGAATCCCACTTTTAAAGAACTCAGCCTCTTGAGCTGGGCTTCTTGCCTGCTCATTGCTGAGGGTGTCATGAATTGAGAGCAAGCCAGCAAAATACAACAGCAAAGTAGGTCACTCCAGCAGCAAAGCAAGCTTTGCTCTGCACTGAGTCTGCTCAAAGAGGTTTGGGATGTGGCTGCACCATTTGGCGGACAGAGGGCCACCAGTGAAAGAGTTCCTATGCTGAGAATCCAGAGCTGGAGCTCTGGGCAGGCTGTCACTGCTCTCAGCTCTTGTAGGCATTTGGTGGTGTTGCATGAATTTACCAGCACAGCAGATGAGGAAATAGTTTTAACACAATTACTGATGTCAAAGCATTTTACTGAAGCGCTGAAATGCTTTGTGAGGTCTCAGCTCCACGATGAATCAGGCCAGTGCTCAAAAAACCACCTGCTCTCCCTTGGGAGAGAACACAGTTGATTTCCCATTGTCTGTAAAAGCTGCCCTGTGGATAATCTCATTTACATCCCTGCCCTGTTCCTTCCCAGATGATACTTCACGAGCCCCCCTTGTCTTGCAACGGATGCAGACAGCAGACAGGCTGAAGGAGCAATAACCATTTCCGCCGCTTAAATGGAAGCAAAGAGGATTTCCACACTCAGCAGTAAAAGCACAATTGCCTCAGCTCCAGGTCTGCCTGCGAGTGACTGGCAAAGCTGCAGCTGCCATGAAATTTTATCAATAGTAGAGAAAAGAGTTGGCAATAAGTCTTTATAACATGCTCAGCTTTTTACCTTTTACCAAATGTGCTTCTTCACCAAATCAAATGACCTGAAAACTTCCACTGGTAGCTCTGATACTGAATGCCAAACCTGTGAGGTAGCCAAAGCAGGGGAGAAGGAGGGAAGCACTGGGTGTTTTCATTGCTCTAGTGGTTGACTTTTTCGGTTGCATTTTCAAACATGACACCTGAAGTATTTTTTGCCAAGTAGACTCAGTAAATACGTGCACTCGCTTCAATGCATGCTGCAGCTTTGCATGGTTTTCTGCATTGACAAGGCTGAATTTGAGCCTTTGTGCTCAGGGGGATTCATCGAGGTGATCTCCTGGCAGATGCAAGATAGATAGATCTCCTTTTGAGTGTAACAGAAGCTAAAAGCACATTGCAAGAGACATCTCCTCAGCCCAGCCTGGCTCCTCTGGAAGCTCTAACACATTAATATGCAGAAGAAGTTGCTCTCTCCTTGCTGAAGGGGTGCAGAGCCTTGGCTGAAAGCCCACAACAAGGAAGAGGGATGGGCAGCTGTTACAGGCACTTGGGAGCTGACAGTATTAGAAAAAGAAGATCAAAGCATATTTATCTCATTGTCCTTTTCCCTATTTCCACAGCATCCCAGAATGAAGAAAAAGCTTTTTCTTCCTCTGTTCTCTGTTAAGCAGCAAGCAGCTGTTCATAACCTTAGGAAATGCTCTCTATAAAGTGAGAGCTTTCACTCTGTTCCCTTGCTAAGCCACAATGGAGACGCAATGTGATGAGCAGGTAGGATGTGGTTTGGATGAGCTGAGGGAGCTCACACCTTGCTCTTTCAGTCTTTTGTCACATGGCCTTTGTCCTGTCTTTGCACAAGCCTCAGTTTCCCTACGCGTAAAACAAAAGTTCTGCAGTCTTGGCCTTCTTTAAAGAGCACTTTGAGGCTGCTGGCTTGGAAGCTCTGTGCTGCATCTCTTCATTAATCCTGATGAGTCTCTTAACACTGGGAAGAGAAGAAGCATAGAGCGCATCAAGATCTTGCACAGAATCCCTGCAGCTCCTTCTCCAAAGCCCTGACACTCTAGCATCTTTTTTTTTTCTCCCAACCTGTTCTTTCTGTATGTCTGTGTCCATTTATCCAGGCAGATATACGTTCCAAAGACCACCATGGCAATTATCTGCAACACAGCTACAGTAAAACCAGGTTTTCAGATAGGATTTAGCCATCTAGATAGTCATGTGAATGTTTGAGGCTATGTCTACAAAGTGCCAGGGAACATTCCCAGATATTGGAACCGATTATCTATATGGTGCAATTGTTCTGATACTCCTTGGTGTGCCTCATGACTGGGCTAAATAAACACTTTCCCAGATAATTTCTGGGGGTGGCTCTGGGGAGAGCTAATGTAGCTCATTCCTGATGAATGGAAACTTTGGAACCTACGAGATTTTAATAAAATAACAGTGGCATCCCAGCTTGTGTCAGTGCCAGAGAATTACCCTGAGCCCAGCTCACTCACTGCAGTAGCTGTGCCATTATTTTTTACTCTAGGTGTTTTTTAGGGCCCCATTACACCACCAGACAATACAGAGCACAAAAGTCTGTGCAGCACACTATTTAAACAGCTTGATGGCATGAGCGGAATCCCTGACCTGTCTTAATGGTGTCCATAGTGCCGGCAGAATAAGTCACCTCCTCTAGTCCATGGCCTTTATTCCCTTTATTCTCTACCCAAACTTCTCAGAAATGGGTAGGGTCATATTCCCTAACTATTGTAAGTGTGACTTTGCAACTTGAAAGGCAGTTTTAAAATACAATAATTTCCATTGGTAATAGCTTAGAAAATAGAAGCATATGGGAGAAAAAATCCAGCCATCCTGTGGCATCAATCACTCTTCAAGCTCTAATCCCTCTTCTGCAGCAGGGGTAGGAGTCCCTCAAAGAAACAGATTGCAAGATTAGGAAAGAAAAAAGTGCTCTTATTATTGGAACCTGGCCAACTACTCTAGAAACACGTTCTCTCTAAAACTGTTAGTCATAGGTGGAAAAAGAAGACTGAAAATAATGTCAAGCCCAAAGTCTAAAATTTACATGTAGAAGAAAAGAGAATGTTTTCTGAGGAAAGCTAGGCAAGCATAGCGTTCAGTAGTGCTACAATGATTCCCCGTGTATTTTTATTAAAATATTTGGGGCATAATTGTAGGCTTGCCTTAGGCAGCGCTATGAGATCACTGTGCTAGGAGACATGTTTCTTAGCTCAATCTATATTCAGAGGATAGAAAGTCATGCCCAGGTAGTGATCCACATCAGCAGTAATTTAGGTTCTCCATGGCGCTTCCTGGAACTGTCCCTGCTCTGCTCTTAGCCTGATGTTCATAGCCAGGGAAAGGGGGCCAAAAGCTTGGAGTGCCTGTAGAATAACCAAGGTATGGAGGTAGTTTAATCATGACAAGAGCTTTTAGACCTACCTGCCAAATATTTTTTGGTGGGCGGAGAAATGGAATAACACAGTGTGATGGTGATTGTGACAAACTAGATGCCTCAGCAAAGAGAATGAGATTGCTCACTTTTTTTTAAGATTTAAAAAATGGTCAGGCTTGACTTTCTCTACTCCTGTTAGACAGTGCTGTGCTCTGTGAATGAGTCTGTTGATTACGATGAAATTTGCAGGTGGAGTAGTACTAAACAATAACAAAGTGGCATTAAACTGGCACCATCTAAATTTAAGTAACACCAGCAAATGCTTTTTATGAAACTGCACTTCTCATATATGTAACATAAAACCTATGTTCACTTGATCCAGAGCTTAGCCAAGTAGTCAGAGAAAGAGTTGGGAAGAATTGTTTTGACCTCAGGAGGGGGTGTGGAAAGCTGGATGTGGTTAAGTCTGGCGCAAATAGACCCAGCAATCGCACTCAGCCACCAGCATGGCACAAAAGAAGAAAGATCCTTGTGAAGCCTGCGTGTGCTCCTTCAGTGCTGGCAAATCCTTTCTTACTTCATCCATCAGCCACCGCAAACATTCACTGATTTCACTACAAAGCACTCAGCTAGCATTAATCATAGCTGTAGACTCATCCTGCAACCATGATCTGTCACAAGGGGAATGCTTCCTGAGGCATAGCAAGTCTTTCCTCCCGAGATGGCTGAGGAGCTAATCCAAAGGAAATTTGCTGGATCATGGTCCACATATTTGGTTTGTCCGGTAGCTGACCTTGGAGCGACAATGATGCACTTCTCTGGGGCTGACATTTTGATTGAGGTCCACTTCACTTAATTTCAGGAGCTGACAGTACCAGTGATCACATCAGAGCTAGTTACTTCAGGCTACCTTTATGGGCACTGAGAGAAATAGGAGAACAAGTTTGCTGTTGCACATATTAGGAAAGGAGGAAACTTCTACAACCAAAAAGGGTTGACAGACTTAAAATTCATGTATCATTATGGACTTCTTTTAACATTTATTTTTCTTTTAAATGTGTCAGTTTGCAAAATATCTATGCTATCACATATAAATTCTAAAAGATATTATAAAACTGCTGTAGGTTTGTTCTGCTAGTTGCTAAATAGGTTGCCATTTGTTTGCCTTCCAGACTAAAGGTATAATAAAAAGTTGATGGTTCCCCTATAGCTGAAAGCCCCTTGACTTGCTGGGGTTACTGATGCACTAAGGAGTTTTGTTCAAATTTACTGAATCTGGGATAAAATTCCTGAAAGTAAAAGCAAATATTTTCAGTGGTATTTGCTATTGCTACCATGCTTTTAAAGTTAAGGAGCCCGAGACTGCCTTTGAGACTAGGTGAGGATTATGCAGCCCAGTAGGAAGCTGGAGGCACCGTAACAAAAAAATAGGCATATAAAAAAGCAAATGTAAACAAAACACTTATTGTTCATTGACAAAAATTAGCAAGAATGGTGGATAGAATTCTACTAGCATTTTCCTGGAGAAATAACACACGTATGGGGTGGCACTAACACAAAAGGCACCTCTCCCATAGACTTAAACTGGTTCTGCCAGCACTAGAGACACTAAAGGAGAGTTAGAAAGGACTTCCATGTGCAAGAGACTTAAATAGGGAACAGATAGAACTGGGACATCCTTTCATAGTAGAGGGTTTTCTTTTCAGGCTGATCTTAACTGTAGGATAAGTTACACATAAAGGAAAATTGCATAAATATAAGTGAGAAGGAGTAGCTGAATTACAGCAAGATTTTTCTTTACCAAAAGCTGGTGAAGAAGTGGAGGAGGACCATGGAATCTGTGTCGACTCATATGTTTCTAATGTTATATTCCAGAACCCATAAGAGATTGATGTTTCTGCTTTCTCTGAGAAGGTAAATCTCTAGTGGGATAGTTGAGAATCAGCATGTCGATAACTGCATGTTGCTTGATATGAATGATACAGTATTATAGAGGCCTCACACATCCACATGTGGGGTGAAAACTCCATCTCATGAAGTGACATAAGATCATAGTGGAGTGTTAAGACTCATTGCAACAGAGCTCTTTCTCTGCTTGTCAAGATCTTCCTTCTCCAGCTTAATTTGCCTTCTACTAGAGAAAAAAATCCACTGTAGAATGCGTTTCTTTCAATAGTTTATTAGTCCACTTCAGTGAACTAAAAAATGATGACTTCACATGTCTGCATGGACCTAGGTCATTCCAGTGCCCAAGAATATGAAAACTTTCTTATTAACGAATGTAAAATGAATGAATAATGAGGCCTTCAAGTGCACTTTTTCAGCTGTCCAGGAGTAAGAGCACAATGTTTCTCAGTATAACCCAGGTATAGCGCAGAATTCAGGGAAATTAAAAAAAAAAAACAAGAAACCAACCCATAAAACTATCTGATAATCACAAATGTTTGCTCTTCAGGTCATATTTTAACAAGCTGCTGTGACTTAGACAAATGCTGTTTCCTTTGTTCAGTTGTTTGCATAAAAAGTAAGGCTGGCTGGTCCGGCCAGCAGAACAATTCCTTTGCACTGCTGACTGGTGCAGGACAAACAAAAATAGAATTTTGCTGCAAACACAGACCCACCTTGCTTATCTTGGAGGTAAAATGATTTGTAAGCAGTTCTTTGCAGCCCCTGTTCCTGTCTTTTTGCTCATCTCGCATTCACAAATGATGCTGTGAAAAGGTACCTGGGGTAAAGGGGGATAACTGCAGTAAGGGCCTGGAGCAGGGTGAGAATGGGTGAAAACAGAAGGACAAAAAAGCAGTGAATCATGGCTCGCTTTTTATAGGTTTGATTGTGAGCTTTCTCCATGCCTGGGGTTGTAATTTCATTACACTTTCCATTACCTTCCTAGCCTAGCACTACTAGAAGCCATTATTCAGCCACTGGTTGCTACCACCAGTGGCTACCACCACTGGTCATGACTTTGACTTTAACAGCAACACTCTTCGAATCTCTGCATGATTTGGAAGCTGCTGTAAATGCTACCAGTCACTGGGAAACTGGGAGGTATCTAAATCTCAGGTGGCTGATGTCTAGCTGTTTTTATTTGGTGGGGGATGTGTTGTTCGTGGACATGCTTCTGGAAGACAGAATGAAAATTTAACTTTTTCCTGCAGAAACAGGAAGTTTGTCTGCAAGGACAAAAAGTGTCCCAGGCCATTTCTCTCAGGGGCAGAGAACGAGCCCTTGACCCTTTCTTTTGGTATCACAGACATAAGCATGCCAGTCTGGGCACTGGTGATGTTTCACAGCCAGTCCCTTCCCCAGCAGGAACAGCTTTCTCCACCTGTGTTTACTCTTCAACAATCAGTAGCTTTGTGGACACTGTGCAGTGACCCAGAAGGGGAAGCAGGCAGAGGTAAAGCAGGCAGAAGGACTAGAGCCCATTTTGCAGTCTAATAACATCTGCTGCCCAAAGTGGCCAGCCCTTTTGTCTGCCTGCTGTCTTCCTGGATAGCGTGAGAAACTGAGCGAGCAAAAGCTCCAGCAACAAATCCTTCTGTTGCAGGAAGTCCTCATCTGGCTTTGGCATTTTGACTGAGACAACTTGACTGTGCAAGGTTAGCATCTCCAAGAGCAGCCATTTCCCTCCCCCTTGCGCTGTCTCTTGAGGTTAAGAACAGTGATGTAATGTGCAATTGTTTACATCCTCCTTAAGGGTCACAGGCTACTGAAAATGAACACAGGAAAAAAAATGCAAACCTAGCATTGTCACTTTTTTTTTCTTTGATAACAATAAGCAAGAAAATAGAAGAAACGTTCCCAGGCTACTCACTAGCTGCCGGACATCACAGTTCAACTTGAACTGGGGGGAGGCGAGGTGCTGAAAACCATAAGGAAAATGCAAGTGGCAATGGCTAACCATTCACTGTCCCATGAGGAGGAAGCAGCACTTGCTATTAGTTGCTTTTTCCAGAGAGTCATGCAGAAGTAGCAGGATCAAATGGTTGGAGCCTTAATGAAGAAGCTAAAGGCAACAGATTGGTGTCCAGGAACATGGAGGCAGTGGAGAAGATGGAGGAAGTCTGCAGAAGAGAACATCCTAAAAGCCATGGATCTTGGGTACTTTTTAAGCTATGACAAAGTCACATAATCACAGAATACTCTGAGCTGGAAGGGACCCACGAGGATCATCGAGTCCAACCCCCGGCCCCACCCGGCACCACCCAGCCCCAAACCCTGTGGCTCAGAGCGGTCCCCAAACGCTCCCTGAGCTCCGGCAGCTCGGGGCTGTGCCCCCTGCCCTGGGGAGCCTGCCCCATGCCCACCGCCCCCTGGGGCAGAGCCTTTCCCTCACACCCCCCGACCCTCCCCTGACAGCTCCGTGCCGTGCCCTCGGGCCCTGTCGCTGTCCCCAGGGAGCAGAGCTCAGCGCCTGCCCCTGCGCTGCCCTGGCAGGGAGCTGTGGGCCGCTGTGAGGCCTCCTCCCCTCAGCCCCCTCTGCTCTGGGCCCAGCCGGCCAAGGGCCCTCAGCCGCTCCCCACAGCCCCTGCCCTCGGACCCTTCCCCATCTTCATAGCCCTCCTTTGGATGCTCTCTAACAGCTTTATGTCCTTATTACGTTGTGGCACCCAAACCTGCCCCCAGTGCTCGAGGTGAGGCCGCAGCAGGCGGAGCAGAGCGGGACATTCCCTGCCCTCCCTGGCTGGCAGCGCTGGGCCTGGTGCGCCCCAGGGCACGGTTGGCCTCTACTGACTCATGTTCAACATTCTGTTGACCAGAACTCCCAGCTACTGTGCGAACCAGTATTAAAAGCTGTGCTGAAATCCAAAATCATTGTGTCTACTGGCTTTCCTTGGTCAACTAGTTCTGTAACTTTGTCATAAAATGAAATTATGTTAGTTAAACATTTTAACTTTCCCTTGTGTGCTCTTGTTAGCTACAACCAATAACTGTGTTCTCTTTCAGGTGTTTTTCAGTAACTCCCAGAATAATCTTCCCCATAATTGTACCAGGCACTGGAGTGAGACTGACAGGCCTGTAATTACCGGGATCTTCTTTCTTAACCTAAGGATACTATGATAATGTTTCTGTCACATGGGCAGCTTTCTCCAGAGTCTGAGCAAAGTTTTCTTTCTCTCTGGAAGCTTCAAAGCCTTAGTGTTCCCTTTAGACTGCATTGACTCGTGCCTTGTCCCTATCAGTAAATTAGGGTTCCACCTGATAAATTCTGCACCTACAGAAAAAGTCTCTTTGGTATGTGTAGTTTGCAATCACAATAAATGAAGACATGTAACAGGCGATGAATTGGCCTAGTGTAGCTTTAGATACCTCCAGTGTATCCAGCATAGATATCTCAAGCTGAGGTTGTGCCTGGAAGCGTTTTGTATTCAAGACGAGGAACAGGCGCTCAGGTGAGATCCAGCTGTCCAAACACAGACCTGGAAAGTTGCAGTAGCTGCTGGAATACTGCTACGCTTTGAAAGCGATTTGTTCCAATGTAGCTGTCTGTAATCTTGGGGGTCTCATGTGGCATTAGACACAATGAAAGCCTTGCATCTAATGTGTAATTAATCTGATGTAGTTTAGCTGTCTACTTGAGATGAAATGATTAAATCATTGCTGCATTGCTTATATTAACCAAATCTCCGGTGACTACAAGTAGATCTTATTTATAAAAGTGCAATCCAGAAAATAAAGATGACATTATTTCATCTTCAACAGATTAAAGTTGAAATTTGGGCCTGGAAATGTTGCCATTCTTAGTGAGTTTCACAGACCCTGAGCTACATTGCTTCAATATTCAGTGGCCATGAAATTCATACATGAAGAAATGCCCCAGTATAACTCAACATTTGAGACCAGACAGAAGGATGCAGAGGAACACACATCTCTCATGCAGGAGGAAAAATGGAGCAAGCAAAGGTCTGATTTGTTGTTGCTCCTATCTGGAGGGTAAGCCTGACATTTCTATCTGCCAATAGCAATTTACTGTGAAGCAGCCCTGCAGGGAAGGTTTCTACATGCTAAATCAACCAGCAAACGAAATGAACCTTGCGTTACAACCAAATAAGAAATTTAGTCACAATGTACATGGCTGGGTGCATAAATAATTTTAATGTATGCAGCTGTAATTTCCATCTATTGAACCACAATCTTGCTAACAACCCTGTGAAAGACAAAAATTAAAACTCTGTTGGTAAAGAAGCTGAATATAGGTAAGTGTGTTTTTATTCTCATTTGATCTTTGCAGAGAGAAAGAACTTTTAATGGACTACAGGGAAAATTACTGCTTTAATGAACATCTGGCTGGTGTTCTATCACGGCCTTTATCTTTATCAGATTCACTCTCTAATGAACCTAAGTTGCCCAAAAAATTGTTCTAAAGAGTACTGCCATGAGCGGAGGTTAGAAGTAGAAGGTATACTGCTGGAGATAGAAAATACTTTCTCTGTTTTTTCTGAAAAAATCTTGATTAATATTTTACTTACAAATGGTAACCTTCACTTAGTGTTAATGTACTAAGAGTAATTATGTTCTTAACAATAGCGATGTTCTTTTTGATCTTAAGTGTATTTTTGTAACATAATAGAGCTTGTTACTAATTTTTTGTATTCACTGATTTGACAGGGAGCAAAGTAGTGGTGTTTTGTAAGGTCAAGGAGAGTTTTGGGTGCTGGTGACCCAGCCACTCATTGAATGTACAGGCTCCCCCTGGCAATGCCTGTGCAGCCATCACCTTAGACCGTCACTGAACAGTTCACATCTGCTGTGCATCTCTATCTAAATCTCTTCTTAACAGTTTACATGAAATGCAGTCTGGGGGAGGAGGTCCTTGCATGGTGGACCTCGTACCTCTTTCAAACAGGAGAATTCATAATTTCAATGTCTGTTCTGTCTTTCAGTACCCAGAGTCCTAAGTCAGACTACCTGGACTATTTTGAGTGCTTTACATCTCTCAGCTGCCTCAATTCATCTGCTACACCTGGACAGATGAATATCCCCCTAGACTGAATTAAGTAAACTGACAAGAGCTCCCTAGAAAGGAGTTCAATTGAGTAGCTTTGACACTAACTACTACATAATAGGTACACAAACTGGGTGAGAGAAGTTCCACCCAGAAAGTCAATACTACAATAACAATTGCTTTTTGCTTTCTTGTTACAGAGCTGACAATAGTTTTTCACACTCTGGCCCACTTCACAGAGAGAGAACATTGATTCTCTATGTGCAATGCAATTTTTCAACTTCTTGTCTCCACAGAGAGGACTTTACCGTGTGAGTATGTGGAAGGGTTTTTTTTCCTCATTTGGTGGTGAAACTGAACCTGAGATTGAAAGAGGTCTATCAGATGCATTCTCTTGGCTAATGCTAGGAATTCTTACCTGTCCTGTTAGATTATATGAAGAGAGCAAAACTCATATATATTCAGAACTGAGAAGGTCGGCATAGGTTTAAATAGGATAAATTATAATTCAGAAAAGTGAGGATCTGTATCGTCCCCTACTGAGTTGCATTGTATTACTTTTTATTTGCTTTTCAAGAAAGCAAAAAGCTTTGGTCATGAGTTTCTGCACCCAGTTTCTCCGTACAATAATAAAGGCTGTCACTTATCTTCATTGCTGAAGTGCCTCATACCTGTGTGTCACACTACACTTCACCAGTACTTCACAAATCCTTTGCCTTTTCAAGTACCTTTTTTCTTCTGACAAGAGATATGTTCTAGTTGAGTATGTGTGATCCACTTGGAAACTGCTTCAAATGCTCCCTAGCAATTTCTCCCTTGCTGGAATAATTATTAGCTTACTCTTTGACTTAATAACACCTAAAAAGCATTTTTTTTTTTTTTACAGTGAACAGGTCATAGCAATTCAGATGATATTCAACCTGCAGAATTACATCTTTGCCTGAGCATCTTCCAGACCTGGAATATGGATCTGGGCAGCTCTCAAATAGTGTTCCACTAATTTACATTAAGGAGTGTAATTAGATTGGCATTTGAATAATGACAGTTGCTAAATTATATATATTTATTGTTGATATTATAAAAAGAACCCACTCAGTCTTATCACTGCTTACCTCCACAGATGTGACTTGAGTTCTAATTAGAATTATACTTCTAAATTGTCACAAATGTTGTGTGTTATAAATTATACACTGATTAATCTTCATGTATGTAGACGTAGCAAGCAGATGTAGGAGGATATTTCAGCAACAAAAGAGAATTTTGATCATCACTTTGGAAATATTACCTATGTAGAAATATTATTGTAAATTAACTTTGCTAAGCCTTCAGATAAGTTTAATATGATTTACAAGTTGACGCCTTAGACAAGTTACTAACCTAGCCCATGCAATATTCAGAGATGGTGACCCGAGATTCAGGTCTTTGGGTTGTGCTGTTTTGTGTACCATTAGTCTTAGTCTCAACACCTTTCCCAGCTTGAATAAATAATTTCAACTGCAAATTAGACAAACAGGCGATGTCCTACACAAGGCAAGAAGTCTGTCTGTGCATATAAAAGATGTGCCACTTGCCAAATGGAGCATTACTCCCCATGCTGGGTGTTAGAAATGACCACGCAGGAAAAGGAATGGGAGTGCATGAGCGCGTGAGCCATGATTTCTTTCAGGTATAGAAAATCGTATCAGTGCAGCTGGAACGAGCTGAGGGATTTCAGATTCTTCTGTTTAACATCCCAGGATATAAACTAGTCTAATGCAACTATGTGCAATGTAAAAGGACTTGATCTTGCAGTTCCAGGTTGTTGAGATCACCCTACCCAGTTGCTCTGACTCTAAGGTGAGTTAGTTAGTGGCAGGGAGGCAGGGCTGCCTTATATTCTTTTTTGTGAGTGTATTTTAGTTTATCTTGTCTGTTTCTTTTTTTTTTTTTTTTTTTTTTAGCTCCCATTGTATAATTTTAAGGCAGTGGGACAGGCTGTTTTGGAGGTACTGCGATATATCATAGTGGTTTNGTAGCCACGCTTGTTTCTGTTTTCCTTTTTTTTTTTTTTTTTTTTTCAAATTGTATTTTTAGGTTTCTCTTTTAAAGGGAGAAAAAAAGGAACTGATAACACATCTATTTTAGTGTTTTGTTCATAAGAAACCGTTTTTTTTTTTTTTTTTTCCCTCAAGCACCATCAGTTATTCATACAAGTCCTAATACTTTCTACAAATGATGAAAGCCAAAGATTTCCTCTGACATGGGGAAGCTGGTGAGAACCCAGCACTGAGGAGTCTGTATAATTTTGATTCCAAGCTTTATTGTTGTCCAGCTCTGGTCACAGTGACAGTAATGCTCTCCGAAACTACTTATCCCTGGCTGGTAATGAAAATAGGAAAGGAGAAAACTGGTCAGTATTCTTTCCCAGCACAGATCAGATGGTGATTACAAATAATCTTTTCATTTACAAACAGATCCTTGGAAATGTGACAAGCATGAACCAAGAAAGGGGTGAGTTCAGACTCAGCCAAGTGGACAAAGCCAGACATGCTTTGGCAGTGGGAGGACCAGGCTGAGTAACGTGCACTCATGCTTATTGCTGTCCCAGGGACATATCTGCGAGATGTCTGTGTGGACTCTCCCCATTGCAGACCCACACAACTGGCATTTTATCAACAATCTAAGAGCCTTGCTGGAATAGCTCCAAAGGAGCCCTCTGTTTAGACTCTTATCTGTGAATCAAATGGGACACAAGGAGAGAGGGTGGAGTTTAGCAGAGCACTAGATCATGCAAGTACTGACTTAGTGGGAAATACACAGTGGGAAGCAATGAAAAGCTGTAGTTGGTCCAAGCCAGAAATCACGTTGTGTGCAGCATCCTGTAATAACTTCCTCCATCACTGCAGACAGAAGCCACATTTCTATCAGATGCCCATAANGAGCAGACAGAACATAATGAAACACTATGGCTTCTAGCTGTCTCATGCTAAAGAGCTTGGAGTTAGGTAGTTGGTAAGATACAACTACTAATTAGGCATCCCAGCAACGTAAATCTGTAAGTGTTGGAGTAGGCAGATTTTGGCAGCAGTGGCTAGCTCAGTATTGGACTCCTCCTGCCAGTACTTTCCTTCATTTGTAAAATAAAATTCTAAAATGGATTCAGGTAAAAGGTGATGACTGGGTGCCACCAGTTATCAGGACCTGCCAGAAGGCAGGGAAGGATATACAAACACGTGGGTGTTGGTATGGCAATGTTCTACCCTAGTTTTCTACATATCACACACAAGCATTGTGAAACACTGCTCAGGTCCCACCCACAGCTCTCAGCTTCTAAGGCCTTTTATGTCATCTGCTGGAAAAGTGCAAAACTCCTTAGAGCTGTTGTCACTTATGTGACTTTTTGGCTAGAAACCCAGCTTCGAATCTCCTTTTGCCTTGATTTTGAGCTGATAGCAAGTAGCAGAAAATCCACTTGTCACCCACAGTGTCAAACTATCAAGGTATTGCAGTCCTGTTAATTCTAGGACAGCTAAGTGTGCTGTAGAGTATATTTTTGGTCTTGGTTCCCCAACCAGCTTACTAACCCTCAGGATTACAGGTCAGAAATTCTTTTCCTTTCTTTCCCTCCCTCTGTCCAGGTCAATGTGCAATAAGTGTGTCCTGTAAGAGTTGCTCTGAGAACCCAGAGCAGGACAGATGTCAGCTGTTTTCAGCATGCCACATTAGTCCCTGTACTTTTAGGCTGCGTGTGATAAGGGTTCAAGTCCTTGATCTCACGTGGGCAGAGATATCCTCAAGGGGAGAGGTTCAACCAGCTGTAGGTAGGGATTGTAGGAGAAGGGTTCATCACTAAGCACATTAATGAGGATTTCTAATGCCATGTACACAAAAACCTTGATTTCTCTGGTCTTTGGCTACAAGGCCTCCTTGGTCCTTAGAATACTGCTGTGCGGGGAATGGCTATTTCTAGATGATATTTCAACTCACCTAGTTTTGTTCGTATGTCCCAACAAAAGGTTAAGTGCATAGGGATTTATACTGGTGGGAATGAATCCTCTGTGAGCAGTGTTGGAGGAGGAAGTGTTAAGACTTTGAATGTGCACAGTATTACAGCAGCAACACAGTGCCTGGACTCCCTGTGGCACGTTCCTTTGTGATTCTCAGGCAATCTAGAGCCTCTCTAAACTTGTCTGAAAGCAGCTGGACTCTTTCTATGGACTGCATTGATTTGCAGTTCAAACTTTGTATCTCCAGTGGGCGAGAGTGAATGCAACTGGTTGCATGTGGAGGGAAGATAATTTAACAGCTAAAATTGATTCACTACACAAGAAATTGCTTTAATGTCATGGAGATCACAGAAGTCCTCATCTTGGCATTTTGCCATGGAAACCACAGGAGATCAAAGGAAAAGGATGTCATTGGCGATTTTTAATCGTGGCTCTTTTTTATTGAAAGTGATGGGTTTGAGGCCATGAAAACCCACCTCACCACCCAGCTTACACAATGAAGCTCTAAAAGCCAAGCTCAAGAATTTCCCTGATATATGTGATGAGCTGTTCTATCAAATTCAAAACAGCAGTGAGTGTCTAAGGAAAGCAATGCTGTACTCATTGTAAACCAGGAGGGGATGGCCCTTGCACAGAGGACATTTAGGATTGTCGTGTTTTAGTGATGAGTTTTGCCTCAAACTTCTCAGGTGACCTTCATCAAAGCTAATTAATTAATTTCTGGGCAGTGACTGGCGATGCTCAGATGGAAGACATTTTTTGGCAGTATGTGATCATCATTGCTTCTATAGACACAGAATGAATGCAGATGGCTGAGCTTCCATTACCTCAGCCTTTGTGCCATGTTTTTCTGATTTCTGATTTAATCCACAGATGGATCCAGTGGAAGTCAGTATGCAGAATCTTTGCTTCACAGAATGGCCTGGAGCATTAGACCCTTTGCTTTTAAATGAAAATGGTTAACCCATGTAGAAAGGAGAGACAGATACAGCAAAGACTTGTCATCCCTAGTTGTCGATTTGGCCTTTATCAGTTACGTGAACAGGGGGTGTGAATCTGCTGAAGAAGGAGGTGAGCTATGGAACCGGCCCTATGGACAAGGAAAGGCTCACTGATCTCTCACTGTGATCTGTTTTTCACTGCATAATATTCAAGTGCATTAAATAATGCGTCTTTTATATGGATAATTACTGTTCACTAGCAGTTGCCTATTAGGCACTTCTCCAACATAGGGAAGGCTGATGCTTTGTTCTGAGCAATAAAGACCTGAAAAGACATCACTATTTAACCGGGCACACAGTAAGGATGAAACTCATACACGAAGCAGGGGCAGAGGTGGCACCTTCAGGAAAGCAAGAGGCGAAGATGCAAAGCTGAGGTCACCACGCGGCTCAGGAGGTACCTGATCACCTGGAAGGTGGGAAAGCAGTCAGGGACGAGCAGAGCCCCTGTAAGATGAACATTACTGTTATATCTCCTGCTCCAGAGACCAGTGTACATGGTGCCAGCGTGCACTGTGTGTCAAGGAGGCAGACAGACCAGGGCTTTGCAGTGCCAATAGCTCCATGAAGGGGCAAGGGAAATGGAAAGGGTATTAAGCCTTATTAGCCCTATTGGGCAATTCTGTGCTTGAAAGAAATATTAATTTAAATGGCTTGCTAGTGAGTTGGAATCAACCAGCAAAGATCTTGAGGGTTTGCAAAATCCCTGTTAAAAGACTAGTGCATTGTTTTCCATGGAGGGAGCTATTTTCAGCCTAAAGTGTATGGGAAGAGATTTAGGCAGACAGATTTATACTACACCATGAGCTCTGCATTTCCAAAAATCAGAACATTCTTTTTGATGTGGATAAACAACACATTCAGAAGAGATTCACTTAATCTAAGACTGTTCCAGTGCCAAACTAAAGCATCGACCACGCAGGAGGATGCTTAACCCCAGACCTTGCTGTTCTTGTTTTGCACCTGCAAACCATTAATTATCCACTTGTATAATTATTTCTATAGTCAGATCTATTGTGTTTGCATCTGCGTGTGAAGTAATGGTGTGCTGAGGTGCTCTCTGTGGTACTGAGGTGGGTGGGTTCTGAGTGGACAGCTTCAAGGTTTGTGTGCAGGATATCGTAGAAACATCTAGGCTGCCAAAGACCTTCAAGATCACCAGGTCCAACCACCAACCTGACCTACCAAGTCCCATCACTAAATCATGTCCTTTAGTGTCACATCCACACACCTCTTAAGTACCTTCAGGGGTGGGACTCCACCTCCCTGGGCAGCCCGTTCCAATGCCTGACCACTCTCTCTGCGAAAAAATTCTTCCTGATGTCCAACCTAAACCTCCTCTGGTGCAACTTGAGACCATTTCCTCATGTTCTATCACTTATCACCTGAGAAAGGAGTCCAACACACCTCACTGCAATCGCCTTTCCGATAGTTGTGGAGAACGAAGAGGTCTCCCCTGAGCATCCTCTTCTCCAGATTAAACAACCCCAATTCCCTCAGCCACTCCTCTTAAGTCTTGCTATCTAGTCGCTTCACCAGCTTCATTGCTTTTCTCTGCATACGGTCAAGCAACTCATTATCCTTGTAGTGAGGGGCCCAAAACTGAACACAACATTCAAGGTGTGGCCTCACCACTGCCGTGTACAAGGGGACATACAGCTGTGAACCACAGATCTCACAACATTTGTTCTCCCCACTAGTGCTGTGGTACCACCTGGTTGTGACCAGCCCAAGTCAAATCACTGCCCTGAGCTGGAAACTGCACTGGACGATGTCCTATGCCACAACACATGCCAAATGATTCAGAGAATGATGTATTTCAGTTCCCTCATGCTCCTATGGGTAAAGCGTTTTGGTTTCTTGCAATTGTGGGGTATGTCTGCGGGTGGGATGGTCACATGTGCTCGTGCAGCACTGTTGCCTTCGTTCCGGGGGGTTTTGGGATCACACCAGGTACTGTGTGATCTGCCTGGTACTGACCCTTCCTCTGGCATATATGCTCTCAAAGAAGATCTTGCATTTTGGGAGTCTATCTGGCTAACCTTACAAAGTATGAGATTGTTATGCCTAACTCTAGGCATAACATTAAATTAAAACATCAGGTGGAACATCTTAGACGCAATTTCTTCACAATGGTTTTATTGCTTGTTGTCAGCAGTGTCAACCACAGAGAAGAACCTCCTCTGAAGCAAGGAGATGAACCAAGTACAAAGGAAAAATATAGCAATTTCATTGCATATTTACAGAGTCAGAACAAAATAAATAACATCAGGCAAAAGGCCATGAAACAAGGCGGAGATTTCACCTGTGCCGAGCAAGCAGGCCTGTTCTGAATACATCACAAGCACCTAGGTACACAAAAATCCACAGAGATGTGGCTTAACAGTGATTCTCTGTTCACAGTCAGCTTTCATCAGTCTTTGCTGTCAAAGCATATTTACAGGAGGGCAGAACAGGGTGCTTACAGTCTGAGTGAGTTGTCAGAGTCACCAAAGAATTGGTTGGCACCAGCTACTGAACAAGAACAGCCTGAGCTGCCTTTGAAACAGAGTATGAAAAAATGCACTCTTGAATTCAAAAGTGCCCTTTTAAGCTTAATTTATCATCTGCAGAGTATCAAAAATGTTGTCTTTTTTTTTTTTTAATTTTTTTTTTTTTTTACATGTGCTATTCAGATTTTCTCTGTGTACAAGTTTACAATATCCACAAAACTGGGGTATAAAACACCAAGTGCTCTACTGACGCCAATTTGCTTGTCCTAAAAGCCATGGCCCTCAGAACCCACACAGGTATTATTTCCCTTAGAGACCTGTTACAGGGTTTCCAGTCCCAGTGACTATCTTCACTGTGATTTCACAGTATCCTAGATGTAAGTAGGGTTTCAAACCCAGGGCTGTTCAAAACACAGTGCAACACCATGCAGGCAAGCAAGGACAGAGGACTTTCAGACAGAAGGAGGTGGAAGAGGTGGTCCATTGGCCCCAGAAAGCCATGGTTTATAACTTGCCAGATCTCTAGGGGAAATAACAAGATCAGTCATAATTATATCTCATCAGACTGGTATGTAAATACTTGGGTTTGGCAACAGGGTGAAAAGCTGACTGACTGAAAGAAAATGGGTTGAAATCTTTGTTGCTCTGGATTTTGGGATATCTGATTCCAAGTACCAGCCTGGGGCTTAATTCTTTTCCCTATGACACCAGCTTAGTTCCAGAATGATCCCTTCAGTCACTCCAGATCGATATGGGTATACATATGAGGCCAAAGGCTTGGCTTCCTGCCCTTCCGGGGTCATGCACAATCAAGAAGCATTATGGTCCCACCCACCATAAGCATTGGTACGTGAAAAGCGCAAAGCTGCACTACGAGTGGGGGAGCTCAGGACAGCAGCCCGTGTATCCCAGCGTTCGGCACATTCACCACGGGTGCAGAGACAGCCTGGGCTGATCCAGCCCAAATCCCTTCTTCAGCCGAACACGCTACCTGAAAGCAGAGAGGCCTGCACACATCAGAGAGGTGTGTTTGACACAGACTGTGGCGTTCAACCTACATTCACCTCCCAGAGTAGATGGGCTGTTTATCAGGCTCCATGCTTCTGATACCCCTTGTATTCCCAGAGACCATTAATCAAACCAAGTGCTAACATGAACTTGTTTAGACAGAATGAGCTTTGCAATGATGCATGTTTGCACTTGAAAGACTCCCTTCTTGTCTGAAAACATTTAATTCCTCCAGAAAACCAATTTTTTTTTTTTTTTTTTTTTTTTGCATTAAAGACTGTGGTGATGGTAGAAGAAATGGAGACAGTGACTGCACAGAAACCCTTCAATCCCTGCAGCAGAGCCAAATGATGTTCACTCCTGAGCTTTCTTTGTAACTTCATTTTGCTTTTAATAAAACAACAGGCAATTGCCCATTGATCAGCAAAAAAAAACCCAAACAAAATAAATAAACATCAGATTTTTCATCTCTTGGGCTTGTTTGGGATCCCTTTTTAGTTCCAGAACTGCATTAATGATGCTGCTGCATATAGTTCTGTTTTTAAAAACCCACTTCAAATTAAAGCCCTGAAACTCTGTTACAGCCTAGAATTTCCTTACTGCTCTTTGTCAAGTCCTAGACATGGTGATATTCTCATTTCTTGCTGCTTATGTGAAGGCCACAGGGCAAAATAGGTTCTAGATGAATAGAAACATCTACAGTCTGCTAGCATTGAATCTTGTACCTCCAGATCTTGAGAAAACCATTTGATTTTTATATTTTAATTGTCCCATTCTTGTCAATAATCGTTTAAGAATTTAACCACTGAAACATTGAGTGACTAATTAACATGATTGGATTTGATTTCTCACTATAAAAAGGTATAAAAAGGGAGTAAACCGTTCCGGGCTGAGATAAAGGGATTTTTCTAAAGTTAAATTCCAGTTTCAAGCTCGTGTTGGCCAGGAGTCACTGTAGTGAACTGAGGGCTACAGGTGGGATCAGAATTTGGTCTGATTTCTGTAAAGAGTTTTTGAATCCAAATTCAAGATCCTCAAACATGTATAACAGCTTAGTATGTCCAGGAATGCCTCTTAATCTTCTTTTTCACTAAAACTTTTTCACTAAACTTGCATTCACTGGAGTCATTCCTGTCTTACCCCCATGTTAAAGAGGTCGGGCTTGTGCTCTGTGCGAAGCAGCAGTAGTTCTGAGCACCAGGTCATTTATTCAGCATTGCTTTAGGACAATGCAGCTTGGTTTTTCATCTGGGGTTGCAGCGAAGTCCTGGAACTCCATTTTACTGATGAGTTGGATGAAAACCACACTCAGAATAGGGGAGGCCAAGCTATCCGGCCAAATTCCTGCACTAAGTTACCTAAATGAGGGCGTGATCCGAAAGCCAGAGCAGGCAGAGAAACATTTTTCATTCACTCGATTGCTCACATCCCCAGAGAGAAAAGCTCAGATTTCAACACTGACTCCAAAACACAAGGCCAACACAGCTGTGCTGGCAGCTCCACACTGCTTGCTTCGCCAGTGCTGCCATGCCTGTCACAGCAGGTACACTCAGCACATCCATTCCATCTCTTCAACACCCCTGACAGCATCATGGCGATGCAGTTGGATGCCTGGTGATGAAATAATTGCAAGCTGGATGCCTGGGAGCACTGTTCCCAGCATGTTAATGGAGTTAATTTTTGAAGGAGCTCCTCAGTTTAGGTCAGGGGCTGCAGAAGATCTTGTTATAATAACCAGGCAAACTTTTCCCTGTCATGTCTCTATAAAGGCAAACCTGTTCCTGCTTTCTTTGGCAAGTGGTCGATGCTGGCACAGGTTAACAAAGGGCTGAATATAAAGAGAAACGGTAAATAAAAGGCAGAAGGTCCTCGTGCAAATGGAGTCACAAATGCACGGACAGGAAAAGGAAGGTGAAAAACCACAGAGTGAAAACACACAGGGTGTCTCAGGCTGCTTGTGGCTCACAGACATGGACCTTCTCTGCCTGAAACAGATGGGAGGGGCTTTCCTCAAGCCTTACAACAGAAGGCTGCTGGCAGTGGTGCTCCATTTATGCTCAGCAACTGTGTGCTACAATTCCTCCTTTGCTGGTCTGGGACCTGAGATTTGACGTCTTAGGCACCTCAGTGGCTGCAGTGACAAGATGAGGCAATGCTCCTCTGCAGCCCATCAAGGTTTTTTTGGGCATAAATAGCTACCAAGAGAGATGACAGGTGCATGACTTTGCAGCCTGATGACTCATCTTTTCCAGACTAATGTTGCTTACAAACTCTGAACCAGTCAGAGGAAACACTTTACACCAAGAATAAAAACTTGGAAGCGGAATGAAAACCTTCCCTTCCTGCTCCTGGCTGTCCCAGCATCTATCCACTCACATGGGGAAATACAGAGCTGGGCCAAACCCCTGCTATGAACCAGACATGGGAGAATTGGTACTGCTTGTGGGAGCTCTCCAGCACCTTCTGTATGACTGCTCACCCACGTCTGAAAGCTCTCACCACAGCAGCACCAGCACTGAGAGCCCCATGAGGATTTCAGCGGTGACTTTGCCCCCAAGAGTGCTTTGGTGCAAGCAGCATGGGAGAATCTCAAGCACTCTCTTGTTTCTCTGGATTTGGGGAATTAGAGAGCCACTAAGAGAGGACTTGGAAAATCTCATGGCACTTCAGTGTTGGATTCTGACTGCTAATGATATGTTTTCAGTGTAGCCTAGCCATCTGGAGATCAACTTTTTTACATAGTCTGATAGTGATAGGACAAGGGGGAACAGTTTTAAAGTGAAAGAGGTGAAATTTAGTTAGATATTAGGAGGAAATTCTTTGCTTATAGGGTGTGAGGCACTGGAACAAGTTGCTCAGAAAAGCTGTGGATGCCCCATCCCTGGAAGCGCTCAAGGCCAGGCTGGAAGGGGCGCTGGGCAACCTGGTCTGGTGAGAGGTCCCTGCTCACGGCAGGGGTTTCAAACTGGATGGGCTTTAAGATCCCTTCCAGCCCAAGCCATTCTATGATTCTGTGATTCTATGAGAACAACGACGACTTGAACCTGGCTAGCCTAGAGTCTTGTCAGCAGTTTAATTCCAGGATCATGGAGGTCAGCATGACTGTCTTCACAAGTATCTACCTGTTATGTTTTCCAGGCTGGGTAGCTGTGGTTACACCATGACAGCACCTGAGCCAGCTTGCTGGAAACCCATGAGAACAGGCCCACCCTTCACAGCAGTTGTACCAGAGTACCTCATGCCAACTGACTTCAGCCCTCTATGCTGTCCTCTGTCCCACATGTGGAGAAATATTTTGGCAGCATTCAGCTCAGATGTTAACAGGCACAGCTCCAAGGAGGGCTGTGCAATGGAACAACAACCCCTTCAAACTGAGAAAGGAACGGGATGTCTCGATCTGCAGCTCTCCTCCTGGGCTCAGTGTGGTTTGTTGGCAGTGAATCAGAGATGCTTAAAGCAAGCAAGCGAAGAAGTAAAAAACAAAACAAAAACAAAACCAACAACAACAACAAAAAAAACTAAATCCAGTAAATTAAAGTTGTTTCCCTCAAGGAACTACAACTTAATCTGGAAGAAAGAGAAGTTCAGTTGCTGTTAGTACCTGGTGGAAAGTTGAGATCTCTGAACTCTGAAATAAGTGTCCTGCTTCATTTCCATGTACATGTATTATTTTGGTGATCCAGACTCCTTCACGAGGACAGTGACACAACATGTTATGGGAGGATGACTGCAGCCTCATTACTCAGTGTACACCTCAGCTGGACAGGGATTTTCCACCCCCAGTATAAAACTGGTGTGACTCCATTCAATGCAATTGGGTGGGCCACAACCATGAGCATCTGCATCCTTGGGCTATTTTCCGTGTTTGGGATGTAAGGCTTGGGCATGTGAGATATACATGATGTCCTGTGAGCCACCAGCCTGGCATGTCTGAGCAGGATTTGGTTTCACCCCTTTCCTTCTCCCCTCTATCACGGAGAGAAAAGAAAATAAAAGAAAAAAATAACTATTTCCTTGTTTTTAGCAGGCTCTATGTACATTCTTCAAATAGGTATTGCCCCACTATGGAAACTAATAGGTCTTCAAAAAAGATGCAAAATGCACATGCACATCTTAAAGATCTAACACTGCCTTCATCATAGGATGAAAGCTCCTTGCAAAAGCTGAAGAAGAAATCAATTTAATAGCTCCTTCACTCCTTCCCGACTCCTGTAGTGCCAGTTACGTGCTGAGTCAACTTTGTTTTGATGAAAGCAATTTCACTTGCCGCTGTGAAGCTAATTTTTTCATCTGGAGACTGGCTCCTTATGGCGGGCCTGATTCAATTAAGGATTACAGGGTTCTACGTCTCCCTTTCCTGGCAGTGTGTGCTACACAAGTGCAAATGGATTACAGACCAATTGCTTTCCCCTGATCCCTAATGATGCCGGGTGCAGTACTGCACCGAGATCTATGGGTGAAATTAAAAAGTAGGAAAAACACAGCTGTACTCTGCTTTTGGCATTTGGTACCTGGTTTTTATACATGCAAACTGAGTTTCCTGTTCGCTGAAAACAACCAAACAAATGTCACGATGTCATGAACGCAGTGCAGAGAAGGGCATTCGTGCTGTTCCTTCTCATCAAGCTGCTTTTCCAGAGGGTACGCAATGGCACATGGAAAGAAAACGAGGATGGTGACCAACTAGCAGAACACACTCCCACACTGGGGCTTGCCTAGTGCTGTGGCTTCTTCTTTGCATGTGTAAAACACCGGGCAGGGGCCACACGCTGGCCTCTCCCCTTCCTGCTCACGCTCCTCCTGTCCCTTCTCCTTGCTGTCCCCAGCTGTCTTCAGTGCCTTATCACCACCTCTTAGCAACTGGTCTTTTGGCACATTCATAGGTTTGGCTTTTTTTTTTTTTTTTTTTTTTCTCCNTCTTTTTTTTTTTTTTTTTTTTTTTTTAAAGTGCAATTTATCTGTTTCAGAGATGCCAGTTCTGGTAAAGCCACCAAGGACTCAGGCTCTCCCCTCCCTTACCCCCTCTTACATATTTATAACACATCAGGATCTCCCAGGCTCTCCTCAAGTGACCGGGACCTTTACTCATAGTTATCAGCCCCTGAGGGCACCAACTTAGAAAGGCCTGAAAAGAGGGAGAGGAAAAGTATTTCTCTGCCTCTTAGCTTGTCTGATCTTGTTCTGGATGCCAGTGACTTTTCCAGTTTTTGTCTTCTGTTGGCTCATGCGGAGCATGTAATTTCACAAGGGTTTGTCCGTGTACCAGTGATTCCTGGGGATCCTTCTCTCTTGGATGCTTAGTGCTCAGAGGCCCTCTCCCCATCACACCAGAGAGAATTCAGCCTGGAAGCCAGAGCACCGGCGTGTCTTTGGTGAGCACTTGGTCAGCATGGAGATCTGGGTGCTGAAGTTGGTGCCGTTGCTGCCTAAGGAAGGGTGGTGGTACTTCATGTCTGAGCCCAGGAAGCGCTCCAGGTGCCACCTCCGCCACTTTCGCTTGAGCTCAGCTTGGACCTAGGTGGAGGAAAGATAAGTAATCAGCAGAGGAGAGTGTTTTCTATTGCTCTGTCCCACCTACTCAGGGGCTAAGAATTATTTTATAGAGGCCACTAAACCTAGTAAGAACTGCTAGCCACATAGAAGAGAGGAGACACTGAAGCTTGGGGAGCAGAAATCCCCAAGTTTCAGCAGAAAGGTGAGCAGGGGGAGCTGCTTATCTGATACAGTGAAGGTGTCAGACTACTTAACTTCAATGACAACACATTCTGTTCTATAACCTGTGAGTATAATCAGGATTTCTTTCTACTGCCCTGTTTTTGTCCAAGTACAAATGATTTAACTATAGCTTGTTTGTAAAGCCATTGACACAGCTGTGCCTTTTTGATAGAGGCTACTGCTCCTGCTCAGGGAGTTTACTCACATCATCTCGTTTACACTGTTCGTATTCAAATCCTGAACAAATCTGGTCACAGTCCCTGTCCCCTCATGCAGGATTTTACTGCAAAGTTTTGGATAATGGCATGAATTAGATAAAACAGCTGCATCTGAGGGTCTCTGGGATCAGGAACAGTACATCATGAATGCAAACCCTAGGACTGGAAATGTGGGAAAGTCAAGATCAATGCCTATAAGCTGGAACCATGTTCACCTGGTCTGTGCATAACAAGTCACATCAATCCTACCCGGGTTTTGGATCATTAGTAAGTTTGTGTGGCACTGCCTTGCTCCAAGCAAGCTCACTAGCTAAGGTCCCTGCTGGAGCTGGGCTATCTGCCCTGCTTGCCTCTGCATGATGTGCACATGACATCAGCATGGCTGGAAGAAGTATTAGAGCTCTAAGAAAGCAAACTGTGATTCTGGACGCTCTCCCTCTCCTCAGGAAGCTGGAACACAAACCCAGATCACAGCAGTTTCTTTCTTGACAGTTTATTGAGCTGAACGTGCTCCAAGCTGACAGCAGCTCCAAAATCTTAGCTGCTCACACCTGTCTGGTAGACTTTGCAGTTTGGGTTTAATCAGTCTCTGCTGAATTTCTTACTGGCAGATGGAGCATGGTACAAAAATATCACTGCACTAACAAGCTTGCATCTTGGCAGTAGAGCTGATTCCGTGGAGGTTTCACTGAGATGCTAAGCATGAGCAAGGCTTGCAAGATGGTCATATCCTTCCCTGCTGAAGGTGTTCCCTTTAATTCAGGATTTATGCAAAGTTTTGCTTATGGTGTCTTGTGAGCAAAGGAAGGACTCAGCAGCAGAAATACTAAAGTACACACTGAAGTCCTAATATGTTTAGTAACTGTGCTGGGACCTGTCTGGCAAATGGTTGAGCTGGTTTTCTGCGGTGAACGATCTGACTTGGAAGCTTTTTCCCAATGCGGTAACATCAAGAATGGGACACTCTTCAATCTACTCCCCACAAGCATTCACTTTGCCTTACTGCAAACAGTTACCAAGCAACATTGTTGATCTTACCTCCCCATTGAGAAAACAGTACAGAACGGCCACCACAAATCCCTAGGAGAAAGGAGAGAACAGGCTTTTAGCAACTCAGAGCTTATATTCACAGCCCTAGATCACAGCCCAAACTCACTGCAGCCCTGGAGAAAGGGCACAGTGCCAGGAACTGCTAAGGTGTCCCTTAGAAACCAGCTGATTTCATTTTCCCTGGAAAGGGAGAAGGGGAAGGCTGGTTAAGGCACCTTGATGCATGGCTGTGGCTTCAAGGCTTGCTCCAGGTCAATGTTTAAAGCCACCAACAGTCAGCTCAGGTGTAAGTGGGGCATTTGGCCATTCAGAGGAGCACTGAAGGCAACTTGGTGAGATACTAAGCCAACTTCCCTGGGGAAACAGGAACTGGGAAGATCTCACCACGCTCACTAGTGTGTCAGCAATTTCAGAATGATCTGAGGCACAGAATAGGGCTAGACTGTTCCTTTCCCATCACCCTCACTATGAAGAGATAGTTCATGAAGGTCAATGGGTCAAAGGCAGACTAGGATGCCGTTAATGGCCAGAAAGATTCTTCCTGAAGGCTGTTGATCTCATCTTACTGTGTCAATGACCTATAAACTGAATGAAGGTGCTTGATTTTCTCCCTTCAGTGCAAAAAAAAAAAAAACAACAAAAAAACAGGGAGACTACCTTATAGAGATGCATTTTCTTTCCAGGTGCCTAAAATGAGGAGATGCAATCTCCTTCTGGAATTCCAGGAGGTAAAATATAAAATTACCTTCCACCCTTACCAAGCTGGAGTGAGTAATTTTTTCCCCAAAGGCATAAGAACAATATTGGGCATGTCCAGGGAAAAACCATCTCACGTGTGTGGTTATCCCTCTGGCAGATCTGGTGAGTAACAGGTGGTCCACAGGGTGACTTACCTGGAATGACCCAACCACGAGCTCAAAGACCAGCTTAACTTCTGCTTTGAAATTGTCAGGGAAGAAAGCAAACATGATGTAGTGAATGCCAAAGAGAGGGATCAGCAGCAAGGTGGACTTGGCCAGCCTCCTGTTGGAAAGACAAACACGAGTCATAAGGGGAGAGGGAAGAGGAGCTAAATGATAAACTGATGAGAAATCCTACAGCTGAGCCTTATGCAACCCTGAAACTTTAATTTGCTGCAGTACATATTTGCTGATTACCTGGACCATGATGGTGTAGCCTGCACCATACACACTAAATGCTTTTGTCGTCAGGAGATGTGATACGGGCCACGTACCCTGAGGTCTGGGGAACATCCAGGTTTCAACAGCAGCCTCGAGTAAGGCAATGTCAGCAGGGTACCCTCACCCACCAGGCAGAAATGTCTGGGGGATAGCAAAAAGGAGGGAGCTGTGATTAACTCAAGATCCCCCTGATGACCTGGGCTGGGATGAGTTGAAAAGTGGAACCAGACCGTCAGTTGGGCACAGTCACTCTATGACAATTCACACGAGCCAAGGAGTGTGCTGGGAGCACTTCCACATGCTTCCTTTTCTCATTGACAGCTCTCAAAAAAAATACACATCTTCAGCTGAGGTAATCAGCCCTAGTTTGCTTCTTCTCGGCAAGTGCAAGCTGGTGATTTCAGATGTACTGAGAATGTACAGTGTGCTATCTTCATTCCCAGTAACTTCAATGGAGGTATTTCTTTATTCCCTTCTCTCTTCTTCCCCTCCCACTGGAGATCTTTTTTCATCTCTACACGCTAAATCATCATCTAGCGCTGTCTTTGTTTGCTTAGGATTTCTGGAAATTGCAGCTTCTGGGAGAGAAATGGTATGTTTAGCTCAGAATAATGACAGGCTATTGCACAATGAATGTCTCCAAAGGAGGGGGATGAACAGTATTAGTGCTTAATGGCATCAGGCTGGGTAATCAGTGGTCTCATTAGGAAGAGATGATAATTTGTTAAATCTAATCATTATTAGGATCTAGCTGACAAAAAAAGTGAAATCGTTCTTGATTTAAGGATGCTTAAGGGGGTTTAGGCTCCCTTGGTCACCCACATCCACCTGGATCCCCCTCTCTCAGAGGCTTCTGGAGGAACTGAAGTTTAGGCTATGATGTTGGAAATATTTTTCTTCCATCTGCAAACCCTTCACCTCCCAAGTCCCATCAGGCTCAGTCCCCCCAGACCATCTTCATTTATTTGGCATCTGTGTAAGTCCGCCAGGAAGGCAGACGTGCCAGCATTACGCAGATGATTCCCGTCACTGCACCTCCCAGCAGACCCTTCCTGCTCTCCCTGGGCCTGGCCCAACGACAGTTTGATGTTAAAGCTCTGGTTGGAGGCTGTGGTTCCCCATGGAATACCTGCTGGCTGCAGCTCATTCCAGGCAAACTGAATGCCTGTAGGAAGTTGAGGAACTTTCCAGGAATTTGCTTTTTTTTTCACCCCATCCGTCACTAGCAGGCACATCCCCACGCACAGTGAGTGGATCCGAAAGCTGAGTCCTCTTGGATGCCTTGCTCTGCCAGAGGATGTCCTGTCCCCAGGAGAGCAAGGACTGTCACTGTCATCAGTGACCATCAAAGTACCATGGTCCTTGCTGTTAGAAGGAGCTCTGGCCAGTGTGATCCACATCCCTATGATCCAGCCTGAATTTCTCCCAACACATAAGAAAGCAACGCATTTTCTAAGCAGATCACAGCTCAGTGAATATCAATACTGGCTTTGCAGAGATCTCTCCTCAGTTTTTTAGGAGAAAATCAAGCTAAAGGAATTTGATGCAATGCCCTATTTATAGAGCTGCTGTTTACAACCTCCTGTGAATTAGAAAATTTTGTTTTGTCATTTCAGACAATGTAGGAGTCTCAAATACAGCTTTTTTTTTTTTTTTTTTTTTTTTCTCCTAGCTGAATTGCAGCATATATACTAACCCTTAGGAGCTCCCTCCTTCGGTTTGCATAACACCTCAAATCAGTCTCTTGCTTCCAGCACTAAGCTTCCTAGAATACCAAGTGATGTTTTAGATCTTATGTCATCTTCAAAGCAAGCTCCCTCTGGTTTGGCTCCATAACATTGGAAAGATCCCCCTGAAAACTGCAAGAAGGAAAATTGTCTACCGTAGTCATGGTGTAATTTCTCCCAGGAAGTTAAAGACTGTGCAGTAGGCATAAATGCTTGGGAGGCTGTCTAAAGCTGGTTCATGGTACCTGCTGCAAGCCATCGCTTCTCAAAAAACTAATTACCTTCCCTTCCTATCACAGGGTGCACTTCTTATACCTATCCTCTCTGACAGATAAACACGGTAACAGGCAATTTAGGAAAAGCGCATCTCCAATAGCATGCACTGCACCTACTCCTCTCCTTAGGAGTGGTCTCCTGAACACTTAACGGTAAGTTGCCCAGAAAACTTTGATGATAATATTGAACTATGAATGTGCACAGAATAGAACGAGATGAATTTTGCTCTACATTTCTTTTGCAGAAAATAAGGTGTTTTCTTCTTCTGTTTGCTTGAAATACTGTTGTTCCATTCTTGCACAAACCTCTGTCATCTGCAGAAAACTGTTCTGGGAGACCTGTTTTCACAGCTTCTGACACATTAAAGGCCAGCTCAGCATCTGCAGCACTAATGAGCGAGTCAGCAGTGTACCTGAACTTCCACCCTGCAGCTAAACTGAAACCAGTTGGTACTAAACAATACTATCAACATATCAACACGTTATCTTTTAAAAATAAACAATATAAAATAAACAAGAGAAGGAAGGAGAAATGTAAATGAGACATTCCTGATGTTGTCTGTTAAAAACCTATTTATCCCAGATTTGGCAGGAGGAACCAACACATATCATTAGCAACAGTTTTTGGTAAGCTCTCTTGGGTCCTGCAGGTCAAAGCCCCGAAGCTAGCAGCAGCATGTGAGGTAATAGGGGTATGACATATAAAAGGATTCAAACTGCAGATTACCTGCCTGATGGCATTTATAAAAGGATCTGGACCCCAGATGTATCTACAGCTAGCTGTCTAAACCTTAAAAGTTTAGGACTAAAGTTTATGGACTAAAACTGAAAGAGGGGAGGTTTAGGTTAGATGTTAGGAAGAAGTTCTTCATCGAGAGAGTGGTGAGGACCTGGCACAGGCTGCCCAGAGAAGCTGTGGATGCCCCATCCCTGGCTGTGTTCAAGGCCAGGCTGGATGGGTTCCTGGGCTGTTTGACCTAGTGAGCTAGTGGCTGGCAGCCCTGTCCATGGCAGGGGGTTGGAACTAGATGATCTTTGAGGTCCCTTCCAACCCAAGCCATTCTACGATTCTATGACTATACTGAGATCTCCCTTTGGTGGGATTCAGCCCTCAGGTTGAAACTCTAAATATTAATTTCTACAGGAGACTGTGGTGTCTCACGTCCCATTGCAGTCAACAGTCAATAAAGGCTTTCAGACATATCAGGGGATTCTGGCTGGTGGCTAGCTGTCACTTTATGAAGGTACAAATCTCCCATAGGACCTATGTCCTATAGGCCAGGCCCAGGCAAGTACATCAAATATCCTAAGGCATTTCGTATGGCTTGGACACCTACATGTGAGCAACTGATTCATGCCCTAATGGAGCTGGGATGCTTTTCCAGGTGGAGGAGGAAGGTGAGGAACTGAAGACGTGAAGATCATTCATACTTCCATAATTTGTTCCTGGTGGGCAGGCCAGTGTGGGGAAGTCTGTGTTACTGACTGTCATGCTAGGCTTGTTTACCAGGCAAAGAGAGATTTACTGGCAATTCGCACTTCACTGGAAAATATGTAGAAAAAAAGCCCTGAACTCAAAGCTCAGCATGACCTGCTAGGTAATCTGGGCATAACCCTTCTGATGCATGTTGGCAGCACTGCTAGGGAGATGAATGGGAGCCAACTGCTCCAGGCTGCTGCATAACGCTAGAACATATTTCAATATGCTGATTTAATCTGTCTACCTGGCTAAAGCTGTTGAAGTCCTGGGGGTAAGAAGATACAATGCCCAACTTGAAATACATAGAGATGTGATAGAAAGCACAGGGTCTGGTAATGTTGGTGTGTTATGATGATGGAAAAAGAAATAATTGGCTTTGTATGCTGCAGGGAGAAGTTAAGATGAAATACTGGAATTTTCCTTCATAAATTTTAGAATCTCTAGAAGGAGATGAAATACATAATTTACTGTTACTAGAGAAAAAGACAGTGTTGTAGTTTGTCAATATTTAAGGACTATATGATATTAAGTCTTCCGTCTTGCTGAAGGATGAACTGAGTTCACATTCTTCAAGGTACCACCTCCCTCCAAAGACAAAGAACATTTTACGAACAGTGACCAGATAGACACTGGACTTTTTCCTTTTCAGTTATTTTCTAGAAATCCTTTAATAAATACCTAGGGTATTTGAAATGCTAAGCCAGGATAGTGGCAGGAGGCAAAATTGAGATGATGTTTGAACTTTTATTTTATTTGTATTGAAAGTATAAGAAATCCATACAGAGAGATGGATTTCTTGTAGTTTTAAAATGCTGCACCCAAGACCAGTCTTATCCTCTGAGATAAATGCTGATCTCATATGCATGTTGTTCATTATAAAGAGCCCCATTAAGGTCAACATTAAGAAAAACTTCTCAACAGTGAGGAGAAATGGGTACATTAGGGATGGATTAATCCAATCTAGTTCAGCAAAATGTGCCACAGCTTCTACTGAATGTATGGGTTTTCTCAATCTCTTCTTTGAATAAGTGAGCTGAGGGTAACCGGTTCAGATAAAAAAGCCCCTGTCCTGCAGATGGATACTCTTTGTTGTCCATCAGGGTCACCTGGCCTTCAGAATCCAATAAATATTGAATAAATATTGAATATACAATGAAAAAAGCCTTTTCGTTTCACGATCACTACTCTTGCTCACAGGGCCAACCAAAAGACCCATTTCCTGATTTCTGATCATCTTTGGTCTAATGAATTAATCTAATTAACAAATCCACGATTCTGATGAGTAAAATGCAGACAGACGCAGTACATCAACTAAGAGCCAAACAGGTTTTGCAAAACCATACAACACTGTTAAAAAAGCCTAGGACTTACGAATACTGGCTGGTTTCACTGTGTCCGACATCTGGGGAATGCAGCTTCTGGACTAAGATACGGATGATGCAAATGAAGAGAATGAAGTTCACCTGTTGGGATGGGGAGAAAGGAAACAGAAAAAAAGAAATATAAATTATGCTCCTGCATTGTTATTCTCCAGTGAAAAGAGGTGATTGTTAAAGGGGGTTCCTTTCACTGCAAGATTTTTGCCATGGAGCAAGCCGTTGTTAAAAAGCCATGAGCAGAGAACCCCACTCTAGGAGCACACAGTAAACCGACACAGGATGGCAGCCATCTTGGGCCTGACATCAGCCTGCTTGGGACTTTGTGTCATACATCCCAAGTATGATGATGTCAAACCCATAGAGCACAGCTATGCACGACGTCCTGCTGCACGGGGGAGCGCCGACGACAGGGTGGGAAAAGAGCCTTGGGAGTTAGCAGAGCGACGGACGTCAAAGCCCCCGGGAGACGGTGACATGGGACCGGCTGCTGAGCATGTCAAGGGCTGAGGCGGTGAGCCAAAGAAACCAAAACAAAACACAGAGCAGTATCCACCCAAGCAGGCCTCCACTCAATGCTACTGGGCGTTACTTCTCTGGAGAGAAGTCGGAGACCTTGTATAGCAAGGGTTATACCTCACCAATGCAGTGGAAAGTTTTATCTCCTGCAGGGCTACACCAGATGAATCTAGCTACCTAGCTTTTAGATGGTGCTTTTCACTCAAAAAACTCAAACTGTTTCATTAAAATACTCAAGCAATGTTAACATTATTTTATAGCAAAGGTGTAGAGTTAGGAATGGCAATATCTACACAGTAGATGGCATGCATTGAATGAAAATCTATGTGCTTCCAAAGTTCTATCCATTGAACCACACTGTTATTCATGCAACATATAAACCAGAAAGGTGATGACGGATTTCTGTGGCCCTAGTTTAGTTTCAGTTTGGCACACAAGCTCTTTCTTTATCCTTTCACGTTTAGTGAAGGGATACTCCTTCCAGTACCTGAAGGGGGCCTACAGGAGAGCTGGGGAGGGACTCTTTAGAAGGGCATGGAGCAATAGGACAAGGGGTAATGGCTATACACTGGAAGAGGGGAGATTTAGGCTAGATATTGGGAAGAAATTCTTTACTGTGAGGGTGGTGAGACACTGGGACCCGCTCCAGTGGTAGGTGTCCCTGCCCATGGTAGGGGTTGGAACTAGATGATCTTTGAGGTCCCTTCCAACCCAAACCATTCTGTGATTCTATGATTCTATGAATGCACAAAGGATTCTGATTTTTAGAGATGTAAAGGCTGGAAGGGATTGTGTTAACCAGCCAATCTGATTTCCTGCAAAAACAAATTGTAACATTTCCTCCAGCAATTCTTACATTCATCTCAACAACAGGTGAACGCAGGAGACTAAAGCATATCTCTCATTTAGACATCTACTCTTTTTCCAAGGCTATGAGTGATTGGAAATTAATTGCATTTCTTGGTTATGATGCATTGCCTAATCATTATTTATCTATCTCATGACATTTATTATAGCTTCTGTTCATATTTATTTGCTTATAAAATGTTTTGCATCTGACTTGATGGCAAGTAAAATTTATCAGTTCAAAACAGAATTAGCTAGATCAATTACCCTAATGAACACTGATAGCACACAAGCTGCAACATTGCAGGTAGGATCAGAGTTGCCTCCCAGTCTCCTGTCATATATTAAATACCAACTGTGTTGGCTCATTGTGGTTAAGAGTAAACATGGACACAGAAACAGGGCAGTAGTGAGTCAGGTGGAGTGTGACTTAATGGCTTACTATGGCCTCAGCTTTGCTTGGTAGAAGATATGGCTATCAAGCAACTGCAAAAGTTGTTTAAGTTATTTTTCAACCTAGGATAGAATTAAAGGCACTTGATCTGTTTCCAGTGCTTGATATCTTCTTGTTGGAAAGATTATTCTAAAGTTTAACTTCTTTATGTATTTCTTCCTTCAGTTGAGGGCTACGCTTTATTTCAGTGGACATGCAGAAAATGTTGCATTCCTCCCAGCATTACTCTGCTACTCATCATATAGCTGTTATCATGGCCTTCCTTTGTGACAGATTTATATGATATCTGCAAAAGTAAAATCCGATAATTGCTGGGTAGATCTTGTTTGGTAACACAGAATTGATTTACTGACCAAAAGAAAACACGGAATCATTGATCTTAGGAGAATAAGGTGCACTTCTTTACCAAAAGGTTATCTTGGGAAAGGGAAAATAGTATTTGTCTTTCTATGATGACATAAATATTTTGAGATGTGTCATCTAAGTATTTTACTTCTTTTCAGGGCAGTGAATAGAGTAAGAAGTAATTATTCAAACTGTTTCAGTTTGCAATCCCTGTATGACAAATGCTATAGAAAAGGTCTCCTTGCGAAGGGTGTAATGTATGTGGAATAAGAATGTATGTCTAATAAAAGATTTCAGCTTAAAAGAGACACATTTGCTTTGGTTTCTGTTGCATTCTTTTCCTTTCCTTCCCACACACTTTTCTTGATTTGAGAAAACTCAAAGCTAAGTTTAACTTTTTTGTTATGCTCATTTGATTTCAAGTTTTGGCTTGACACTTGACAGAGGAAACACATAATATCCAACAAGGATGGATGTATTCAGAGTTCCTAAGAAGTGTCATGGATTCTGTGGTCAGAACTGATCTTATCCAGACAAGTATGGAGTTATTTGCTGATTTATATGGAAATGAGCCAAGCTTCTCAAGACCCTACTTTAAAAACACATAGCTGGAATCCAGCTTTGTGCTGGATGCTCTAACAAGGGGCAAACACCTGGGGGAATTCATCTAATTTCTTTTCATCTTTCAGAAGTTTAGGGTAGGACTCATCCCATATTAGTGTGTTGACATCTCCAGCTGAACAAGTCACCCTGGGCTCTGCATATGGTGAGCTCAGAGAAACAAAACCACTCATGGCAAAATTCAACTGATCTAATTTAGACAGAAATTGAGTCATTAGTCAAAATGAGTCTTTCCTGGGTCTCTAAGCATGTTCCTCGATCTCCTCTGGCTACGCATTCCCGTGCCTGCTGCACCAGAGTGCCCAGACCCACTGGATGAGATGGAGCTGGTCTGACTCACACGAGCTCCACGCTGGGTGCTCCATCACTCAAACTCTTCCCACCATGCTTAAGTCAGTGCTTAAAGGTCAATATGCTTATCCAGAGGTAGAGCTTCTTATGCCAAGACAGACTTTCAGTATACAATGCAATGTTATCTGTCAGTGCATTTTCCATGGATTTTTACAGAACATTTATCAACACACCTCCACCTCCCCACATGTATTAGAGATGGCTTTGAAGAATGTGCTGATACTTTACCAAAATAGACACCAAAATAGGAGTTTTAATGATCCACCAGATTGGGGATTCCATTATTTCCTCCCAGCACCTAAAAAGAAAGAAAAAAATCAGACTTAAAACATCAAGAAAACAAAGCAAGCCGCTCTGTAAGCCTTTCAGGTACTTTGTTTGCCTAAACGCTAAAGCTGGCAATGCCAGATTGTGTGAAGAGGACTAAACCTGGAGTGCATGAACTGGGAAGGGCTGAGGACTTGCTTTGCAGTGGCTTTGAGCACTAGCAGGTAGCATTTGGCCCTGATATAACGCTGCAGGCACTTTCCTCCTTGGTAATGGAAAGGGCTGGAGGATGTTGTACCAGGGTGAATGTACGAAAGGATGGCGATTGGCTTAATTTCGCATACACTGAGGTCTCCTCCAAAGAAATGCTTTCTAAAACACAGATTAGTGAGGTTTCTAATGCTATCCACCATCATGGATGGCGATGTCCTTAAGCATAGAGTATTGGCACCATCAGGAAAAAAAAAAATCCCCTCTGGAACAGATGACAGAAGCCATGTGGTGGGATTAACCTCAGTAAATCTAGCTAGCTGCATCTGAGCTATCCATCTAGTCAGACATGTCCATAAGGTCCAGGGTGTGATTTACTTCAGCCTGAAGTCAGAATGGTTGGCAAACCACACCACTCACCATGTTAATCTGAAGATGTATTTTAAGGCCAACAAGGAAATGACAGAATAGAAACAAACTGGAGACAACCAGTACTGCTAGGAACACATTTCTGTGCAGTCCTCACAACAGTCACGTGATTAAGGGCACATTTTAGGAGCGCATTCCTGAATATTGGTCTGCATTCATGTCTGAAATAGGTTACTGGAACCTGTCACAGTTTTGGCTGCATTCAGCTAATCTAACACAAAGTGCTGACAGCGCAAGTACTGGTAGCTGGAGAGGGAGAGGTGCTTCTAGGGCACAGTTCCTGAGACCTATTTTAAGCATCAATTTTAGGCTGAAAAGAATTACCAAAGAATTATCCTCCATGGACTACACTGACTAAATCTCCACTGGCTATAAAAGGAGACCAGAGTGATTTGCTCAGATACAGATGTTTATACTTAGTCAGGTGCACGCTGCCCTTTCATTTAGAATTAAAGTGGCCCTAATTATGTCTAGTGTACTTTATTTTTAAAATAAATTCAAGCAGTCTGACTGAAGGTCACTTTAATATGGAGTTAAAATGTCTGAATAGAGGCTTAATGCTGTTTAACAAATCTTACCTAATTACGTTTTATTTAATCTGGGTTAATTTCTTGTAACTTTTCACTATAGCTAATTTTAATATGCAAAAAAAATTTCTATATCAGGTATTAACATATCCTGTACATTCACACTCTATTTTACCTGGCACAGAAAATATAGAGATTTAAAGCCACCAGAAAATACAAAGCAGTCTGCATTTTTATTAAGAATTGCTGGAACTGAGTGAAAATATATAGTAAAAAGAATTGGTAGTCAGGATGGGCAAATCCTTAGGTCTCTGTTTCATTTTAGAGGCTATTTATTAACACAGTAAATAAGGTCAGTTTTATGCAGATAAGAGTGAAACCATAAAAACCATAAAAGAAATCAGTAGCCCTAAGGAAATGTGTTAGCATGACTATACATCAAAAATGCAAGGAAAAATCTGAGCTGATCTCTTATTGAAATAAGGACAAATCAGGACATATTTGGAGAGAGAAAATGCAACAGAGAAAATTCAGTTAACCATGTGCTGTAAATGCATGACGCAAGGGCATGCGCATGTGTACATAATGAGCACCTGATTCTGTAACTCTCTGCAGTGTTTTCTCATAAAAGCATTTCAAACTACTCCAGTCTGACGACTTGAGTCAAAGCGTGAAGGATCAGATCCTGTTTACTTGCATATATCTCCTAGTAGCTCAAATATTTGCCTCATTTACTTATCTGTATTCTACCTATTCTTACATAAAGTATCAAAGGCAGTTGTTAGGCTAAAGAGGATGAAGGACAGATTGAAAGATCTGCCTGGAAAAAAAAAAAAAAAGAAGAGTTTTTAGAGCTTTTCTGTAGGAGCTAATGGGTGTGTTCATTAAGTTTCTGCTGCACTGACATATATAGGGGCAGTTCTGTAGGATGTCAAGCTCTGTTCTGAGCGTGGCGCAGCTGCTCAGCTGGTGGACAAAACAAGACATCTGGGGTCTGGTAACAAATCCCTTGCAAATGCCTTCACAGTCAGATATGGAAACAAGGACGGTAAGAGGCTGGCCTAAGTTCACAAAATTGCATGTCTTCACAGAGGCCTGGGAATGTTTCCTGGCTTCTGGTGGTAGGTGAAGCCTCTGCTCCTCTCTGACTGCCTTTGGAGTTACAGAAGGGTGGCTGGATTTCTACAACTTGGCCTTTACTTGGAGATAAAGGAAAGAAGAATCATACAGGAAAGAGAAGCGAATCCACAGGCTTACCCAACATTGAAAAAGTAAATCCTGACGATGGTCCAAGCAGTGATGAACACGGAGGGGGCACCTGGTGAGAGAAGAGCCAGTGTCACTGTCACAAATCATTATGTACGTTTTCAAGGCTGTTCTCCCCCACACTCCATCTCTCATGGGTCACGGATGGGATGCCTTCGCTTAACAGCAGGCAAATGCTTCATGTTTCACTACTCACATGCCAGCCCAGCAACGTGCTGCCTTCCTCCTTCACTGGCCATGTAAAGTGACTTGTCTGTAAACTGTGCCCTATCTGATCTACCATCCTGTTGCAACGCCAAAAAAACCCAAACCCCAAAGGGACCAAAAAACTAGTTATGGTGAAACACAAGGAATGGGAATTGCTTTAGACTTCTACAGTGTGGACATCTATAACTAAGCTGATCACCATAGATCCTCATTAGCAACAATGGAGAGAAATATGTATTTCTATGACAGCTCTTCAGAGCTATTTTAGAAGTTTATTTTAGGACAGGGAATATTCCCCCTGACTGTATTGCCTGGATCTCCACTGACTGTAACGGGTGCCTGAAAATGACAAGTTCACATGTAGGTGTCTGCTGCTGGCTAGATGAACCTACCACTGCTCCTCACATTACCAATGCAAAATATTCCCTTTGATTTAAAATCATACATTTTTCTTTAAGATCTTTCAGAGGTACTGTACCAAAAGAAAGAGGATCTATATACATGTCAGGTTTAAAGAAGGTCTGACCTGATGCACCTGAAACAAGGCCTGCTAACATCATCTCTTCCTGTGCTCATAGCATGCAGAATCGACTCCATCTGGCAGTGTGAACCCAAGCATAACTCCTGTCACTTTCAATGGAATTTATTCTACAGGTAACTGATCAAATCCTGAGCCCAGGCATACCCCTGCACGTGACACAAATGCTTTTTTCTCTTTCTTTTCAAGATTTTCTCTTTCTTTTCAGGATTATTCCCCGCTCTAATTATTTCCCAGTTTCAGCTATTGAGAGCATGGAATAGAAAGCAATTTTTGCTTGCTTATACATAAATCTTCAGCTAAATGGCTTAAACATCTTTGAAGAAAGAAGAGAAGTTGATCTAGTGAAATAATTTGCATAAGTTAGCATTTCAGCTCTGGACAACTTTGTGAAGAATTTCATATTGTCTTCCTTGTCATCTTCTATTTTATTTCATTTATTTATTTTATGTGTGTGGGAGTAGATTCACCCAAGCTGGAGAAACCACAAATGCAGTGAGCAGAAGTTTATCAGCATTAGCACACAGGCAACGGGATCTCAGCCACCGAGCCCGAATTCAGCAAGGCAAGGAGAGCGAGGGACTGCAGAGTCTGGTTCAGTCCACAAGTCCTGCTTAGCTGGGATCCACCCTTACAATTTAAAGTCAATGCATGACACAACCTTGGGAACGCAGTCAAGATCAAATAGGAACAACTCACTATAAAGTTGATGACGGGTTTCAGGCCAAAAGTCCTTTAAGATACTGAGGTGCTCAGCTATCTGTGAACCTAGCACAAACCAAGCTCTTAAATACCTTTGAAGATTTAGGCTAACACTGTTAACGTTCTCTGACAATTACTTGATCTTGCTCCTGGTTGTACTAAATTCTTGTCTGCAACGTAACATATAGACCACATCTCTGAACGTCCCAGTTTGGGGATTAAATCGCTGTTGAAAATGCCTGCCAAGATCACCCCCTGGTATTCAGGCTTGCGAAGACGCCTACCCCAGCCAATCAAGATGTACCACCAGAAGTACTTCCTCTCTGAAAAGAAGGAGATGACCAACAGGGTGTGAAGATACAGTCCTTCCACCAGCAGCCAGAAGAAGTTGGCCATGACACAGTACTGGAAGAAAACCATCATGGCTTTGCAGCCTACCTGGAAGAGAAGAAATCGACAGTGGTGAACTGCAGCATGTTTCCATTGTAAACACCTCAAATTACCAATAAACCTTGCCCTGTGTGTAACCTGGAGATTGCTTTATGCAGCACTTCAAGCGCTTACGGAATAAGCCCCATGTACAGAGCTAAAAGGCCTGCCAGGCCTGCTTGGAGTGGATGTGCTTGACAGGCATTGAACCCCACAGGACAGTGTGACTTTGAACTGAGATCAACCCAGTGACTGGTTTATGGTCACAAACCCTTGATTCAGCACAATGGAGGTGATCTGCACTGGAGAGGAACCAAGAACAGGTGATCATCGTTTATGCTACTTTTGCCACTGGAGTCAGTATCTTGATGAGCAACACCTTGAGGGACTTGGCATCACGGTCCACCCCATCGTTCTCGGTGGCACTGCTTGCTAGAATTAACTGCCTCCTTGAACCCAAAGAAATGAAGGCTCTGACAATCAGACTACCCACAGTAAATAGCAACAACGATAAATGAATTAGCCCTTGAAAGCAAAGTCCAATTATAATCACCCTGTGGCCTGGCTCATATTGGAAAAACTGAAGGGGTCGGGAGACTGAAGAAAGTCAAGTCTACAAAGAATTGTGAATGTTCAGTTAAGAAGAACAGGGATATACCTTTTTTAAATAAAGAAAAGGATAAGGAGGCAAAAGAGGGTAAATGCTAATGAGCATGGACAGATTTGATTGCATTGGAAGAGGAGAGTTGAAAAGGGAAGGAGGATTGTTTTTCCTCAGAAAATGAATAATTAAACACAGCAACTTGCTGTGAAGATTTCACTGCAGCACAGAAATAGGATGATTTACAGGTAATGGGAACAGTCACCTTAGAAAAGAAAAAAAAAAAAGTGAACAGGAAATTTCTCTCTAGCACTCAGGGGCCAATGCAAAACACCTGAAGCCAGAAGTCAGCTGCCCAAAGAGCTCTGTTAGCACTGGCCATTGCCCCAGCACCTGATGCATCCAGCTGCAGCCACAGCTGAACCCACACCTCTGACAGAGTTCTACAGAAAAGCATTAGCTGCATCATTGCATATATCATATCCATGTTGGCTAAACATCCCAGAGATGTTGATTCAGCAATAGCCACATTGGTTCCAGTGGAGGGTCTGTTTGGGTTGTACCCTGCTCTTGCTGGGGCCATGTCAGGAGGATCTGGCTCACAGCACTCTCTGCTTAGCAGCCCTTCCTGGGTGCTCTGCATATGTGCTATGGTGAATTCAGAGCAATAATTTATCTGCACCAGTGACAGGCTCACACATCCCCCCGCTCCCCTCTCCTGCTGAAAACAGTTGCTATGAAACTTACTGGTTAACAGAAAAGCATAGAAAGTGTTTTCTTGATGCCACATGTTTTGAAGAGAGACTTGTCCCCCCTGATTGCTCAGAACTCATTCAGCCCTCCCCTAGCACCAGCCGGTATGTCGCACTGGGGATCCTCACAGGCTCCTGCTAATCAATTTATATGCACATCAGCTGCCTCCTGCAAGGCAGATGGCACTAGCAGAGTCTTGCTGCAGGGTGGTGATGGGGGAAGGTGGAGGCAGAGCAGGCACTCCACTCCCAGGCAGGGAAGGTGACACAGAGCTGAGCTGATGAGGGCTTGGGATGTGGCATCCTCCTCTCTATGGCATTCCTGTGCTCTTTGTTTCTCTGTGTGCATGTGGCTGTGTGACACTGACACACGTCATTCCTCTCGCCCAAGGCCTGCGTGTCTGTAGCCTTTGTACAGTAGTCAGGGTTTGCTTGTGGGAGTGCACTCATCAGGGTTTGGCCCTAATTCAGCAGCTCACGGGTGAGATGTGAGGTTTAAGGGGGCAAATCTGATGCATCTCAAGCACATGCTCCTCAAACGTGGATTTGCTTTGGGGAATGAATTTTGGGGAATCCTTTCTGGATGGCTATGTTGAAGCTGTGGCAGAGGCATGAGGCTGGAGCATGTCACAAGGGACTGGGATAATCTTTAGGAGCAGGACAGACAGCTCATAAACAGCATATGTGATTTTCTTGTGTAAAAAAGTATTTTTATGCATCAGTGTGAGCACATGGCAACAATGTATTGCAGTCTGCCATACCCGTTCCCCTGTGACATGGGGATATCCTGCACAGATTTGGATGCACCAGCACGGACCGAGCTCTGCTTTCTGGATAGGAACCAGGCCTATGTCTTTCAAAGCAAGGACTCATGTCGTGAAGGGCATATATTGCCCTCCTAGACAAAGCTGCTCTGGGATCACATTGATTTAGACACTGAGAAGCATAATGGTCTAAAACCTAAGAAAGGAATGGAGAAGGCAGAAGAGATTGCATTTGCTTTGAAAGAGAACATCTTGCAGTCATGTTAGGGCAAATAATTAATAAGCTGTTGATACTTAGGAATGTTGCCTGTCCTTCCAAAATGGGAGGGGTGAGTAGGGACAAAGCACACAAGTGGTTACGCTGCTGGTGTGACGCAAAGAAATGTACTTAGTGGAGAAGCTGGGCAAAAATTTTAGGATGTCAATAGCGGGTCAAATTCAAAGTTTACTGTAATGGTGGAAAAAGCAACAGAGCTACTTGCAGCCAGCAGGCAGCACATTGTTCATGTTCTACAGCAGCTGCAAAAAAAAAAACAACCCACTTTGTCAGATCATAGGAAAAAAATGTACTCAAGGCACAAGCAGGCTTTTTGAGAGAGAGGCAAAGAGAAGGAGCATGAGTGGAAAAAAACAAGGCGAAGCAATGACCACAGGCTACCAAGCTCTGTACTGTGACCTAGCAGCACTTTATACTTTAATGTTAGCCCTGAGAAAAACATTTTTCTCATAAAAGTGACGTAGCAGCTAGCTGACTCACCTAGAGAAATGCAGTCCAGATGCTGGAGGCAGAGATTAACATAGAGCTGAACCTGTGGCATTAAATACACATATACCCTATTCATCAGTGACAGTAACTGTGCAAGGTATCTCTGCTCATTAATACCTGCTGTGGAGTGGCAGACTTGACCAGCTCCTGAATTTCCTTAGCTCAGCATAAGCAGCTTAACTGGACAGGAGTTGGTCTAAGAAGGTTGAGGTTTTGATGGTAGTACACACACATGTGCATGCACCATCTTCCTGTGAATGCAACAAAACTCTACAAAAAAGGGTCAGTTAACTCCACAGAAACACTGCTGCGCACCAGAGCTCTTCCCTGCGCTAGCACATGCCTCCCTTGGCTTCTTTACTGGGGATAGGTGTGTTCTAGGTTTAGGATTTGGGTTAAAGAAGGATATAAATCCCACCAAGGAAGCACAAAGAGGCACTTAAATGACTGATCATTCTCCCACCCCACACATGAACACAGCTTGAGAGGTTTGTGGCAGGGCACCAAGCCATATTTTAGTCAGCTTAAAGATATATTTAAGCCATCACATGCAATCCCGGACAATGCTGAAGCTTCTGACATTATTTGTGAAGTTAGAACGTTGCTTTCAGCCCAGTCCCTTTCACCTCTGGCAAAAGCATGGGCTCAGATTCATCGCAATCAATCACGAAATGTGGAGGCTTCTAAATCTCATTTAAGGTACTTGGGTCCTTTTACCTGGACTACCACCACTAAAGCAGGAGGAAGAGATTTACACAGAGATTTCTGCAGGTCTCTTCAACAGGAGAGAGATGAAAACTCATTTTCTCAGTGATAGATTTATCCAGCACTTTTCTTTTATGTTGCCCAGAAGACATGACCTATCCGAAAGGCTAGTTGTTGAGTGACTCATGCTCAATTTGCCCACAGCAACAGCTGCTCTTCTCCTCAGCCTGGTCAAGGAGGCTTCCTCAATCTTATTTAAAAGTTTTTTATAGATCCCAGTTGTGATCCTGTTTCTAAGGCACAACTGAAGATGGGGCAGCACAGAACAACGCCTCCTGCTTTGCTGATGCTGAAATTAGGCTCTCCAGGCACAGGGAGCAGCCTTGCCCTAAATCTCCATATCTACAGTGCCATTTGTGGCATTTTAGGCACTCATGTCGTAACCATAACTAAATTCAGGAGTTTTGAGCTGATTCCTGCCCCACATTCAGACTGAATCCCACCCCAGCTCTTCTGTTGAGATATCCACCTCAGTCAATGCGAGATGTAATGTGTAATGAGGATGTAATAACCAGATAGTTATTCTGCTTGTATTATACAGTGCAATTAATTCCTCATCTCAGTATTATCTGGACACTGGAATTCATACAGCTAACCAATTACCAATCACTTTATAACCTAAATATTGTATGTCACTATCCATAGCTCTGCACAGTCCACTGATTTCTGTGTGCTGCATGGAGACGTTAGGATAGAACTTCTTTCTGCTTTTAATTTTACTTTTGTTTTGTATGATTGGTTACTTTTCAAGAGAAAAATAAGCTGATAGTAGAAGCAGATATTCCGTACTAGCCCAGTATTACTGCCAGTAAGTATAACTTACTGTTGAGAAAGGAAGGGTGAAGTTGACGTGAGCTTTTCCCTAAAAAGATGTTGCCCGGGCTGGTATTTACAAGAAACAGAAAGAAAACTTCTCTTGCCATCCAACTAGGGATTTCTGCTCAAACTAAAGGCTAGAGAAACCTTCTTTCAGAATTCATCCTTTTAAAGAAAGCAGAGGTGGTTTTACATCAGCGACTGTCGATCCTGGCTTAGACCTCTCATGAGGAGTTGGCAAAGATACGACATTGTATCTTGATAGCCTCAGACTGATTTTTGTCTCATTCCCATTCTTAAGGCTTTTATATATTATATATATCTTCATACATTTTTTCACTAGTTAGCTTTGACAGAAGAAAGAAAAACTAGATCTTTAAAGTCCCTTCCAACCCACAGCATTCTATGATTCTGTGAAATGACCCATCCAGGGTCCTGCAAGAGGAACAGCAATAGGGAAGACATTTCCAGAAGTTGACTCTGCAAACTGAAAACGCAAATATCAATTTGTTATGTCAGCCTTCTGATGCTGACTAGTCTTCTGCAGAGACACTTATGGTGATGGTTTGACACTATAGAGGTCAATGGCAAAAGCCCTGATGACTTCAACACGGCTTCAGGCTGCAGGCCTGATTTGCAAAAAAATCTGCATGACATCAATGGGAATTTTTGACAGAAATAAAACAGCTTCTTACTGGGCGGTTGTGTTTCTCTGAAAATGAGCCCTTAGGTCAAGCCAATTTGCTGAGCCACAAAAAAATTAAAGGGAAAGACAAAGTGTTAACTTACCCTTGGCACAGTCAGCCTTTTGTGTAACAACAGAAAAACAAGAGAAATTGGAAACAAAAACTAACAAGATAGGCTGGCACAAAGCCATTGCTTTATTTCTTCCAGTTGTCGCTTAGATTCAAATGGGTTACCAAAAAAAAAGAAAAGACCCATAAGATTTATGTTCTACTATGAAAGGGAATCGAGTTCTGTCCTCCTCCTAAGCTACTTGGGTGCCTTTGATTCCTTTCTTCCTTCCCCGTCATGGAGTCTGACAAACACACCATTTTAAATGCTAAATTGCTACACTAGTGAGTGGCTCTGCAAACTTTCCTGGGCAACGCATGGACAGTTTGGGTGTTGAGTCCCAGCGCTACCTGTGCATAAAGAAATTTGACTAGAGATATTCTTAAAAAGTCATCTTGATAGAAACAGAGTGGCTTCTGATTGGAACATATAACCAGTTTGAGAGGGCTGAAATTGTCAAGTTCAAAGCAATTTGTCATCAGGAATTAAAACAAAATAAATAAATGTCTTTAAAGACCTTTATGGGAATGATAATTTTACCTCTTGATGATGGACCCTTCAGCTCCTGCTGCCCTAGTGCTTCAATTGTAAGTCAACTCTATAAAATGTATGGCAGATGGATCGACATAACTGAATTCAGAGAGTGCTCATCCATCTCAGGCACAGGGACAAGAGGCCTCAAACACAGATTTTCCCTGTTAACATGCCGCTTTGCATCAGTGATGACCCAGAAACAGTATGTGAGAGTGCTTTTAAGCCTCAGCAATAGCAAATTAATTCAATTTATCTTAACCTTCTTTCCTCTAGGTCACAATGCATTACATTTTCATGCGTCCATCACTGCCTAAGAGCACACATTGGTATACTTACCCCATGTCAGCTGTCATGGGGCAATTTATTAAGCCATTATAACCTGGATTTGTGTCTAAGCTTGTTGATTTGTCACTGCTTTCATAAAGTAGAAACGCTACTTCTAGACTGATGAGCTGTGCTGCGCAGCAATATGCATGCCATACACACACACTGCTTCAGCAAGCAAAGTCTTGCCTGCTTCCAGTATGGCTGTGGAAGGACAGACACATTAGAAAGAAGCCATCAGGCTCAATCTCCATATCTCTTTCCTCTGCCACCACTGCCACTTGCATCGAGGCTGGGCCAGTGTTGAACTTGTACAGGGTACTACTTCTCTGGGTAGAGCATCATTGCTCTAGCAATAGCCAAATTCCTACGGACTCCAAAGTCGGGACTTTAATTTATGTGCTTCCAACCGGGCAAAGCATGGCAGGGTCAGATCCTCACCTGGCAGAAGCCTTGTGAACTCTGTTAAGATAGATGAAACGATACCAGATAACTCCAACAAAAATGTGGTCCACATGACTGCACTTTATACCTAGCCCACTTCCCACGCAGGCCTCCTCAAATACTACACTGCTGAATTCTGTAGGCAGCTCTTATGTCTGCTTTACCTCACATAAGAAGCAAGTTTAAGCCCCATGACTGTGATCCTTCAAGGCTATTTAAGCATTTCCCTTCCACTGACTTTAACAGGAGTTATGTAACTGACAGCCCTTGAGGGCCCAGACCTTTCTATTTCGTCTCTTACGAATATTAGTTTGATTTTTTCAGAGGGGGGAATCTTGTGAGTACTTGTAAGATGGTGATTAGCTCTAGCTGGTCTAGTCTCTGCATCAGATGACTCAGAGTGGAGTTTAGACATAAAAATAGAATTACCGTGGTAAATGGGGTAACTGTCCTTATTTCATGCTCATCAATGCAAGAATGATAACGGAACTTCTGAACACGTCTTCAGTAATAAGGAAAGTCAACCAAAAGTCAGCAGCTAAAAGGAGAAGGTGATCAGAGTTCTAAGAATGGCCTTCTCTGCACTTGTCACGTTTTCTCATTATTGGCAATACTGCATTGTTCTAAGATGCCAGCACCTGACCAGGGCATCACGGTCGGGCACCACGAGGTCACTTTTTCAAAGGAAGTTCCTGCTTCAGAGCTCTTCCACAGTCTTTCTGCCTTCACCCCTGGGTTATTCCCAGAAGAAATCCAGGGGATAAATCATCTAAGCAAAACCATGTAAAACCATACCAAGAGCTTGGTCTTCAATGTCTAGACTCTCTCAAGGATTGCATGATATCAACAGTCCAAGGAGTAGAAGGAGCATGACCCTAGATCTGATACTTTCTACTTGGAGGAAAGGATCCCTGCATCCACAGACCTTCCCCAGCTTGGCACACCTCCAGCACCACATGACAAGTGCCCAGCTTCATTTCCCACTGCCATTCATTGCTTCCCTGTCTCAAAACGATGATGCTTCACTTCCGCTTCTCTGACACTCAAAGTTTCCTTCCTTCTCCATCACCACACATTCCCTTCTTCCCAAACTCAGCCTTCAAACCCCTGCTCCCTTCTTCCACACCCTTTTAGCAGAGGGGCAGCAACCAAGGCTGCAAGAGTGGCAGGCATAACCTGCTGTCTCAGCAATCCAGAAGGAAGTCACTGTTTGTCAGCAGCTCCACAGCTGCTAATTACCTGTGAGCATGCCCCCTCCCTATGGCATGTATAAGATGTCTTATGCCTCCTTCATAGATATCAGAGTTATGACTTGTACAGGTAGAGACCTCTTCTGTTCTAGAAGAGATGATGAGGATTCCTGGATGGGGTGTCTCTGGCTAACGTCAAAAGCCAAACAAGAATGTGAAAATGTCTAGGTGCATAGGTAGCTATCTCTGCTCATGACTGCTGCTGGCCATGTGCAGTAAACGTCCCAAACCGTTTATTCGTAGCTTCTCATTGCTTCACACATTCTTCATTTACCGACTTTGCCATAAATCCTCAGATTAACTCTGGCACTGATTTTCAAAAAGTACTTGAAAGCATTACTTTTTACTTTGTTTTACTTAGTGTTGGGTAGTGTCTTCAATATCAGGCCTCAGATAATTAAGAAATATAGCTGTAGCCTCTTTGTCTCTTCTTCTCCCCCACCCCCTTTCCATTTTCCGTTCCTTTCCAGAAATGCCTCAATACCTTTGTTGAAATGAACCTTAAAATGCTGGTGTGAGATATGAAGTAGAATTGGCAAACACACAATGACACCATTCCTTCCCTCTGCTTTCTCTTTTTGTTTTTGTTTGTTTAACTTCTTTGTATCATTTGCAGGAGCTTTCTCTAGTTTTCTCTAGTTTTCCTTTTTTTTTTTTTTTTTTTTTTTTTTTTCCCTCTATCATTTACTTTGCTATACAGCTTAGACTGTAGCAGTGATCAGTAGATATGGGGATATCAACAGACATGGGGATATCAGATAGCATAAGGAAAATATTCCACTACTAGGCAGATGGAAATCTCTTTATCTAACCTAATGGTAAAAATGTAGACCAAGGAAACGGGTGTGTTACCTTTGTGTTGTGACAGCAACACCACAGACATTCTCAGCTGAATCTTAAGCGGAGGCCAAATGCTGTCAGAAAGCTCAGAAAGAAGATCTGAAGCCATTCTGTTGCAATGCTCATCCCCTGCAGCCCTTGGGAAACTTTTGGCTGGGTTTCACAGAATTTTTGTGGACAGGTTTCACAGAATTTTGTGGACACAGTAAGGTGATTCAGATCAAATGAGTGGAAGAGGACAGTGAGAAACATTCCATGTGAGCAGTGATTTTTCCTTTGTTCCCTGTGCTGCTCTTTGGGATGAACATCAAATTTAACTGCTATCTACCAGGTGGGAAGCACACCTTCAAGCAAACACACGCCAAGCAAAATGAGGTGGACCTCACCTCAAATTTGGCCTCATTTGCAAGGCAGGACTGACTTTAACCCTTTTCCTTATCTCAGGCAGCATCCTTGTGCCTGGCTGGTCTGACTGAACTCAGTGGATGGGGTGCAGTTCTGCAGGAATGGACTGAGCTTCTGAAGAAGTGCCAGCTGATGTTTTTACACACTTTGGGGCCTGACCCAACTCCAATTAAAGTGAAAGGAAAAATCTTCATTGTCCGCAGACAGCACTGTGCCAGGCTCTTTGCCCAAGCCAGTCAGCCAAAGTTCAATGAATGCCAGACTGTGACGCTAAAGGGAGCTCTCCCTCCTCTGTGTAGGTGGGAGTAGATGTCCTTCCCAGAGGATGTAACCCAACAAAATGGCTGAGTCTCTAATTGCAAACTCTCTTTCTCAGGCACATCGCACACTGCTACCAACTTTCTTATGTCAGAGAGTGGAGCAGGGGGACTTCTCTCCTGTAAAACACCATTAGATGAGCCAGAGGTGGTGCTGGTGCCCTCACCTCTGCACCATGTCAGCAGAAGCTGTCTTACTCCTGTGGAGCAGTACAACAATGTTCAGTTCTTTCTGAAACATGGTGTCTTCATCACATCATCAAATTGAAGAATATTCTGTGCTAGGAACATCAGAGACAGTTCCCCAACTTTATGGGATGTACCAGGCCCAGCGCTGCCAGCCGGGCGAGGGCAGGGATGGTCCTGCTCTGCTCTGTCTGCTGTGGTCTCACCTCGAGTACTGGGTGCAGTTTTGGGTGCCACAATAGAGGAAGGACATAAAGCTGTGAGAGAGCATCCAAAGTAGGGCTACGAAGATGGGGAAGGGTCGGGAGGGCAAGGGGTGTGAGGAGCGGCTGAGGGCCCTTGGTTTGTTGGGCCCAGGGCAGAGGGGGCTGAGGGGAGGAGGCCTCACGGCGGCCCACAGCTCCCTGCCAGGGCAGCGCAGGGGCAGGCGCTGAGCTCTGCTCCCTGGGGACAGCGACAGGGCCCGAGGGCACGGCACGGAGCTGTGTCAGGGGAGGGTCAGGGGGTGTGAGGGAAAGGCTCTGCCCCAGGGGGTGGTGGGCATGGCACAGGTTCCCCAGGGCAGTGGGCACGGCCCCGAGCTGCCGGAGCTCAGGGAGCATTTGGGCACCGCTCTGAGCCACAGGGTTTGGGGTTTGGGTGGTGCTGTGTGGGGCCAGGAGCTGGACTTGATGGTCCTTGTGGGTCCCTTCCAACTCGGGATATTCTATGACTCCATGATTCTATATGAAAGACTTAGAGCACTGAACATGGCTCTGCTGCTCCCTGGTCTAGAGACCAGATGCAGTCTCCAGGAGCTAGGTCAGACACTCTTCCTTCTTACGGCCTTCTGAATATTAGTTTTATTTTTATACAAGTGCAAAAAAAGCTCATACTCTTTCAGTTTTCGAACAGCCTGCATATCAGAGCAGTCTCCATGAGGCTGGTTGAATGTGAATAGATCTGAATTCAGACAGGAGTGTGCTGGAAAAGAAACCGTGTTTGTCTTCAACTTTTGTATATAAAATGCATGTAGGGGCCCATAGCTTTTATCAATTTGGCCTGAGGGAGCTAATGTTAAAAAATTAATTTTCCACTCTGAAAATATGAGATATGTACATATGCCCAGTATTGCTAAGAGTCCTGCCCTCCTTCGCAAATAAGAATTTCTCACTGGAATTTGATTGTTTTACTGGTATGCAAAAGGACAAAGAGAAATGATCCCTCCCTTGGCTGGATCCTCAGCAAAGGCAAATTTGCAAAGCTCAAGAAAAGGCAGTCTGAATTCAATCTGTAGATCTGGGTCTTTGTTTATATCAAACTGTTGGCTTCCTTGTCTTTAGCTAGGCTGGAAACAGAAGTGGTTCGTCACTATGCGATCCAGATATGACAGTCATGAGACTAAATCAAAGCTCAGCCATAAAAACACACATACACACAAAATCAAACAAAAGGACAAGCAAAGTGTTTAGTTCAATCCTTCTACTTTTTGCTATTTTGGCTACTGAGCATCACATGGTATTTTCCAGAGAGAGAAGGAAAGAGGAAGACAAAGCTTGGGAATGCTAAGATGGAAGGTCACAAGGCCTAGAGAACTTTAGTCTGGCAGTGAAAACAGAACACAGAAGAATGCAAGCAAATACAGACTGGAAAGTGGTGCAATTTTTCATGCAGTCTGAGTAAACATTGGATGCGATGAAGCTGTATGCGGTGAGTTTTCCATCAGAAACGACTGACTACTGAAACTGAGCGCATTCTGAATGAATTGCAACAAATAGTTATTGAAGTCAGGATGGGTGATTTCACAGACCCTCCTAGCCTGATTGTCTCTACATCTGGGAGCTTAAAGCCCATATTCACTAACACACTTGAGCATATGCCTATCTTCAAGCAATTTAAGCCAATATGATGATTCAGTGTCACACAATTACAGACATAAATTGTGACAGAGGGCGTGGAAGAGAAAGTGAGGTTTGGTCTACTACTGACTGCTAGATCCTTAGGAAATAAGCTACATACCTACATGGCCATAAGATTTCTCTACTGTTTCTACTTCTTTAAAATATTCAAGGTTCCTGGCAGTGCTTTGTTTCCCTCTGGAAAATCTCACAGTGCTTTTAGAGGGGCAATATTCCCTGAAAGTCAGCCTACGTGCTGCTACATAAGCAAGGGATCCCCATTGTGCTTAAGAACAAGCTTAATTGATTTGGGCAGCTGGGGAGAGGAAGACTAAGGGATATTTGCAAAGCTACTGCTGGTGAATTTCCTTGTAGCAGCACAAAGGTCCTGGGCCACTCTGCACAGGTTCTGGGACCAATGGTCATTTAAGCCTGCTACACTTCATTATGAAAACAAGCCTTGCTTGTCAGCTCAGGGTTTCTGTCCCATGAAAGACAGGGCAAATTTTTCACCCAAGCAGGAAGACTTTTATTTTCCCCAGGAGTGGACTTATCAAGGAAGAATAGCCAAGGAATTTAAGGAGTTTACAGGTACCACACACCTGCATGAACACCATCCACTGCACGGTGCCTGTTGTGGCTCACGTGATAGCACAGTGATTGCATTGGCCCTGATTCCCTGAAATGCTTACTGTCACATTCTTAAGCTCTGTGCCTGTAGAAACACACAACAAACTCAATTTTTCAGGGCATTCATGTTGTACTCGATGGGTACTGATGGATCCAACGATCTTGAAGGTCTTTACCAACTCAAATGGTTGCATGGTTCTATGAATCTGTGATTCTATAATCCAGAACTATTTGACTTTAAAATGTCACAAAGTTAACACTGTAACTGAGATTTCCCACACTAGATAAAATGAAGTAGAAATGCTGCTATAGCAAAGCTTATGAAGGTAGGTCCTTTTGTCCTTTTTTTCCTCAAGGGAACTCAGTGCAGTACTTCCTCTTCTAATAAAAGATGGTTATTGCTTTGGTTCTTCCTTCGTCTAAAACAGCATAGCGGTGACAGCATTCAGTAAATTGAACTGCTTGTTCAAAGCTCTCTCCTCAGACTGAATGAGCTCAAGGCCATACCTTGCATTATCAGAAGAAACACGAAACCTTCCATAAATCCTGTATTAGGCCCTGAGTATATGAACTAGTTAGTATCCATGTCCCCCAGGGCAAAACTTTATCCTGCACGTTGAAATCACAAACAACGCAATTATTTCACCCAACTCAAGCCAAACCTGACATAAATGCAATGGAGTTTATGTCTCCAAGCAGATGAATGTTAGGAGAGGAATTGTGACTACATTCTATGTAGGTATTTTTTTCCTGTGACCCAAAATGTTGTCCAGACTGTTGGGTCAATATGCGTACAGATTCTGCAAGGGTTAAGCACAGCCCTGTGTAGTGGAGACAGTTCTACTCCACTGTTTCGTAGCCCTTCTGTAAGATGCAGCCATTCACCCTGAACTGGCATCTACCATGAAAATCTTCTGATGGGCAGAAACGCACACAATGGTGGTAGCCATGGATCTGTCTGAAAGCACGCTGGCTCCCAGGAACTGCAGATTCTGCAGAACAAAGTCCAGTGTTTATTCACCGAAGTGTTTCAGCAGACACTTCTCACACCATCTTCTGCAATCATGCCCGAGTCATGACCCGGTGCAAACTCCTGCAGGGGTGAAGGTTATGTCAAACTCCATGGCTCATTGGGTTCTTGGCTCCTCTGCCAACTAGCATTGCCAGTTATCTGTGGCAGCAGACACCGGCCAATTGTTCATCCCCGTTTCTAAGTCATTGCAACCATTCATGGGCTTTCACAATAAAGCCTCATTGCTGAAGAATACAGATCCCAGTGAACCACAGAGGGAAAATAAAAACAGAGGGTGGTATTTGGTCACTGCAATGGGAACATCATACTGTAGACAGTTCTCAGGGCAACGCTGGGAGTGGGCTGCTCTTTGATATGAACTGGGAGGTGCTCAAGCAGAAAGGCCATTGTAACACCAGGGATGGCACTTGGGGTATGGATACAGGAAAGTCAGAAGGCAAGGAAGAAACTGGGTGGATGGAAGTGAAAAGACAGTCTTTTCTGTTGCTTTGTGATGCAAAGAAAGATCTGTGCCCAGTCCCCTGCTATTATCAGTAAGCAGCTCATCTAATGTTATGAATTCACTACGGAAGGTTTCTTTTCTAATTTTTTTTTTTTTTTGATGACTTCTGATCACATCTCCCTATTTAGGGAATTTCAGTTGCCCACCTAAATGTTGATGCAAGTGTTCTCTTGCATCAACACAGCCTTTAGACAAGCAGTTCTCCTCCTGCCTTACTGCTTGCTCCAGCTGATTACAGTGAGTTTGGAAGTGGAGAAAATACACTAATTCCAGTGGGGAAATCTCACAGTTACACAAGTTAGCACAGGATGCAGATCCAGATGAAAAATAGACAGTGATGTCTATATACGGATTTCCTGCCTAACCTCCTGTGGAGATCTGGTCAATGCAACCACTGAGCCAAGAGAGCCATCCAGCTCACAGAGGCAGGTGCCTTCTTCAAAGTGAGGTGGACAGCTGTCTGGACTCCAGCAAATACATTAATTAGATCTTGGCTGACTATAATTGCACTTAACAGATGTAGCTCATGTATAGGTGCTTACCCTGCAGATATCTAAAATGAGTTATCTGAATCTGGTTGTCTCACCGTCACTGAGGGGAAAGACTTTATTAAATCCTTAAACAGAGGACTGCATGTCTCCTTTGACCAGGATAGCCAAGAAATTAGCACGGGTGAGATGGGAGATGGACACAGGACTAACAGGAATCCAAAACTCTTGTTATTTATTTTATGCCCTTTCATTACAAATTAAACTTCAGCAATTAGGTTTTGGTTTCTTTTCAAATGAGAAAAAATTGAGGTCTTCCTAAGGTAATGGCTCACATGCACTTGCAAGGCAAGTTCTGGGGTACTGTTTAAGAGGGGCAACAGAACAAGGTGGAAACTTCAATGTGCACAGCTACTTACTGAGCTCACAAAGCAGTGTTCGGGTTCTCCGCTTTCAAATAGGATGACATCCTTTACGAAGACCGCGATGGCTCTCATTATAAAGGACATGAAGAGGTGCATATGGATATAATTTCGAGTACAGTGTAGTTTTCTGTTGGAAAAAGAGGAAACAACTGTTCTGAATAGCAAAGCTTTTCAAAAACATTATTTATCTATTTACATTTCTTCTGCCAAGATACAGGCTTACAATTAAACATCAGAAACCCTGACCCAGACAATGTGCTGATGTAAATCACTGCAAATCCACTTAAGCCTTTTTAAAGCCTCAAAAGATGTGGCATTCCATGTATCTGTGGCAACGCTGCTACTTTTCCGATTCTCATAAAAAAGGTCAAAATACAGAATCACAGAAAACAGGTCCATCGTACTATACGTCTTTCCAGTGGAAAAGAGATGTTTTTGACTCTAAACTGTGCCCATGATTAAGGTCTACAGAACGTTTGTACTGTAACAATTCTTTTCAAAACTAAATGTTTCTTCAGGAAGTGAAACAAATTCTTAGCAGCTGCTGCCAAAACTAACACATATTGCAGGCATTCTGAAGCAATGTGAATAATATTTTCAATTAAAAATTACTAGTTATTAATTATATTAAGAACAACACACGTGTTCTTCTGTCCCTTTCTCACTAATATTTTGAAGACAAATTTTAATCAAATAGGTCTGCTTTTCAAGTGTACTTCATTCAGACATCAGAACCACAACAGATCTCATTTGGCAACATTATCAAATTGCCATGTCTTAGTGAGTCACTGTGCATCAGGAGAATTTATACTCCTAATCTCTGACGATGGCAAGATAATGTGACTGAACTGAGTCCTCTGTTCTTGCAGGCAAAGCCAAGCTAAATTACAGTGTTTCTCACAGACGAGGTGTGCAAACCCCGGCAGTTTCACCAGCTTGGCTGGCACGTTGTACCTTGCTGAGATGATACAATTTGAATGCAAGTCTGATTCACCCTTTGAGGAGGTGTGTATGCTGAGAAGTGCAAAGGAAGCAGTTATCTTTGTGTAAGTATCATGAAGGGTGAGGCCAGTCTTGGTATAAATGTGAGAGTGCTTCTAGGCCATACACTGTTGTTTCCTCCAGCTTTCTTTGGGGATGATGTCTGGACCAGACATTCATAAATTGGACAACCATATCACACATTTCAGGGAAGCCATCAGAGAGCAGAACAAAGACATGGAATCAAATCTAGCAGGCTCTTCCACCTCATGTAAGTCTGCGTTTTTGCTGGTTTTGCCATGCATAAACAACATTGT
>VXAV01008250.1:70664-97765 GCA_013399715.1 Alectura lathami
ATCTGTTAAAAAAAAATCACAATTCTGTTTGAATTAAATTTCTGGGGGAAAAAAGCATTCTCCTCTCCCCTTCCTCTCCCACACTTCTCTTTCTTTTTTTCATTGGGACTGCAAATGACAAGGAACTGGCATTGTTGACACTGATCTAGAGGCAAGGAAGACATCTTTTTGTCTTTTCCTTTCTTTTTTTTCCCCCCACTTTTGGCGAAGAGCTGTTGAAGCTCCCTACAAAGCGGGGCAAGCTAGGCAGCTAAATAACTTCATGTATTTGCATCTTGCATACCCTGGTAATGGGGCAAATATCTCAGATCCCTCAAAAAGAAGTGGAGTATGTTCCATACACTTAACCCCTGAACTTACTTGTCTTATTCCATCATTGAATTTATCCTACCTCTTTCTAATGATTTTGATCTCTCTTTAAACTTCTGGCTTTCCCTTGCACCTACCAAGTCTATCAACTTCACCCTTTCTTTATTTTAGAATCCCCTTTCTTTATTTTAAATCTGCTGATGGACAGTTTCATTTGTACCTCTTCTCTTGTACACCATGAAGCAATCTAGCTACTCCCATTGCATAGCTTCCATCCACACCTTCTACAGTGCTCCAGTGATGGTGACATTCTCCTTTCGACCTGAATCCCACCAAGGGTAGGAGTTGAATACTGAACAGGTGAACTGAATAAATACAAAGAGGCAACAGTATTCCAAGCAATTTGTTGCATATGCCTAACACTCACAAGGCTTTTCTCTTAATTATTTTTATCTCTCATCTGTTTCAAATACACACTTCAGACTCAGAAATACATCTGAAAGTTTGTGGCACAGGTGAGATTTGAACTCTTTGATCTTAATGGGAGAAAACCTCTTACTCATTTTAATGGAAGCCTAAATTCATACAAAGAGATCTGAGGCCAGGCGTTGCTAAAGGATGCTCTTTTTATTCTCCCTCTCGCTTCTCTTGTCGTTTCCTGTAATAGATTCTAAAAGAGAGGGGAGGTAATCTATCCTGCTTCTCTGTCATCATATTCCATGGTCAGAAATGTATTTTTTCAAGCAGAAGCTATTAAAGCAACAGCAGTTCTTATCATTTGCTCTTCTTGAGATGCCACTGAGCTCACTGGAACATATGTAGTTCCATTTTTATTACTGATCTGTTCTCGTGTTATTGGGAAACACCTGAGTGTTCCGGACAGAGCTACAGCTTGCTCTTGACTGGACACAGAAGTGGCTAGATCTGGGAGAAAGTTGTGTGGCAAGTCACGACAAAGATGTTTTCCAAACTTCCTTTATCTACCTCAGTCATGATCTTCTAAGATCGTTCTTTCAGTACCACTTCTGCCAACATGGTATATCAAAGAGAGAGACAAACAATGGCATGGTGTCAGCACATCATATGACAGTCACAGCCTTCAGTTTCTTCATTTGTTCTTTTCCACATCGCTTGGTCTGCAGTTATTACTTCCAAACTGCTGGTGCCCTAAAGCTTACAGCGCCCTTGATTTTGGGAAATCTCCCACTTTCCTTTCTCTTCCTTTCCCCTTCCTGCACATTGCATTTCTCACTGTGAACATACCAATCCGTAATAGACGCAGATAATTCCTCCCTTCTTAACATCACATGTTCCCCTTAATTAAGCACCTTTTGCAAACTCTTTGTTTTCTCACAATAAAAGCAGAGCTGTCAAAGTCTAGGACAAATTTCTCATTAGATCTTTTGACATTGCAATCATTAGTATACCAGGAAATATTTACAAGAATAAAATGCACTGTTCTGGATAAGTGGAGGAATTAATTCCACAAGGCATGGGCTGACAGCAGGCTTTCAATCTGAGGATCGCATGACAGACACACAACACAGTGTGCACTGGTATCACTGGGTCTACAACGACCTTCTCTGCACCAGACCTTCAGAGGAGCAGGGCAAATGTGTCATGACACCCCAGGTGCAAACAGACCTCAGAGGGCTGGGGCAAAACTAAGCTTTAAATAAGCCATGCATCCAGATAGCCACCTGCTTCTTCAGTCAGTTACACCAGTGCACATTGCTGGAGCCAGCTAACATGCAAGGTGCACTCTAATGCAGATAAAAAGATCAGAACTGATCTATGGAAACAGCAGTCCAGCACTGATTTCTGGGCTGGGACTTCTGTTCTCCATGACAAAAGCGCAAAATGGAGTTAAGGAGTTACTCCAAGATAAAAAGATTGTAAACCCAGAGAATTTGTCACACATTTCTTTAAATATAATTCAATGTTTGTATAAAACTTTCAATGATATTAAGCATACAAATTATTTAGATAAAACTGAAAATTTTAACTAGTGTCTGTGGGTGAGCAGATTTGGTTCTCCTACAGCTAACATTCTAAGTGTCAATTCTGAATTACTCCATAGAGCAGTGGGGAAATCAGAGGCTGATTCAAACATATGTTCTTGCTTAAATTCAGGGCAACTGCCATGACTTGGGGACTCTAGAAGGAGGCACTACCCACCTGCAGAAATGCAGGAATCAGGCAGGCCTGTTCTAGCTTTAAAATACAAGACTATACTAGAATTAATGATGAGCTGCAGTCCTTTCAGTCAGTAAGCTTGCTCAGCACAAGGATGAGAAGCAGAGCAGGGAACAGAAGTAAAACGTATATATGAGGGAGGGGAAAGGAGAGTAGAAGGAAATTTAGAGCACCAGAGGAGAGAAAGGAGACTGGTAATGCTGAAACTCAGAAGGATCTCACCCTCATTAAGTGGGATCTGAGTGCAGCAATCGTAGTTCTTCCTACTCTGCCCCCTTATGCAAAACATCTCATAGCTGAAGCTTAAAAAATGTCAGTGCTGGTTTTTACTGTTTAACTTGTGCAGGATGGACATTTTGCTTCTGGAGGAACTGCAAGGAACAAATCCGTACTACAAAAGTCATCCTCTGTGTATTGAAAGGAAGATGGAACATACTGCTAAAGAGATAGCAAGCAGCGCACTTTAGTAACGAAAGGTGCCAAAAATATTTTTATCCATCTCCTTCACATAGTACTGACGAACGTCAGGAGCTAATGAAAATCTTCTGGATTTGTGAATGGCATAAAAATTTAATGTCAAATGACATCAGGACTATGCTAGGCATTTTAAGGTTTCTAAATGCCATAAGATATTTTATCCTTTATTTACCATGAGATAGGATATTAGTCATTTGAAGAGCATATTTTCCACTAAGGAGGAAAATCGCATTAACTCTTTGTTTCCCAATATCTCACTCATTTCTTGCTATAAATATAGAGAAGATCTTTAACTGCAAACAACTTTGGTATGAGCTTCCATGTTCCTGCAAAGGGATCAAAAAATAAGAACATAAACATTTACTAGGTGACTGATTTCCTTGAAAGCTATTTAATGATACTCACTACTACAAAGGAAGAACTGCTTCACAAACTTTAATGGCATTATTTTGCAAGAAATCCTGTAGAGCAAGAGGCAATCTTATACCCTCCCTTTACTTAAGATCATACCTGCTTTCCACATTTGCATATGGTTGTACAAAGTGCACAGCTCAGAGAAAATCAAAGCTGTTGTTCTTGCTGTGGAAATGGCACTGGTTTCTCTTTACAGAGGCAGATGTTTACATGCATGGCCTGCAAAGGTGGGATTCATCCATGCTGCTGCAGCCACTCCACAATCATTAGATTGTAAATGGAGAGAAAGAGGCAGTTTAAAGATGCTATTCAACTCATCTTGAAGCCTAAAGGTGAACTGAGCCTAGTCTTCACCAAGCTCAGAGACAGGTTTTCACACGTAAGACCCTAAAATCAGTATGAATGCTGTTCCACGTTAGAAATGAGTTTCTTAAATAAAAGTATCTTAGTGTCAGTTGAAGCAGTCCTGTGGATTTCTTGGATCCCCCAGGGGATCTCAAATGGCACTGAATGCTTGTTCAGGAAACTGAAAGGCTCCCTTCGTGTCTACAGAGTAGGCGCCTAGCTGTGAGCTCAGTGTCTGCGCTTCTACTACACTCAACAGAAAATTCATCAATACAACAAAAGAGCTGTTCCCATTCTCAAATATACATGTCCACTGGCTGCACTGATTGAATTACTGTTGACATTAATGGAATCCTACCTTTTATAGATACACCTGCATTAGAAACAGCAGAAATTAAGAGTGCTGAATCCCCTTTCTCCAACTGAACAAGTTTCTGTGATTCACCTTACAAAATGAGAGGAAATAAGTATTTTTACTGTTTATCTGATCTCTTGAAGTGGATGATACATGGTAAGATGAATCATGTGCTAGCCATCACTGACCAAACCAGTCAGCTCTCCAGTGACTGGATGACATTCATAGATGTATGTATCATACTTTCCACACTGATCTGCTCTGGTGGAATTAAATGTGAGGAAAAACTTCTCAGGGAGATTTTTTCTTCCTGTTTAGTTAACTTCTGAGTATCTAAAGCCCAGTGAATGCATATTGTGCTTAGGAGAGGAGGACACAAAGCCTCAACCACGGGCAATTCCTCCACATGTCCGGACAAATGCACAGGGATTTTGCCCTGTGAGATGCTGTTGGAGCAGCTGCTATCTGCTTTCCATGGGTGTTGATGCATCAGTGATGAAGCACCAGGGAGTTTTGAAGCAAGGAGGTCACAGCACTGGGATAGGAATCCAGGACTTCTGTTTTTCCATTCTGGCTCTGCAAGAGCTTTTGGTGTGGCCTTGGGCAAGCCATCTAACCAGCGTGTGTTGGTTAATCAGTGCAGTGTCCTGCTCTGTCAAACAGCAATTATATCCTTACTCCTGCTCATAACCTATCTTGTGTTTGCACTGTAAGCCTGTAAAAGTGGAGGCTTATCAGCTTGATGCATAATATCCAGTGCAAAAGGGTTTCTTTCTCTGTGGAGGCTTGCAGGGCTACTATAGTAAAAATAGTAAATAATGTCAATAAACTAGAAAGACACAGAGTCCTGTTGCTGTATGGCCCTTGAGAGCTGAGTTTTAATATAAAGCTTCCCAGAACATGCCAACCTGCTCATTAAGCTGCTTTCTCCATTAACCTTCCCTGCCCATAATTTGTCAGGTTAATTTCTTGGCTAGTGGCCAAATTAGTCATTTCGTTGGAAAAACACTTTATTAGGTACAGGTTCAGCTTGTTTATTTTATGTCAGAGATTTAATTAATTACAGCGCTAAACTGTCCATTTTACACAACAAACATAGGTTACATAAGCCGATTAAATTTTTCGATGCACAACCTCCAAATTACTGGATTTCTCCAGGAGACACGTTTGCATCCCTATGACACATAGTGCATCACGCTGCAAGAAGATAGGGAGGATGACATAATGGTTTGGGCATCCATGTATGCCTTGGAAACCTCCTTTCCCTTGTATAAATCCTAGTCCCTCTGAATCTGTTCTCCCTCTGATTATACCAAAAAGCGTTATAATCTGATTATACCCAGCGATAGGATGTGAAACCCTACAGGCAGTGAAGCCATAAAACCATTTCAGCAAGATGAGCTGTCTTACCAAGAAAGGTGGTGAGGAATCTGAAGTACTTTGGGCATGGCTTCACCACAACTGCTCCCACCTGCGCTTCAGGCCAGCACGTGATGTTGTCCCACTGCCTTCTGCAACCTGGGGAAAAGAGAAAAAAACACGAGTGATTCCCTGCTGTCTGCCCTATGGAGCAGAGAAGAGCAGCTGTGCAAGGGTGCACTGAGCCTCAGTGAAAGCAGCTTTTGGAAGGAAAGGCACAAGGATATTTTATTTAAACATAAGGCTTTCAGCTACCCCAGTCCCTGAACTGCAGCACCAGTGATGTCTGTAATTTTCCAGAAATTGGCACAGAAAGAAGAGTAGACGGCGCAAAATTGGACAGATCAGAGTTAACAGCTAACAGTGCCTTTTGGGATAAAAAATGCAGAAATAATTAAATATCTCTCTTCTCTGCCTTTATCTCTCCTTGTTGCGTTAGAACACCTGGTCTGAACATACCGAGATGTGCTCAGTCATGCTCCCTCCCACTCCTTTTCCTTTTCCCCACAAACTTCTGTCACTAGCATTTCTTCCCCTTGAAGTGAGATGGCTCTGCAGGGGGTGAGCTCAGATGGATAGGGACACTGATGACAAGCAAGAGATCATGAGCCCACCTCCTTCTCCAGTAGTAACTGTTCTCTTTAAAAGAAACACTCCTGGAGCCTGAGGAGGGACAGGGCTGTCAACAGTTCTTCTCTGTGGAAGAATGGAGCAAGCTGGTGTGAAGCCCTATCCAAAGTAGGAATAAAGACATAACCAACGGAGCTAACTTTAGAGAAAAACCATAGGATTTTATTAAAATCCAACATTTCACAAGATTTTTTTTTTTTTAAATTTAATAAATACTTTCTGGGGAAAAAATGCTCAAGCATGCCCTTTTTGCAGAGCTGTAAAATTTTATTCTGATCTTGTGCTTTTATTTCTGCTTTCCCAAAAGTCATTAATATATATCACAAATATACTGAATAATGTAATATTAGCACTGAAGCCAAAATGAGTTTGCAGATAGGAATTAAAAAAATTCTGATGTGTTTTTGCCTCAATATGTTACATATTTTAAAGTTCATATTAGAATTTTGAAAACTGTTTTTTTTTTTTTTTCCTCTTTAACTTTCCAACAGACAGACACTTCTGTTGCTGCCTGGCTTAGACAGATGAGTTGTCAACAGACCTCCCTAAAAGTCACTTCCTTATAACACCTCTGCTCTCGGTTATTTGTCATGTCCCATTACACTGCAACACTTCCCCAAATGTGACTGAAGTGTTGCTGTTAAGGTCAACAGCCTAACAAGAGAAACTGGAATATGAAGAAGAAATCCTTGAGAAAATACTTTCCACATGCAAGTAAAGGGAACTATGAAAACCACTGTCAAGCTACATTTCTTAGTAATTATAGCCTGATCTAAAATTCCTCCTTTAAGTCATCCTTTAGCCCTTCTGCTAAGAAAAAGGCTGGTGTCATCATCAGTCTCTTCAGAGTGAGGCAGCTTGCAGTCTCAGATCAATAAAAGGAGCACATAAAAATGCTTTGAAGCTGAAAAAGAACTCTCAGTTTTCTTTCAAAGTTATTTTACAAGTTTTTCCTTCATTTTTTCATGAGCAAACGAAACTTCTCAAATGAAGTCCTGGGGTGAGTTTGTCAGAACCTAAAATATGGAATAACTGACGGTATCTTCTTCATGCAAGCTCTTCTGTAGCATTCATTAAAATTCAATTTTCTGATTTCCAGTATCAGCTGCTCAGTTTTCACAGCGTCATACTTATCTGCTACCAAACAGCCAGCAGCTCCAACAGTATTAAGATATCAGGTATTCTGCCCTGGGAAAATAGATGATTTCTTGACAGCACCTTTCATGTTCTACAATCTTTACCTCCATCAACATCAATAACTTATAATGCACCCATTACCCCAGGATGGGTTATAATGCAAAATAAAATACAAGGTGATAGTATCAGAAGGCTTTTTAAATGCTCTGAATTGTGCACTTTGAGAATTTTTCTGACCCATGTCTTTTTCTGTGATAGCATTTTTCACCACCATCTGTGATGCATGAAAAAAACTTGTATGTGTTTTTAACAGAAACTTTGATTAAAATAAAGTGAAGACACACAAGACTGGCCTTGCAAGACGCACAGAGCGGATCTTCAATAATTACAGCCTCTGCATAGACCTCTCATATCTGCTGCCTGCTAGCATCATTCTTTCTTATTTCCTCCCCCAGATTTCTAACTCTATTAGTGCAGCTGCCTGGAAGGGTCCAGGTTTCAAATGTGGAGTTTGTATCCCTGCTTTTATTCATGTAGAAGTTAGGTGTGTAAACATATCCCCTTAAGATGGTTATCTAAAGAAGAGCAAATGAATCGTTCTTTGGTGGAGTCCTTTTCTCTCCAACGACTAGATGAGAGCTTGCGTGAGTAACTTGAGTTTTAATATCTAAAGTTGAGGCATCTGAAGTTCAGTGAGATACAATTTATTCTTAGTAGGACTGAGGCAGAACAAAAGCTTAGATGTCTAACACATTATAATAACTTTGAGTAATTTATGATAATAATTTATAATAATTTTATTTGAAATGTGCACCAGAAAGAACATGCATTCACCTTTTGAATGAATTGGAACAATCTAAAGATCTGAGAACCATAAGATGCTTTGCATCAAGCAACACAAGCTCCAGCACTAACTGCTCTCCTTGCAGTCAGCTCACTACAATGTCAGGCAAAAGTTTGTGTCTGTCCATCCAAATCGGGACACAGACAGCCTTTATCAAACAGCCTAAGAGAATCATAGAATGGCTTGGGTTGGAAGGGAGCTCAAAGATCACCTAGTTCCAGCCTCCCTGCCATGGACAGGGCTGCCAGCCACTAGCTCACTAGATCCAACTGCCCAGGAACCCATCCAGCCTGGCCTTGAACACAGCCAGGGATGGGGCAGCCACAGCTTCTCTGGGCAGCCTGTGCCAGCGCCTCGCCACTCTCTCAGGGAAGAATTTCTTCCTGATGTCCAACCTAAACCTCCCCTCTTTCAGTTTTAGCCCATTCCCCCTTGTCCTACCATTATCCACCCGTGCAAAAAGTCGGTCCCCCTCCTGCCTGTAAGCCCCTTTCAAGTATTGGAAGGCCGCAATGAGGTCTCCCCGGAGCCTTCTCTTTTCCAAGCTGAACAGTCCCAACTCCCCCAACCTTTCCTCACAGGAGAGGTGCTCCAGCCCTCTGATCATTTTGGTGGCCCTCCTCTGGACCCGCTCCAACAGCTCCACATCCCTTCTGTACTGGGGGCCCCAGGCCTGGACACAGTACTCCAGGTGAGGCCTTACAAGGGCAGAGTAGAGGGGGACGATCACCTCCCTCTCCCTGCTGGCCACCCCTCTCTTGATGCAGCCCAGGATGCCATTGGCCTTCCTGGCTGCAAGAGCGCACTGCCGGCTCATGGCCAGCTTTTCGTCAATCACAACGCCCAAGTCCTTCTCTGCAGGGCTGCTCTCAAGGAGTTCTTCTCCCAGTGTGTACACACACCTGGGATTGCCCCGACCCAAGTGCAACACCTTGCACTTGGCCTTGTTGAACCTCATCAGGTTCTCGTGGGCCCACTTTTCCAGCCTGTCCAGGTCCCTCTGGATGGCATCCCTTCCTTCAGGGCTATCAGCTGCACCACTCAGCTTGGTGTCATCAGCAAACTTGCTGAGGGTGCACTCGATCCCACAGTCTAAGTCGTCAATAAAGATGTTGAAGAGCACTGGTCCCAAGACGGACCCCTGGGGGACACTGCTCGTGACCGGCCTCCACCTGGACGTAGAGCCATTGACTACAACCCTTTGGCTGCGACCATGCAGCCAGTTCTTTATCCAGCGAACAGTCCACCCATCAAATCCATATCTCTCCAGTTTAGAGATAAGGATATGAAGATTGTCTTCCTTCTCCAAAACTTATAGGCTGGCAAACTGCTGGGATCAGAGGTTGGCAGACAATACTCAGTCATGTCACCATGACGGATCAATATCTGAGACAACTATTTGAGGGCAGAAACAACAGCCACGGGACTTGGAGAAGGGAAATCCCCATCTTCCCTGTGGCATCCCTTGTCTTTCACAGATGTGAGAAAGATGACAAATCGTTTTGCATGATCAAATTATGTTTGGTGATTGCTAAGTGCTTCCCCATTAATTAATTACAAATGTTGTTTTCTCAGTTGCACTGAATATCTGCAAGAAGGATGCAAACTTCTTTACCAGTCCTCATCCAAGGTAGCAGGTGGAAATGACCCATGGCTGAACCTTCCACAAATACTGTGACCCTGCAAACATTTTGGCAAACCCTTCAATGCCTTTTCAATCAAAATAACTGCTCTGCTCATTTGCTTGTTACTGAAAACCAAGGAATACACACTGCCGGGGATTATCCTTTGCATTGGAAAGGATCACAAGGGAGCTGTAAGAAGCACTGTGTAATACCAAGTGTCTGACTTTTTCAAAGACATTCACTACTTCTCTGGTTAATCAGGTACACTCTTTAAAATTGTCATTATAAATATACATAAATACATATATATATATATACACAAATATATATAAAAGAATCTTTACAATTATTTTAACTGTGAATTTCAGATACTCAGCTTTGTCCTGATCACAGAATCACAGAATATCCTCAGTTGAAGGGACTCCCAAGAACCATGGAGTCCAACCCCTGGCCCCACCCAGCACCACCCAACCCCAAACCCTGTGGCTCAGAGCGGTGCCCAAACGCTCCCTGAGCTCCGGCAGCTCGGGGCCGTGCCCACTGCCCTGGGGAGCCTGTGCCGTGCCCACCGCCCCCTGGGGCAGAGCCTTTCCCTCACACCCCCCGACCCTCCCCTGACAGCTCCGTGCCGTGCCCTCGGGCCCTGTCGCTGTCCCCAGGGAGCAGAGCTCAGCGCCTGCCCCTGCGCTGCCCTGGGAGGGAGCTGTGGGCCGCCGTGAGGCCTCCTCCCCTCAGCCCCCTCTGCCCTGGGCCCAGCCTGCCAAGGGCCCTCAGCTGCATCATACTATTTTGACCACAGTACTATCACCCAAGAGAGTAACCTTGTCATAATTCACTGTTTAAGCAGCATTGGTCTGGTTAATATCTACATGGGAGACCTTTTCGGAAGGCTTTACATTACCAGAAAAGGCGGCATGTATTTGTGCCATGGAACATACTGTTCTTTCAGCAAATAGCATGATTTCACTGGAGCTATGACTGATTACAAATTGGAATTTGAAGCAAAGGACCCTTTTCCACAAGGGAAAAAAAAAAAAGAAAAATAAATAAAAAAAGCCGTGTTCAGCCCAAAACACTTCAAAATTGTACTTCAGCTGAATACAAGATGGCACTCTTCTTCCGTGGCTTCAGTAGCCTGTGTCAATGTGAAGGAGGAGGCACGAAGCACTTTACAAAACCAGGAAGTGCTCTCTGAACCCAAGTACCCACTTCCAGAGGGCTGCGGGGAGAATTTCTTCACAGCTCTAATGAAGTTGCATTTAACCTTCCTTCAGCTAAGCAGCTCAAACTGCTCATCCTCTCACTGTAAGCCATGCAATTAGTGTAATTACTAGCAGCCAACTCTCTCCCACTTGAAACTCCTGAAGCATTGCTCAAGGAGTATAATCAACGAACAGGCCAGAGGCTGTCCGCCATGTGCTGGAGCTCAGATCTTTACATCTAACACACCAGATTCCCACTTCGCAAGCCAAAAGTCTAAGCTGCAATTTCAAAGCTGTCTGGGCTTTGACGAACCATTCTCCTAGACGTTCCAGCTCCAAAGCTGATGTTGGAGTGGTGTCCACCCTACAGTTCCTCCTGCCAGGCAGGCCTGGCTTGTTTCCTAGCTACCACCACACAGTGCCTGCAGCAGCTTAGGAGACCCCAGCACAGCTACTGAAGGTGGTACTGTCACCGTTAAATGTGAATCAAAGCTCAGGCCCTCATTCCCTCTGCCTTGAAAAGGTTAATAAACACAAAACATGTCAATTCGTATATACAGTGGTTTGCAGAACTGGCAGACTAGAGAGCAAGGAACGTTTATTTGAGTTATATCTACACTTACAGAAAATATACCATCAAAGCTTATCTGGGAAGCAGCAGAAAATAACATCCCTGCATGAATAAACATGAATCTGGCATGGCTCTGAGATGTGACTGGTTTGGCTGAGGAAAGAAATGAATGGTAGGAGGCTGGTTCCAGGGCACAGTCTTAACCTAGGTGAACTCCCAAGTCAGAGAAAAAGACCTTCAGTACATCTGTCATTCACACTGTGCACCTCCTAACAAATGGGATCACTCCTGGTCTCCTCTGGAGGACATTTTGGAAGAGTTTTGCTCTTGGAATAACATTCAGATGCAAAGATACCGGTTTGTTGTCTGGGACACGTCAGGAGCTCTGTTTTCCTCTCACTACCCCCAGGCAGACAACAGTAAGCCGGAGATGCAGCCAAGCCATCACCCAGTTCCATCACAGGCAGCGGTAGCCTGGTGTGCTTTCTATGGAAACTCATTTTCACTCCAATTTGGTATCAGCAGACTGTAAATAACTGTCAAGTGATATTCACTCTCCCACTGAGAGCCTGTGTAAAAGTTATACCTGGATGCTTTCCCCTGGTTTGCCCAGTTCGGTCTCATTACAACCAAGTATCTTTGCGTTGACTTTCTTGACCCAGATGGGCATTAACTTTCGGCCTGACTGAAGAAAACAAACCCCAAATGATGGTCCCTACAACAATCTGCTAACTGTGTCTCAGTTCCAGACAGGCAACATGAATTCAGTCATGGGAAAGACCATCATGAGCCTCGGATTATTACTACTACCCCAGCCCCCATCGAGCCCAGCTTTACTGAATCAGAGATGGTGTCCTATTGAAATTTTAATAGTAGTATGTAGAAATAATAAGATTCAAGAAAAAATATTTTTCTTCCATTAATCTTTTGAATTAAATGCAATTTGATTTTGCTTTTAAGTCTATGGAAATTTTTCACATTCACAACCTCCTGGGCCAAGGAACTGCCCAGTCGAAGTGTCTGCTGGAGGAAGAACAACCTTTTCTGAATTTGCTTTGAATCTGCTCATTGCTGGTTTCATTAGGAATTGCCTAGTTCCTTTATGAAGACAGAAGTGCTTATAACCTAGTCACAATCTCCCTTCCCCTTGGGAGGAAAACCATAAAATCCTCTTTTATATTCCTCCTCAAGCATCTCTTTTTCAAGCTGAGGTTTCCTAGCCTATATAATTACTTCTTGCATGGAAGCAGTTTCCCATCATTTCTCCCTTGTACCTTTTCTATATCTGGTTCTACCCCATCCTACCCTGCCTTGGACTTGCAGAACAGAGTTTTACCTTATTTTTTTCTGCAACAGATTGGTTTTGATTGGGGCTACCTTGTCTCCAAGGTTTCATTGCAATCTTTCCACCCTTCCCTGCAAACCTCAACCCCTTCCATCCAGTATTCACCACTGTGCCCTTCTCCCCACAAGGCCCCACACATTTGTGCACCCTGTGGGCATCTCTCCCCCCCCAGCTCCACCTCCTTGTGTTTTTATCAACACCGACACACTGTTCTGAAGCAAGCCTGTCCCCTTAGAGTTTCCCTCTCAACCTTCCAGGGCTTTGCATTCAGTTTGGACATTTTTTGCCTGTCATGCTGCCTGCTGTCACTCCAGTGCTGCAGGCAGGATGTGACAGAGAAACCACGTGGCTGAACAAAAACCACAATCCTGCCAGAGCCTGCAAAACTCTGACACTGTAGCATTTCCTTCTCGCCACTGCTTTGCTCTTTGTGGCACACTCATGCTTCTTCATTCTCCCTTCACCGAGGGATTAGCAGTCTCAGTTTAGCAGAAAATAGATCTGGGCAATTGCAGAAGGCAAAAAGGATCCCCATACTGAGGATAAGTGAAAAGAGTTGATCTTAGACTTTGCCTCCATGGTGTGGCAAGACAGAGAGATCAGTCTGGGTTTTTCCTACTTTGTGTACAAACTGGAGACAACAATAACACCGTCACTTGCTGTAAAAATTGATTAGCACTTCTGAAGTGGCTTCCAACAGAATGTGTCCAGGAACTCAACAGGAAATGGTAAAAGATGTCTTTCTTCAAAAACTTTTGCAGAAATTTGACTCAAGGACCTGTGAATGAAACCTCACCTTAAGCCTCCAGACTGAGTCGTTCTAAACAGCATGAAAGAAATCACCAGAAAGTATTTCTGGAGGATTATTATTAAGAATGAAAATCCTATGAGTTTTTCCATCATCAACATCCACTAGGAAACAAGTAAAAGGAAAAAAACTTCTAATCTTTCAGCTTTTCTTCAACCAACAAACTAAATAAACACTTGACTTTTTTTCATCCCTCCAGACCACTCTTTTCATAAATCACATTTGTGAGCTGAGCCTTTCTGCCTAACTCCAGAATGTGTAAACTGAAACAAAAGATGCCAAGACATAAGACAAGGATTTATGAAGTGGGTAAAGAGCATTGCTTAAAACATAATTTAGCTCCTCACCAGCTTCTAAACAAGACACAGTTCTTTAGTGCTTGGACATGGAGGATGCTTAAAGGATTATTCCAGGGCTTCCTCACTCCTTGCTCAAATCCCTGTGCACTTGAAGAAATTAAACCATACTTAGTCCCTACACTTTTTATATGGTTTTTTCCTTGTTGGTGTCTCCAGGCAGCAATTCATATTAAAGACGACTTGGCTCAAGCTTGAGAAATGCTTTCTTGACTGTTGGGGAGGCAACAGTGACTACACTGATAACGTAAGATCTAAACTGGGACTCCTCAGGGCTTCGCTCCTCCATACCTCACTGTCTCACCTACCCAAAAGAGACATGGATATTGTGAGGAGAACATTAGACATTTTGCAGGGTTTCCTAATAAAACAAGCCAAGCAAAGACAGCACTTGCTGGAACTTATGTGGCAACTTGAACACTAGCACCAAGAAGAGAGTTCAGGAGATCTGGCCAGCCAAATTAAGTGCCAGACCTCAATGACCAGCTCAGCTTGAATTGCTCATTGAAGGCAAGCAAGTAAACACAATTAAAGGCATGACGAAGGGAATTTTAAGTATCATACCCTGTTTTTATTTCAGAGGTTTATCCTCTATCTTTGAAACCAAATGATGTGCTTTGCAGCAGAGGAGATTTTCAGCTAAATCTTGCTCTTCTTCAAGTAAATATTGTTAAATATGGTTCTTATGGGTAAACACTGCTAAATATGAAACTCCACTGAAAAAGAAAAGGTAAAAGGGGAACTTTCTGCAGCAAATCATAAGCCACAGATTCCCTGTCCTGCTACTAGAAAGATACTGCAGTCATTACACAAAGTTGGAGAGTGTTTCATCATGTAAAATCTTCATGATCTGGCTCTTTCTTATTAAATGTGCTAGAGTTTGTGCTGGAAGTGTGCTTCTTGCCCATAACACTGAGGAGTGCACGCAGAAAAAGAAATGTTCTGTGGAAGCCCTGCACCTTGGCTCTGTAGGTAGGGGCAAGAGGGACAGAATGCATTTTCACCTGGCTTTTGGTTTTACATGGAGGAGCATTTAATGGTTGGAAGGCAAGCAAAAAGAAGAGGAAAGCTTGTGAGACACCAGTAATTTCAAAGCTTTTCATAACAGAAATCCTAGTTAGACCTGGTGTGGCACCAGATCTCAGCTTCCGCTGCTCTCCGCAATTGCACTTTCCTAGGTTAAAAGCTCTAGCTATAAAGAAATAAAGACACTTGGGTTACAGAAAGTCCAGTGCTCAGTAAGATCTCCACTGGTTGCAGCAGGTTTTGGATCTGCACCATGTATTGTAATAGAAGCATGACATAACTTTAAGCATATGAAACATTTTCCAATGTAGTTATTGTACATAAGGATGGACAGCATCATGAAAATTCCCTGACACAAACAGAAAGAAAAGAACAAATAAAAAAAAAAATCAGGAAGGAGAGATTTCTTAACCAGAAATCTGATGGAATCTGAAGTAGACAAATACAAATTGCTGTCAAAAACAAATTAAAAGCTGTGCATAGATGGACTTCATCTGAGCAATTATCCAAAGCTTTTAAAACATTTTGGATTTGCTTTCCAATGGTACAGCAATGACATTTACTCCTCATTTCTATAACCTTTGCAAAACTAATGCTTTGTGCATTTGTATGTTATAGCATTCAAAAAAAAATAAAAATAAAAAAACAAGTGTGATGGCATTTCCAAATGTTACATATTCTCCAAAATAAAATGCTTTTTCCTGTACAAGATTTATGTCCACTAAATGGCTGTTAATCCCCAAAAGCTACAGAGCTACAAGACAGCTGTTCCCAAGTCAGATAAACACTGCTGTTAGAAAACTTGCAGCCAGGACATGCAGCAACAGGCAAAACAAAAGCAAAGCCTCCACCCCTACAGCATATTAAGCAGAAAACAGCTGCGGTAACATCTTAACCCATGGCTGTGTCTGTAGAAAGATGAGGTCAAGGCAACAAATGGCTCTTAGCTCTACAGGGCAAAGTGATTAGATCTGTAGGGAAACCACCTTCACTTATTAGGTGGAGAGTTCTCATGGTCCACGAATAGTGAGGACTGATGTCCTGTGTGGAAGCTGGGATCGATACTGCTTGTCCCAGCAAGACTAAAACCAAGTTGCCCTCTGAATTGCCTGGACCAGAGGTAGAGAGTACAGTAAACCAAAAGGTAAGGAAAGAACACAGAAAGAAGTCTTGCAGGTCCTTTTGCCGTCAAAGAGATCATTAAGAACAAATGCAAGTGACTACCTTATACTGAGCTGATTTACCCTCCAAGGGTCATTAACTATGTTGACCAGATCCTCAGGGTTTGATCTAGCTTCTCAGAAGGCACTTAGTGTCATTCCCAATGTCCCAGGATACATGAAATTTTTGGAGGGGATAGTAGGTATGATACAGGAACTAGGAGAGCCCTAGCCACTTCTGAAACAACTGCAGGCCACACTGATTATGCAAGAGCATCTATTAAGATTTTCTTTTCTGTTTTCTTTGACTGCTGTGAACCAGGAGGACAAGCCTGCCTGATCCTCTCTGCACCTTCTCATCTGCATCTCATCTGGGTGGCAAGTCTCTCCTCTGGCTGCACCAGTGCAATCTGACAGTATTACCCTGAGCACCCCTTGGATGTCTGCTAAGATATATATTCCCCCTGAAAACTATGACCCTTCACATCTGCCAGCTCAACGGCTTGTCCAAATGCTCTCTCCACTTTTGATTTTAAACCACTGGCCAAAAACATCTGTCTTGATGCATGTGAAGGTGTAAGGAGCACTTGGCAGGTCTCGGGGATGCACCAACACCGCTGGATGCAGGCAGAAAATGCAGCACAGCCCCAGCCTTGGGTGAGCGGTCCATCCATCCCCTATTCTCCGTCCTGCTGTGTGCACTGCCTCGAGTACTTATGCTGCAAACAGTCATGTAGTCCCTGCTCCAGCAATGGAGCACCTGGAGAGCTGCTGATAACTGGGCTGTCATACGAATCCGACCTACACATCATCTGTCCCAGGAGGCCTTATGCAACTGGGAAGGTGAGAATTCACTTGAACTTTTGCAAGCAAGGCACTATTAATTATTTCTTATCTTACTGCACTATAAACAGATGGTGATGAATAAACAGACTCCTCATTTAAACTTCATTAACGTTTTTCCAGCTTGACTTTTAATTTCCATATGTTCACTCCTTCTTCTCTCGTCAAACATGCCTTGACTTCTTCAAGTGAGACTGTCAAAGAACCCCAAGTTCCAAATCTGGCTTTTCAAGCCAACCTTCACTGCAGGCCTGTGGGAAAGGGAAGAGATTCTGTGGAGGATAAACAATATGGGCCATTCTTCATCTGGATTCATTTGTATGTGACAATGTTGGTGATTATCTTCCAGGACTCGGCTCTACTGCCCACAACAAGATGAAGCAAGTTTAATTATATATGAAGAGCAGTTGGGAGTGTGACTGGGAGTACTTTCTTTTGTATTTTCCACTTTTTGACGGGGTTTCAAATCTTGCTTGCAAGATAGACAGGTCTAGACTGCAAATATAAAGTGCAGTGCTGGAGTACCCAAGGTATCAGAAGCAGCACAACTGTAGCTGCTGGCAATTCTCAATGACACTCAGAAAATCACCTCTGCTATCTCCTCACTACTGAACATACAGACAAAATGTTGATCTGTAAGATGCTGACAGCCTCTAGCTGTGAAGTGCTGAGCTTGTTTCACTTCAGCTTAACTTCTGCAGGAGTTCAGGATACAAATCCAGCAGAAGGTCTTTCCTTTTGGAGGGAAAAAAAAAAAAAAGTCCTGAAAAAAAAACATAAAGGAAAGGAAGTTCAACAAAGGGAATGTAAAGTCCTGTACTTGGGGAGCAGTAATGCCATGCATCCATACAGGCTGGAAAGTAGCTATGCAGACAAGGACCTGGGGGTCCTGGTGGGTACCAAGTTGAACATGAGCCAGCAGTGTGCCCTTGCCACTAAGAAGGCTAATGGTGTCCTGGGATGCATTGGGCAAAGTATCACCAGCAGGTCAATGGAGATGATCCTTCCCCTCTGCTCAGCACTGATGAGGCTGCACTTGAAGTGCTGCATCCAGTTCTGGGCCCCTCAGTACAAGAGACAGACGAACATACCGGAGGGAGCCCAACAAAGGGCCAAGAAGATGCTGAAGGCCCTGGAGCAGCTCTGCTGTGAGGAGAGACTGAGAGCTGGGGCTGGAGAAGAAAAGGCTCAGGGAGATCTTATCTTCATGTACAGATACCTGATGGCATTTGGGGGTAAGTAAAGAAACCGAGCCAGCATCTTCTCATTGGTGTCCAGTGCCCAAGGGGCAATGGGTACAAACTAAAAAACAAAACAAACAAACAAACAAAAAAAAAACAAGGAATTCCATTTAAACATTGAGATTCATTTATTTTTGTTGTTAACATACATTAACACTAGAACAGGTTGTCTAGAAAGACTGCCTCCATCCCTGGAGATATTGAAAAGCCAAGTGAACATGGCCCTGAGCAACCTGCTCTGCCTGACTGCGTCAGGCAGAGGTTTGAACTAGGTGATCTCCAGAGTTCCCTGCCAGCATCAATGATTTTGTGGTACCAAGTCAGGGAAAAAATATAAATACAGAAAATCCCACCCATCTGCTCAGGTCATCAGGCTCAGTTGCCTTCTGAGGTTTAGCGATCTCCTCTATGTTTTCAGGTATTTTCTCTCATACCCAAACTTCCATGCTATTAATCTACAAATCTGGGCTAGGCTCCCTGTGCCCGAGTTCTGTCTGATATTGCCACCACTCCTCATCATGCTTTCCTGCACAGAAGCATGGTCTCCAGAGCTGCTCACCCCATCCAGACATGAGTCACACAGTACCTCATTCAACTGTCAACCCTAAATGACTTTCTCACTTCTGAAAGAATATCTGATTGTGGAGAGAATTGATTATCAATAACAAGGTAAGGAGATAACGAGCACAGTCAACTCACCTAGACCTGATTGCTTTTGCTGACTTAAGAGAGACAGCCAAATAATTTTCTTTTTAATTTATTATTTTATTTTGGCTTCAGATTAAACTGAACCATCTGTAAACTGCAGCCATGGAGAGGGAAGCTTTCTTAAGAAACAAAAGCAAACAACAACAAAAAACCAACCCTCTGTGCTCAGGGATAAAACAAGCAAGTGGAAGTCAGCAAGAAGCCATGCAGCAGTGAGATCTGCCCTGCAGAAAGCCTTAGGGGCTCTGACAGACTTCACATGGAGAGAGATTTGCCACCATCTGAGGGCCTGGAAAGCAAAACCCCCTCCAGCTGTCCATCCTCTCCTCCTAACCCTACCACTGCTAACTGTATTATCAGCTGAGCAGTCACTGCATCACATGTAGATGTCTTGGTCAAAAAAGTATCTAGAGTAAAAACTTAGCCTTCAGTGGGGCTGGGATTGCTTTCTTTGCTTTTGAAATATGCTCATAAGCATTTTCAAAGTAATGCAGAGGACTGAGAAACCCTATTTACTATAAGCTCCCACAACTACTAAATGCCTCGGAGAACCCCAAGCTACAGAACTGCCTAATTTATTTATACTGTAGTGGTGGGAGATGCCACCAGAGAATCAGCCCCATACAGCTGACTCAGAGCAAAGGGAAAGAAGACAGCCCAAGCAGCACATCCTCCTACTGCAGCAGCTGCCGGCTGTGTATGAACTCCTGTCTGTAGAGCAACTCCCCAAACTTCTCATCGTGCTGCTCCACTGGGGAAGCTCTCACTGAAGGCATCCAAATCCCAGGCCTGACTTGTGCTGAACAGATCCTGCAGCTGCCCGGGCAGGATTCCCCCAGGCACTGGCTGATGAACATCAGGATGGCCTGGGAACCCTCTGAACTATGCAGCTGAAGCCCCAGAGCTGACCCTGTATCAGCTACACATAGTACACCCAGCCTGCAGAAAGCAGAGTCACTGGTGGTGCAACTGCACTGAGATGCTGCTGGGCTGAATGTCCCACCTCTGGTGGATGCTGGGGCACTCTCAAGATTTGAGCTCCTGCCTCTGCTTGGCCACTACTGCACTGCATTGCTTGGCACTGGCATATAGGAGTAATGTGGCTTTGTGTAGGTTGGATGTAATTAGAGGTTCCCCAAGGAACTCCCTGGGCAAATATTTTCTGGGAAAATATCCATAAAATCTGCACCCACAGCCATTCTAGAGTGATGTATGATACTGTACAGACTGACTAAGAGAAGACAGAAAAGACTATCTAATCTGGATGTGCTGCGTTTTCTCTTTGGAGGTGTTATTTCTCCCCAGATAGATAATAATTTCCCATGAATTTAAAATGTGGGTGCTGCCAAAATACTGCCTTTTCTATTCTATCTACCCACAGTGCTTTTAGAAGTCCAAACCATAAAAAAGCTGGACATTTTCCAGTGTGCTTGTCCTGAACTTACCCATTCTAGATAGGAAAGAAGTATTATTTTTATTTTAAAGGAGGAAACCTATAATAAAAAAACAAACAAACAAACAAACGGGAATCACCTTAACTTTAGCAGTAGTGCTACTATAGTTGCAATAGTCTACGGATATCAAGTGAGGCAAAGTTTGCAAGGAGAACAACTGTGAGATTAAAACATGCTTTGGGTGAGAAATAAAACTACAGAATTTCACGAGATCAACATCCAGATACACCTGTGTGTGATGCAACTCAGCAGCACTTTCTCCTTGGCTGTGGGATAAAGGAAGGAATAACCAGAACTTATTTTCCAACATGTCAAAAGCCAGCAAAGGTCCTCTATATCACATTGTATAAAAGGTGCAGGTAATATTACTAATTTTTAGGTAATTTAGGAACACACTTTGCACTGAGATTGAGATGAGGCACTGTGCGCCTCCTGCACTGAGCAGAGGACGGTCCTGCCATTTGCACAGTAACTTGTTCTGCAGAAGATTTTTGGTTAATAGTGCTACAAATTATATTGAAAACACTCCGAGGAAAAAAAAAGGTCTGGAAAGATCCTATAGCAAATACCCAAGTGAAGGTTCTGTTTCCCAAAATGCAATTCTGTATGTGAAAGCACAGATTCATCTCTCCTAACGATGGACCTGGGACTTCACCTCATTTACCCCAAACTCCTCCAAGCCAGTGAAGACCAGGATAGATTCATCTGGGAGCTGTGATTATTTCCAGCACAGCTGAGCTAAGCCTCAGTCAAGACAATCTGAACAGGATTCACCGCATCCTAAAAGGGATGCCTACGGTTGGCCAAAATGCATTAGAGCTACCTAAAATCTGGAATCCCTCACCAAAAGTCATTCTCAACCAACGGCTATTTGCCCATGTGAAACCAACCGATCTCAGTCTAGCTGATCTTGATTTTAATGAGAAAGAATCCGCTTCTGTACTGCATCACAAATGTTACTTTACAAGACGTGCAAGATTACTAGTTATTTTTGCTCTGACGTGAAAGGGGAACGGGGCAGAGGACTGCAAGGGCAGACATGCTCATGAAACCCAGCCCTGTGCTGCAAAACACAACGACACCTTGCACACCCTTTCAGAAACGAGGCGACCTCCATCGTGAAGTCAATAAAACACTCCTTCCTGCAGCTCTCTAGAAAGGCTGCTCAGTGTGCTCTGATAGCTACGAACTTTCTTTAAAGCCCGAACTTAAACCTCACAGCCGTTCTGTTCTTTGTCCACGCTGCTAGCTTAAACCAATCTTCACTGATGTTGCATCATAACCGCAATTTCTGCAGCCCTTCCTGCACTCAGAAAGCTAACATCTCCTTATTAGCTGTGGTCACCCCTTTGTGAGCCCCATATCTCTCCTGTGGCCCTGACACAGGATCCTCAAAGGTGGGTAACTCTGCTGACAATAAACCACACTCCTAACAGGAAACAGAGAGACTCTGGTCTTGCCAGCAGTGAGTATCTGTGGTTCAGGACTGCTGCGAAGAACAATTGGCACCCAGTACCTGCACTGAAAACACAGACATTTAATTTGAAAAGAAAGCATTGGTTTAACTCATGTGCATGCACCCACTGTAATTAATGGGCGTTCAAACACAAAACACTGTTAAGACAGATGTTATTGTTTATCCGTGGAAATCTACCTGCTCACCCTGAGCCAGTGATCAATCTCAGTATTACCATCAGGTACTCTTTACAAATGACTAATCTATTTGACACATCAAATTACAGCTGTGATTAAGCCCCTCTGATCAATACAATCGATAATGGCTTCGAAACAAGGCTTTATTTCTAGACTGTATTGGAACTGTATGTTTCCTTAATTCCACTCATTCAATTAGAAAGGCTAACATATTGGTTGTTAAATCTCAAGCAATTTCCTTTTTGCTAACAGGATGTTGAATGCACAGAAGGCAATGCACATACCTGGCCATAAATCAAAGTGCTGCATTACAGATGGCAGATTCCCAGTGGCTTTCCTTTCTCCTCCTCTGTGAGACGGAACCATGTCAAAGTTATGCTTCTCTGGGGAATTTAGCCAGGAAGTTTTATGCAACAGTTTTTAAAAATGATTATTATTTCCAACAACACTAAGACTGAACAATTTTCACCTCCTTACGATCTCATCACCTTCATAGAATCTCTGCCAACCAAACTACCTCCTCCTCCACCCCTCCAAGTTCCAAGTTTTATTCTGCACTTGTGCCCAGTTACATTTATCACGTTACGGAGCTGCACTACAGAAAAGCTTTTTCTGCCTACTTGAGCTCACATGCTGTGCCTTGGACATTCTGAGGGAGAAACACATGAATTTAGACATTTAGAAGCTGCCTGTCCACATCACTTTCAAAATATCTCCAAAAGATGATTCATTTATCTATCAGTCACCCAGCTGAGAGCCAGAGCAATTGCACATCAGAGATTCTGACTTCTTTCTGTTGATTGCAAGGGCAGACGTGAGCTCCTTCCTAAAAGCCAGGTACTGAGCTCTTAAATACCTACTGACGTGTTGGTGCAAATGGATGCCAATCCCTTTCCCAGACAGTTTGCACTGTAACATTTCCTGTATGTGTCCACACACACGAATGCTCTGTGCTGATATCACTGATGACCATTTCAACCCTGAACAGAGGTATGCAAATAGGCTCAGGAGCAGCAGGTACTGTCTCCATGGATGAGAACATCTTAAAGAGTTCACAACTGTGATTTCTGGATCAGTCTTAATCAGACTTAACGACTATGGGTAGTGATGGGTGGAAACGAAGAATTATTACATCCCAATATTTCAGCATTCTGTTATGAAATACAGACTCCAAAAGACTTTTAGACTCTTGCTTATGCTTAGACATTAATGGCTTGCAATAAGGCTGAGCAAGTTCTTACACCAGAATCAGCAAACATATGTTCAACCATTGAATTCAGTGGAGAGTAAAAAAAGCTGTTTTGGACTAAACTTTCAAAAGGAAAATCATTTTGCAAAAGCAGGAAAAAAAAAAAAAACGCTTAAATATTTATTCTTCCGTTTTGAATATACTGCATTTAATTGAATTTCTCTAAGTATGCATGAAAATGAAATGAAGCATTTACTTGGCTTTCAGACAATGTGTTTGACTACCCTGACTTTTCCCTTTTTTACTGTATTCCAGGCAAATATTTCTTCAAACAGCTCTATTTAACTGTACAAGGAAGCTTGAAATCAAAGGAAAACACATCCTAACAGATAAAAGCAGGGGCCAAAAGCCTTCCTTGCATGCAGTAAAGCTCCCCCACGGACCAACTTGGCCCAAGGATGCTGTTCTATCATTAATCACTGTGCAGAACAGCCCTTCAGTCTGCAGCCTATTTTAAAGCAATGCCAAGTGCAAGAGGACGAGAAGACATTTTCTTCCACTTTTTCCTCTTTCAGGACGCGTGATGCAAATGTGAAGCAGGATATGCATTTTCCCATCCCTTTCCCTGGCGATGTGATCTCTTATTTTTGGAACCTGACTGTCTTCCACTGGTCCTCCCCACACCTCCTTTAGATACAAACACAGGACCTGCCTTTAGAGAGGCACTTGGAGAGGAGAGGTCCACCTCAATGCCTCATTCCTGGGGCTTTGACAGAACTGCTGTGAGATGGGGCAGGACACACCAGAACCAAAAGCTTTCTCTGTCACACAGATCTCTACAATTTAGGGCTGAGCACGGGTGGCTGTGCCAAAATATCCCAAGCTTTTTGCAGGTTGCCTACCGGGGAATCCTTCCTTCCTCTGCTCTGCCACCAGGACAAGAGTGATTTTGGCATGGGCATTGGAGGAAATTTCAGTTGAAGGAGAAGGCCAGCATGAATTCCCTTGAAGCAAACCAAAACCTGTGAGAATTTCAGGCTTCCAGATCCCAAAGCAGAGTTAGCAAAGGCACTTCCAGTTCAGAAACACACACTGTGATTCAACATCCTGAGACACCTGAGTGAGGCTCAAGCGATTCAAACACACGGCTAATCGAACTGTGCTTTGGAAATATCCCTCCTATCACAAGAGCTCAACATCAGCTGAAGTGAATCCTGCCAGTGCCCTGCTGCTGCAGAAGGAGGGGTGAGAAGTGGCAAGGACAAGTTGGATGTGATGCCAGGGATGTGAGGCTGCAGGCCAGGGAAGGTAGAAGCTGGTCTCATACCTGAGGTCTCATTATCCCCAGCGATCTCTGCCAGGCACTGGCTGCGCTCCTCTTCGATCTCCAGCATGATGCTGCACTCTGGACGCGTGCTGGATGCCTGCAGAAAGGGCAGAGGAAAGGAGAGAGTGAGCAGAACCCATCTGTACTCAGGGATGCCTTCCTGGGGATGCATGGCCAGCCAGGCCGTGGCTCACTGCACGATGCATCGAGCCTCATTTGCAGAAGGGAGTGTAACCCAGTGCTTAGTGAAAAAACACCCCACATTTTCCTCCATGCCTTCCTTAAAAAAAAAAAAAAATTAAAAAAAAAAAGACTTTATTTTCTGATGATCAGGAGCAATTCTGTTTTTTTGTACCCCAGGAGCCCTGCCTGACTAACCTAACACTGACAGCTATCTAGGGCAGGAAGATGGCAGCTTTAGAATTCATGCCAGGAGCAGTGGGATCTGTGCTCACAGAGTTTATTCCCTCTGTTCTCACATGGCCTGCCTCCTGGCTCATGCTAATTCAAAGCAAAACAAAACCCAAATCAAATAAGAACAAAATCTCAGATGCAGATTAGGAGATCAAGGAGCTAAAAAGCAGGAAATTCCCAGTAACAAGACTTTTTTTTTTCTTTTTTTTTTTTCCCCCCCAAGTGCTTTCTCCCCACTCAGATCTAATTAAATATATATATATATATTTAAATACAACAGTGTCCATAAATGTGCAGGTAATTAATCATGCACTCTCAATCACAAAGTATGATCATAACAATTGACATCCCAAAAAAGGAACCAAAAGCCGGACAGGGGGACACACAGCACAGCCATGTTAATGTCACCAACCTGCTCCCAGTTTGGAGGAATTACCCCACGTCCTTGCTCTGGCAATGGCAAGCCGAAATCAAGGTCCCATTATGCAAGGCGCTGCACAAAATCGAACACAAAACCCACACTCTTTCAAAGAGTTCGCAAATTTTGTTGAGCTGGGAGATACTTATTCAGAAACTCAGCTGTAAATAGCAAGAGGGAAATGATGGGGAGAGAGCAGAAGTCTTGGCTTGAGTCTGCTCAGTCACAGGGAAGACCCTGAGTCAGGTGAGCTCCAGGTACAGGTGTCAGAGGCAGGGTTAGAGCCTTTCTCCATTGAAATTTATGGATTCAGTGTTCACAGTTGGTGAGTTTTGGGGAAAAAAAAAAAAAAGAGTTTTTTGGTCTGAAATAAGCAGAGAAAGGAAAGAAACTTTTAATGTCTCATTTCAAAATGTGAGCTGCTTCCCTACCCATTTCCCAGCCAAGGTGGTAAAACAGAAGACCTAGAAATCTTCTGAAGGAACAATTCTTTGATGTATTTTGCCCTTTGGATTAAAATTATAAAATAACTTATCATATTAATTTTTATCCTCACTGTTAACCCAACCTGCTATCTTCCTTCTTTTACCCCAGGTCTTGCGCAGACTAATTTCCTTTCGGCTGGGAACAGGCCCTGATTAGTAGTATACAGACAATTCATTATGTGGTTTTCCACTCAAAATAATAATTAAAAAAAAAACGATAACATGGTGAGGGAGATTTATTTGTAGTTGTCTTTGTACTCAAATGTTCCTTTTTTCCAAAGGGAAACAGCTTTAGGGAATCTTTATCTTGGCTCGTCTAAAACACCATAGGTTCATTTTGTTTCAATTTACAGGGCTTCTTGCCTTTTTATTTTAAATGGAAAAAAAAAAAAAAAAACACACGAGTGGCTTGCTGTAAAAATAAAGATTGAAATGTTCTGTTTTCAAAACATTCTGACTTTTTCAAAGGAAAGTTAAAACTCTCTGGACTTAACCTATTGCCAAATTCATCTCACATTTATAAATAATTTGAGTTTTCACTTCATAAATTAATTCATACAGCTCTAACTTTGATCAGGGTTGGCAAAGTGCCATGTACTTTTACAAGATATTTTTGCAGTTTTTTAATGCAGCAAATTTTCTGACAAGCCCATTAGCAATTTCTTCACTGCCATACTTTCCCTTCCCTAAAAATGCAAGCCTAAATTGGATGATTGCATAGTTACTTCGGCAACCCGTTATTTACTTTTAAGCAAATGTTTTGTCATCTTTCAGAAACAGCAAGGCCAATACATCGTTAGTAGTCTGAGAAGGGGGCTCGTGGTAGATTCAGGTAAACTTGATTACAGATGTGATTTTTAAAATCTCATCTTTCTCCCTCCAGGCTAAGAAAAAAGAGATCTATGCTAACCAAGGTACAGCTGATCTGGCTTTCACAGGGCTGGTGTGAGTTTTTAAGCAAGGCAGATGGTTCTAATGACTGAAGGAGTGTTTAGGTGCTCAAACCCCACTCGTTCCCAGCAAAGGAGACTGAGGCGGGATTTAGAGGCATCTAGCCTCACCTGAGATGTCCTAGGATATCCCTCCTGCTCAACAGCTTTTCCTCTGATAACGCCACTCAGACACTAAGCTCTCTAGAACAGCACGAGAA
>VXAV01008250.1:97815-118013 GCA_013399715.1 Alectura lathami
TTTTTTAAGAGCTACGTGTTTAGTGTGAACTGACTTTTACTACTCCTTCTAGTCCACAGAGAGCTTGTGAGCATCAGCCCTGAAGGCTTTTGTGCCCTTTGGCTGACTGGAGTTGGACCAGTTTAGACTAAAATGCCTACTACTTAGCTGGGGAAGGTCAGTGATGTGTGAATTTAGTGTCTAAAAGACCTTAAACTGAATCATCAAGGTCAAACAGACTCACATTTGAGGCCTTCTAGTTTACGGCTCATTTTCCACATTCACTGAATAAGGCAATAAATAATCCAAACAAATGCAGCCACCTCTTTTCTACCTCCTCGAGTGATAACACTAATAGCCCTCACATATCACAGCTGTCATTGCTATAGGCTAACAAAGACAGCAGAAAAGAAACATCAGTTTTGGGCATCATTAGGAAAATGAAAAACAGGACTTGTTTTGTTAGCAGGTCATCAGTTCAGCTGGCACGCTGGTGAAGAGGGCAACAAGTTCAGCCACCTCAGTTCCTTTCCCAGTTGACAAAACACTCATGACTGAAGAGATCCCACAAGAGCTGGGAGTCTTGTGTGCCAAAATGCATCTACCTGGGACCAGAGGCTAAATAACTCTCCTTCCTTGGTGGATTTCTCCCAGAAGGGAAGGAAGTAGACTTTATAGATAGTTTGATATGAACTCACTTCACTACTTCCCCAGCTTGGCTGCTGCTTTTTTTTTTGCTCCCTGTGGAGAATGCAGAGATTTTGGGGCTTGCCATCTTTCACAGCAGCGGGCAGCTGGCAGCACAGACATGGGGCTAAGGACTACATTGATTCACATTTCTCATCCAAAAAGTGTAGATAAAAAGCAAGCACGACCACGGCATCGGTGAAGTCACACTAACACCAGCTAGTGAGCAATAATCCTTTTTCCTGGGCATATCCATCATTGATATGCAGCTGGCTCATACTCAGTAAACCCTCCCTTGCTAAAAGCCCTCCTGAAATGCATGAGTTACCATATAAAAATTGTGGTGGATTTGGCAGGGGCCATTTTTCCAGCACACTCTGAGCCCTGAGCAGAATGGTGAAGGAAAAGTTTTTTCTGGATGTGATTTCCTGCAGCTCTGAATTCTGCAGCAACTCTCATGTGGAATTATCCCCAAAGTCTTTATTAATGAGAGTTTTCCCGCAGGATCCCAACAATTGTTAGAGGATTACTGAACAGTCTGCTAATGCTAAGAAAGCCATTGTGTACACTAATTAAATACAATGCAAAGGATTGTCGTAGACTGAAGGAGCCACAGAAATACTCAGTTTCATCTGTGCTGACCACAGTGATAACAGCATTTCAAGTCCAAACAAGGAAGGAGCAGAACTGAAAAGCCTACAGAAGATGAAACCACATCCCTCACCCATTTCTGTGCAGCTGCCAGAGGCTATGCAACAGTGACACACAGGTACATTTCTCCTAGTTGTCTGAATGAAGGCACCTTCACAGAAGCTATGGGGAGGCAGTAACTGTATTAGACGAGAGCATCAGCTGCTTTGGTTCCTATAACACAAATTCAAAGTCACTGCTGTAGGCGGTGTTGAGGTTTCTCAATCCTTTTTTTATGTGAGCAGCAAAGGAAACGAAAGATTTTGGCAGGTAGGTCTTATTCCAAGCCTCAGTAGCACAGCCCTTGAGGGGCTGCTCTAGCTATGTCGGAAGGAGAGCTCGCCGTTAGCTTCAGTCCAGAGACTTTCATTTAGTATTATTTATAGGAACACAGGGCTGAAAGAATTTCTTATGCAATAGTCTTGGCTCTGATGTCTTCCATAATTTCATTCAGGTCTGTCTTAAAACTAGATTTTCAGTTTCTTCCTTTTGAACATTCTTAGGAAAATAGAGTTTTGTTCATAACAAGCCTTTGAGTGAGTAAAAAGAAATACTGTAGTTCAAGTGCAAGAATGGGTAAAGAGAGTGGACCTACAGAAGATACTAACAAAGGCTTCCTACCCATAGTGATAGATAACACAGTTTCAAAGACTGTCAAACCTAAGAGCTTCATATGCTCTGGTGGTCTTGTTTGCTCTTCTAAAGGACCTTTGTCTAAGAATTGCAAAGCACATTACAAATGTCATGGCAGCATGGGAATGTGTTAGACACCAGTAACATTGACAAACTGAGAGATAAGAACAGGTTCAAAACATATGAAACACCCTGTGTGATAGGGTCAATAAGGAAACTGTAGTTTCAGAAGAACTTGCAAGAACAATTCAGTGTTTTTAAGCAGAACCAAGCTATATTCTACTACGATCTCAAGTCCTGCAAGTATACTGCACTGCAACCAGCCATCGGTAAGGGACTCTCAGATCAAGGGTAGTGGCATGTGTCCCCGGGAGACTTTCCCAGATAAAAGAGGTCCAGGCAAACACCCAAGTATCCTTACTCTCAGTTTGCTGTTCAAACGACATCACTGTATGCTTCTGCCAAATATAATCATGCCAACAACAAGGAAAGCAGATGGTTTTTTTCTCAGCTCATCTAAGCAAGCCCCGTTAAACAAAGGCAACTTGGCCAAATCAATCCAGCAGCTTGGAGGCATGGAGACTTCCTTTAGTGTTATTGTACCCTCTCTGTGAGAGGGGTTGGAAGATCAAAGAAACACATGCAGTGTTTTGCAAAGAGCTGGAGAACCAGGAGGATGGGGAAGCTGAGCAACTGCGTTAAGTCCTCAGCAACAAGCTTGTATATCCCTCTCTTGGAAAGCAGAGCTGAATTGGGGTCTTAAGGAAGAAGTGATGACCTGGCACTGGAGTAATGACACTGCAATTAAATGAGAGGCAGCACTTCAGTAAATTCCCACTGCTGAGTAGGAGACAGCTCTGATGACTGGGTAAAAATATTTAGCTCCTTACTTAAAATTATCATCTTGAGTAGCTAAGTGTGAGTTTCCTTTTCAGGAAGCTCAGACGAAGGATTTAAATTCAGGCTGTTGCAGAAATGGAGAGAAGCTTCAGCACTCCAATCAGTGGTGTCTGGGTCTAGCATGCCAAGTACGTAAGAGCAAAAAGTCGTAACACTGCTGGAAAAAAATAAGCAGGGAATGATGCTGTTTATACCAAGAGTACGCAGGGGCAGCAAAGGAAGGAAAAGGGGGGACTCCACTACTGTAGAAATTGGAGTGTGGCAATGACTCACAGGTTGCTCTGAAATACAAGTCATTGACTGCTTCTAATTCCCTTTTACTTTTGGGTCTAAGGAGCAGAGCCTGCTTGAAGAAACTTCTTCATCTTTTCTTCAGGATTGTTCAGAGTCTTAATCACCAAACTGATCAAACCTTCTAGAGGAAATTCTCCTCCAATGCATCTGCTCAGGGAATTACAGGAACAGTAGAAATACAAAGGAAATAAAGATCCAGAACTGCTTAAGCCCCACAACTCAGACACATGACTTGTGGATCCGTTGGGCCAAAAGCACACGTGCATAATGTGGACGTTTACAGCCATCTGTTTCACAATGATTGATTGCTCTTGCTTGCAAACAAAAGCAGGCACTTTTAGGGCATGAGTCACTTCAAACTAAAGGAACTGTCTAAAATATGTTAGAGGAAACTTAAGCTGCTTCATCCAGAAAGCCTGAGGCAACCGTTTGAGGGGAGATGTTTACACTTCTAAATACCAAAAAGTAAATGAGAAAGCCCACAGATCATGGCTCAGCCCTAAACTGAGTGATTACCCTTCAGATAGCCTCATCCTTCCATACCGTACACCATGAGCAGAGAAGAGATGGTACCTGGCAGGAGAGTGAAAGATTAGTTAAGTGTTCTGATATGTTTATGGCTTGTGTTATTTTCAAGATACACTGAACTTGAAATGCTGTTGTTCAAGAAAAGGTGCTTGTCTTCATGAGAATGTGCAGGTACCTATTAATACTTTCCTGAATTGCTGCCCACCCAGCGCTGAGTCACCTCAAAAAAAAACCAAGTAGCCACCTCTTGGCTGCTCTGCGCAGAAGAAATGGTCCCCAATTCATCTGCAAGTTCAGAATAGAATAGAAAACCCTGAGGGGATATCTCAGCAAAACCCACAAGTTGCTTGTGCTCATTCCTGCTTCCTCTGCCCTGGGCCAGCCCCTAACTCCTGACAAGGCCTCCATCCCTCGAGCTCTGATTCTTGCCTTGGCCAACCATAGAGGCCTCCACTCAGTCCTGCCTGTTCCTTGCTGCATCTCCTGCTGCTTCATTTCACTCCACCTATGGCACCAGCATCTTGTTTTCTTCTCAGATCCAACTAAGATGTTACCACCCACGAGCCACAATATCAAAGAAGAATTGGATTCAACTCAGATCTGCTCAGATGGCCCCCAAAAGTTATAAATGGAGACTGTCAGTTCGAGCAACACCATGGGCATCTAAGTGGGCAATCTAGTGTGGAGGATTTGACAAAAGAGTGCGATCAAAATCACAGGAGTTAAGCTCCTGTAGTTTCTTCCCTGCACTTCATGTTCTCAGTCAGGCCTCAGACTGCTCGCATTGCCTGGGAGTTGTGTACAACTGTTGGCAAACAAGTTTCACAAGCCTTCTGCAAGGCTGGCTACTGGATATTATTTATAACCAGGGAGCTGGCTGAAGAAACCTGGATATTCTCTAGCTCTCAAGAATACTGTGGTCTGGTGAGAGGAACCACAGTTTTGGTTAAAACAGTGCAATGCCTTTTAACTTCTAGGGGAACTGAAAGCTTTAAGAATGTCTAGAAATATGGCATGAAGCCAGTGTTACTGAACCACCAGTAAAGCACAGGCTGGTTTGACTGACAGTACACTTGCCCACCTCTCATGATAAAAACCTCACAGCTGCAATAAGCAGCTGCTTCATCTGGAGCCCTAGTGCTCTCTGGAGAGGGCATAGTTCCTGCGTACAGCTTCTCTTTGCAGCTTCAGGCTTTTTGTCTTTCCCACGCATTTGGGCAAGTTGGCAATGCTATAGAGTAGTCCAGCAGCCAGTGTCCCAGACACGGCCTTTCCTAGGCAGAGTAGGCACTCTGAAGCTCAGCAGAGTCCAGCAGACTTTATGGCATTTTTTGGGGTATACACAGCCTTAGCTCCAGCTGAGCAGTCAAAACTGGACCTATTCAGCATCTGGGACACTCAGCTGCTGAGCCCACTGAACAGTCAGGACAAGGGTCTTCCAAACATGTGACACAGCAACCATAAGAAACAGCAAGCTGTCTGGTTTTTGATTGAGCACAAGTTTGGCAAGGTCAGCATCACTTTCCAAAGAGCTACCAGGCGGAAATAATGAAACAAGAAACACAGAATGCATAAGAAATGAGACATGCATATAATAATCCCTCTTACAGTATATGCCATCCTTCCAGATGTGTCTTTTTATAATACAGTTGATGATAAGGTTTTACCCTTCTTGGCTGCTGATACCTACAGTATCTTCTAGTAAACCAACATTTGGAGCAATGCCATTGGATTTCACTACTTCTATAGAAGTTCCCACCCTGAATAAGCACCCCTAAGAGCACTTGTTTGTGCTACCATTCAAAATTTGTCTTCATCTCTAGGTACGTCTGGAATGATCTATAGATGCATTTAATTTTGAACAGTTCATTTCAAAAGAATGGTTGCCACCAAGAGGGAGTCCAAAAAAAAAAAAAACAAAAATATTAGCAAAAGATGTGGGAAAAAATGAATCTTCCCTCTTTCAAATGAAGCAAAAGGGATTTATTCAGCAAAACTGTTGGTGAGGACATTACTTGTAGATTTATAAGGTATTCATTTATAAAGCATCAGAGCTCTCTCTACAAAGATTCCTCACAGACAGTCTAAATGATCCAGGAGCATCTTCCAAGAAGACAAACCTATCAGGAGAAGCTCCCAACTGAGGCTGTGTTTCAGAACAAAGGATTGAGTCTTTGCTCCCAACAATGAGGGATTCAAGATCACTCCAGTGATCTAGAGCCACAGCAAGAGCTGCCATCTTTGATAAATCTGCACAGGGTCACTCCTCTCTTCCTTGGCTGAGGATAGAAGAAAGCAAAGGGTAAATGACTTTGCTAAAAACATGTGATGGAAGTGAGATTAGGACAACCACAGTGAGTATTGCTGCAGTGAAGAACAAAGATTCACAAGAATGGGGAAAACCACACAGAGAGCAACTGAAGAGATAGATCCTCACCTAAGACCCTGCAGGACAGACACACAGAGACAGCCTTGATTTAGAAGAACAGAACATGCTGGAGACCACTGTCTGGTTCTCCAGTGCTCTCCTAGAGAAAAGCTGCTAATTATATTTACATTTATAAGCTCTGTATTCAAACATTTTTAACACCCCTCACGGTGCCCAATGGCTGGTCTATACAGAGAACACAGAGAAGCTAAGCAATTGATAAAGCAGGACAACATGTCATCAGGTCTTAACAGACTGACTAATGATGGAGATCCCAGGAAGGACTTACATCCCTGAAGGATACGGTAAACAAGAGCTGAAACTATCGGGATTCACCCTGAGCAGTTTTCAAAGTGTGAATGGTCAACATGAATACCACTCCTAGCTCAACATGGGGATCACTCAAAAAAAATGGTTCCACTCTTCCTGGCTGAAAAAAAGGATTGAAAGCAGGTTGTAACATGAGCCTAAGAGCCTCAGACAGACAAGGAAATTTAATAAATATGAGATGACATACACACACGCACGCTGTCTCAACTAGGCATGCACTCAACCTTTGCACTATGAAGAAAGCACTGATGTCTTCTGAGGACCCTGAGGGCCACACCTAATATCTCTGGCAGACTCAGCCACCTTCCAGTTAATCACTCTCAGAAGAGACTTGAGATCCTAGGATGCAAAACTGCTACGACAAGGCTGCACCTCAATTATTTCACTTCTGCTGAGTACACAGCTGAGTGCCAAGTGAAGCAGATGAGCAGAGTGAAGTGTCAGGTACTAGAAATACCTGCATCACAATTTAAAGCAACTGGCACACAGTTGCCACACTGGCAACTTCTACAGTTTGGAAATGGCTTGGTCAGAAGAAGGCTTACCAATGGCTTTGAGGAAACAAGGGTCTTAGCCTCTTGTTTCTTCCATGGACTCACTCTGTCAGCTTGGCTGTAGCTATAGCTTCTCATCAGTCCCTGATGCAAAGTCAACTTGAAGTTGTTTTCCATCATGTGACCAAATCGTGATGAACTGGCTACTCAGACAGACGATTTTACTTCACTGCACTGGGCATTTCCTTTTGTCATTCCTTACCAGATAACAACACTGCTAGAGGAAAAAGCTCCAAGAGGAGATGTTTATGCTCTTTTTATTTAAAAAGGAAGGTATAGGAGGGCACAAGTGACACAGAAAGCGATGTAAGTACTCAGATGGCAAAGCTGAATCTTAGCAGTACAGTACCACCAGACCTCTCACAGGAGACGCTAATGGTTGTTGACCTCAAAATGTTTTTACAAAGGTAGTAGCTCCAGCCCCTTTTGACAGATTTTGATACTGAAGCAGAAACCCCAGGATCATCCAGCAATCAATAACTAAAAGAACAAAAACCCCAAACATAGCCACAAACAAAAATATCAGATGACTAAATTTAGATCAGATTTGTCATATGCCAACGTATGCTGATGTCCACCTCCGTCTGAGGAGAGGTCTTGCGTTGTATGAAATGTTAAATGTTCTCCTCAACATACCCAGCCAGCCAGCAAATAGCTAACAGAGAAAAAGAGAACTTGGGTAGAAAAAAAAAAGATTGGGAAAAGAGTCAGCCCTTGTTCCATGGAAATAAGAGAAAGACTTCAGATCTTGGGTTAGATACATTGGGCATGAGGAAAATAGTAGATTAGATAATTAGGAAGATAAAAGCCAAGATAGATGTGAGGAGTGATCAGGACACCTGGGCAGAGTAGCTGATTGCTCTGGAAAGAAATCTCTGTTTAGAGCAACACAAAGCAAAAAGCACTCTGAGCACTGCTTTTAGTCTTCGTTGTCAGACCAACACAGTGATATGAATAAAGAACAACACGGGGAAAAAGGAGGTTACTATGAAAAGCGCTGAAATTGAAGACAAAACTAAATATGGCCCTCAAAAAAAGAAGTTGCATGCCGTTCATCCTGTTCCCTCTTGCCCCCTCATCCTGGGCCTTCTGTTCACTGGCTTCCTCCAGAAATTCTGAAGTAAAAAACATAATTTTACTAACAGAAAGCAGAACAGTTGCACACGGGGAAAATACCTCAATGTGAATAACTGAGAAGAGCAAAAGGAATGACTGTGAAGGCAAATAAGGGTACAGAAAGCGTTATACATGAGGTGAAAGCCACGCAAAAGGGAACAACATGTTCAGATTGGATTGGAGTGGTACCATCTGGCTGAAAGTCAGCAAAGGTAACTTTTTTTTATAAGTAACAAGGAAAGGAAAAAAGATCCAGACACCTATCAGCAGGTTAATCTGAACATAAAAGTACACAAGACTTTTGAACACCACTTGAAGGAAAGAGCAATTGAAAGTGTGGTAGCAAATGGAGATTTGGATAAAATACAACATGTGGTTTATCAAAAGTAAATCATGGCCATGTAACTGATAGCTGTTTTTGATATGGTTCCTAGGTTCTCTTGGACAGAGGAAAATTGGTGGGTCTAATCTTTCCTAACTTCAGTAAACGTCTAATGGCATGCCAAAGGGAAATGACTGCCTTAACTATAGATATGGGGATTAATATAAGAACTGTAAGAAAACTGATGAAGTGGCTAGCATGTGCTACATACCCTTCACAGACCCCTCCTGGGGCATTTTCCGAACATCCTCAGAGAGGGCAATGTCCTTGGTTGCCTCAGTGAGCAGGGAGGTGCAGAATCCACCCTGCACATGCATACACCTGCAAATGGCCAATGCAGATTTGCCTGCAACTGGAGATGGAGCCAAGGACCTTCAGTAAGGGAGAGAGAAGGGTGATTTAAAGGATGATGATGGTGCCTCTAGAGAATGCCCAGACAAGCTGGCAACTTCCACCCAGCCAATGAATGCTATCAACTTAACTACAGAAACATGGTTTAAAAATAAGGTTAAGAGTGAACACAGTAAAGGAAATTATAAACAAAGAGAGCCTTGCAACATAGATTCAAGATAGTGATGGTGAGAGAGAGAGGATTAATTAACCCATTCACAGTCAGAAAACCAGTAAGCCTGGATTTTCTTTCCTCCTCCGTGCTCTGGCAGCACCTGTCTGCTCTGCAACTTCTTATCCAGAACATGATCTTTCCTGGCCCCTTTCCAGCATCCCCTGATGCTGACTTCTTGGTCACATCATATCAAAAGACAGCAACCATACCAGATGGGTGCCCCTGAAACTGCAGTTGTGCAGATTAGCTACATTAAGGCTGGAAAACCGGGGGAGGAGGAGGACAGGGGGATGAAAAAAGGAAAAAGGAAAAATGAAAAAAGGAAACATAATAACTAAAACCAACTTTCTACTGGCTTAAAAGCAGGCAGGATTTCACCTACAGTTTTCAGGTAGCTGGCACAGTACTGACCCTGACCAATTGACTCAGGAAACATTGAGAATGTTATTATAAGAATGACTCAAGGTCTGGAAAAACTTCCTGCCAGTGCAAAACCAAAACATCCCAGCTAAACTTATCTAGGGGATAAAAAAAAAAAAAAACAGTCTAATCAATCACAACCACCAAGTACCTAAAACGTAAGATGATTTCCTATTGAGGATAACTATTTAATGTGAAAAAAAACGCTTAACAAATTCTTGTGACTGAACTCCCTAATGAGACAAATGTGGATTAGAAGTAAAGTGCTGCTTGAGAATGACTTAACATCGATTGGCATGACTTACTGGAAGAGTCTTTCCAAGACTGCCTCTTCAAATCAGCTGGGTTTGCTTGTACTGCAGGTCAAAAGCAGAAACTGATGGTCAGAGCTACACAGATGGTCAGGACTAGATTTCACAGTCTGTTGACTGCTTTTGACTGTATTTTAACTCTAGCTTCAAGGATTGTCAATGCCCAAGTTTAGATGAAACAGACGGACAATTTATAGAAACCTGCCTGTACTCACCTATATACAAACTCACAAACATTTGTTCCCTTTATGCAGGCAGCAGGGTATTTCAGAAGCAAAACCTTCAGGTCAAATCCCTGATCCCATATAACCCAAGTGAACTGAAGATTTTTGGAGTTTTATTTGCAAACTGTGGTTATGATTTCAGGCTGGCCAGGAGAAAAAGAGTAGGAGCAATTCTTAGGATTCTTCTTTTAACCATGTAGCTATCGCATTCACAGATTTAGGGCAAAAAAGAATAACACAGATTAGGATGGTCCTTAAGGGATGAACTATTTTATCCTCATGTGATATGCAAGAAGAAAAACTCCCAGTGGTTGTTTCTGACAAGATTTGTCCCATCTTTTCCCAGTGCTAGAGAATCCACAGATTCCTTACTGTTCCTAAGTGATTCTCAAACTTCACAGAACCATAGAATCATTTGAGTTGCAAGGGATCATCCGATGGGTTCCCTGCGCTGAACATCATGAAGATTTTGGTACTGTGGCTGCAACTTAAGGAACAAATAATTTCTAGTTCTATCTAGACTGGTTTTGGAGAGCAGGTTTTTTTTTTTTTTTTTAATCCCCCAAAACTACATTTAACAGCTTCCCCTGGTCAACTAATTGGGTAACCTTGTCATAAATGGAAATTAAGCTAGTTAAACAGGACCTTCTCCTTGTGAACATGTACTTAAAGACAAGTTGTGATCTCATCCCTTCATTTATTGTTTTCCAGAAAAAACATCCCGGTTTCTTTCATTTCTCCCACCCCCCCACAGGCATTTTTCTGACCTTGCATCATTCTTCTGGCTTTGCCTGGATTCCCTCCAGCTCGGTCCAGGGCTTTTACCCCAAAATGGAAATATCCACTCCAATTACAAGTTTATGAGGGCGATGACTCGCCTCTTCTTTTAACCATAACAAAGGTTTGGTTCCAGTTTGTTATTACTTATGTTACTTACGGCCTAATATAATCAGGATCCAAACAAAGGGGTGCTGCCTACATGTCCAGCACCTGCTCTGAATGCTTCATGTTGAAAATAGATGGAAATAGACAAAAAAAGATAGAGAAAATTGAATTTTGCAGGTGGGGAACGGAACCTCACAAAGCTGAGGAAGATAAGATGCTTCATCAGGAACCAAATGCAACTCTTTCAGATCCCTTATCAAAGTCTTTGATTCTGGAACCATCAGTGTGACAGGCGAATGCAACACAAGAAATGAACTTTATGCTGCACACGGTCACTTACAACTGAACTTGAAAAATAAACTGCCAGCAATAACACCGTCTCAGAGGAGCAGCAGAAAAGCTGTCAGAACAGAGCAGCCCCTTTTGTACCTTCCAACTCCCTAAGTGCCATAACATAACATGTTCCAGTATCTCCTGGACATATATGTTCACTTTGAAAGAGAAGAGTAGAAATAAAGCCTTACTCTGCAAAAGCAACAGCTGTTGATTAAAAAAAAAAAAAAAAAAAAAAAAAAAAAAAAAAGCTTGTATTTGGAAAGTAATCATTTCCTCATTTGAGTTCCTCTTCATTTGTAAAGCCCAGCAGCTCACATGCACACAGATGAACCACACTGAGCGTGCCCCAGGCAGGCAGGTTTCATGGCATACTTGAGACTTTCTTTATTATAAATAAGAATCCTTATTATAAATAAGTATTATAAATAAGTATTCTGTATAAGTATTAAGTAAGTAGTAATAAATATTATAAATAAGTTGAGGGAGTTGGGATTGTTTAGCTTGGGAAAGAGAAGGCTCCGGGGAGACCTCATTGCGGCCTTCCAATACTTGAAAGGAGCTTACAGGCAGGAGGGGGACCGACTTTTTACACAGGTGGATAATGGTAGGACAAGGGGGAATGGGCTGAAACTGAAAGAGGGGAGGTTTAGGTTGGATATCAGGAAGAAATTCTTCCCTGAGAGAGTGGCGAGGCGCTGGCACAGGCTGCCCAGAGAAGCTGTGGCTGCCCCATCCCTGGCTGTGTTCAAGGCCAGGCTGGATGGGTTCCTGGGCAGTTGGATCTAGTGAGCTAGTGGCTGGCAGCCCTGTCCACGGCAGGGGGGTTGGAACTAGATGAGCTTTGAGGTCCCTTCCAACCCAAGCCATTCTGTGATTCTATGATCTTCAAGCTTAAATCAACATTGAAAGAATTGAGGTAACCAGGGGAACGATTCTACAGAGGAGGAACCTCTATCTGCTGCAGTTTTACCTTTCTTCCAGCATTTGTAAGACTGACCATGACCACTCACCCTCAGCACCTGAACCTCTTTGTCCATTGGGGTGAGCAGACCTAAATGCACCATCTGGCTATGGAGGACACTTGGTACATTCATGCTCTCAAAAATGCTCTTTTCTAGCCTGGCCTGTGTCTGCGATTTCAGCATCAGTAAGCATCGATGTGATCGGTGCGTGTCTCCACAGAGCCATGCACAAAGCTGGCCAAGACCTCCTTGGAGCAGCCCTGGTGCATCCACGGCCCCGAAGGTACTGCTCTCCTTGTTCTTGTGCTCATTGGTCAGTGACAGCTCCAGCTGACACTCATGCAGACGCAACACTCACTCCTCTTCCCAGATTGCTGACAGCTCCTCCAGGCACCTGAATCCACCTGAGACAGCTGCAGCTCCTCACTCTGTGTCTCTGATGAAACACAAACACCTGATGGGGCCCTTCTAGATCACCTGTGATCTGTGAGATTCCTTCACCTTTTTGCCTGTGACTACTTCACATGTTAGCAATGTCTTGCAAGGTAACTTCACAGCAATTAGTGGAAGACCTTTTCTTGCAATCCCACACCACTGTCTTGTTAGGGTATTAATTCAGGATGAAATTGGAAAGATGTCATCTGCTAAGCCATGCATATCCACTTTCTATTTCTCTAACAAATCTAACAAATGAAACTGTATAAGCAGGTTTAAAAGAGCCCTGTTAAAAAATCCCTCTGCTATAGCTCAAGCTGCAGTCAACTCTTCTAGACACAAAATATCTTATGGGAAATAAACATAAAACCCAATCCATCTTAAAACAATTTAAGTATATCACTAAAAAAAAAAAAAATCTAGTCCTGTCTTGGCCACAATTTAGACTCCCAGAAGTCACAGCCTTCTCACAGAATGCATTCACCACAGTAACGGTTCAAGCACGGACACACAACAAATGTATTTCAAGAATTTTCTGAAAACATTAACTCACAAAACCCAGCCAAGTTTTTAAGCCAACCTTTCAAGTCATATGAACAGGAATATGTTCTATAAACACAGATGTATCTCAAGAAACGACACATAACAGGAGATCCCTGTTTGCATGTATTCTGCCTACTGAAAGCCGAATTTAAAATAAAGCATGCTTCTTCTTTATTCTTATTAATTGTACTAGCCATAAAATTGTTAATTAAACTGCACTTATATTGTTCATCACAATGACAAAACTATCTCCCTGTGGAATGAATGAAGTTCCCCTCTCTCAGGTCCTCTCTATGAACTCTGGCAAATTTCACTGCACAGATTACAGTGTTTACCAAAAGCTGAGTTTTCAGTGAACAGTTGTTGTGGCAAAGGGATCATTGAATTTATGTGCTCTTCTCTGACAGTTCTTTGTATCTTTTCTGGGGATCTGTGTCTACAGTTTTAGAAGGATCCCGTTAAGATGCTGTTCCCACCTCTAACCTCTGACTTGTTTTTACCAGGAAGCAACTATAGCATGTATCTTATCAAAACATATCTTATGAAAACAACCCCATTCTCCCCTACATTACGCTTCTGTAATAAAAACTGCCTTCACTCCTTTTGTGACCTGTGTCCCCTAACCGACACATAGCCTTCTCCTCCTGGTGGCCAGGCACCACTCTGATCATGGGGCAGTCACCTTCACCACGTGGCCCCTGGCTGCCCTATTTCCACATAGTGCTGCAAGGCAGGTCACAGTTCTTCTGGAGAGACAGACCGTGTGGTCAAAAGATAACGATCTAAGTCAAGCATAATTTCCCAGTCCAGACTATTAACTTTGAGTAAAACCTAATCTCAGTTCAACTAGGAGGTAAAAGGGGCATTCAGAAGTGAAAATAAGTAAATAAACAGCCCAAGTCTATCAATATTTATTAAATGGAAGGAAAATTAAGATGAAGAAAAATAAAGATGTGCCATGAAGTTTAGAAAAACCTTGAGACATCAGGAAAAATTTAGTGCTAGTAGGAATAAGAGATTAATAAGAAGTTATAATTTTCTGGTTTCCCCCTACCTCTAAATACATTACAGCAAATGAAACTTCATGGATGGTACAATCCAGTAGAGGAAAGTTCAATGTGTGATTTTGAACTGTATTTGGAAAGCAGCAAGGCAATGTGCATGTATCTGATTATGATGAAGAAGCTTTTTCCAGCCCATTAATAACAAAGGAGGACATTAAACAACATCTATGAAGGATAAACATTTTAAACCAGCAGGCCTGGATATCTTGCACTTAGGAGCGCTTTGGGCTCTTGAATACAGCCAAAGGTCTACTGAGCACAGCCAAATGTAAAAGCTGAGCTCAAGAAAGAGCAATTCAGCACAGACCGGCAGTATGGCAGCTCAAATTCTGGAAAAGTAGTCATGTGGCAGACGATTTGGGGATTAGAAAACATAAATAATTCACTTGATACATGCAGCCAAGAAGAAACCAGCACAACCGTTCGCTGCATAAACTGAACAGCAAGGAATACCAAAAAGATAACACTCCTTTTCCACACGGTGTTGGGAAGACCTGTGCTGTGATGCCAACTTCAGACATTTTAAAAGAGAAATCAAGACCAAGGCAGGGTATCAAAAGGGCCCATAAAAACAATTACAGGAGCTTTACATCCTTCTGGAGCAACAAACACATGGATGCCCTCACAGCAAGGTTATCCAAGCAGACTCTGAGCATCTACATTTAGGTAACTGAACGTCTTCAGAGGTGCACTCTGCCACCAGGGAATTCAATCTAGCAGAGAAAGACACAGTGAAATGCAAAGTGGGAATTTATGCAAATGCAGAAATCTTTCTGGGAGTCTAGATTAATAGGTAGGGCAAGGGGCAATGGATGTGCTGATCTGTCCATCTCAGCTCCTGGAAAGAAGAGTTCAAAGTGTGAGTTATGCTTTTATCAGAAGCAGGTTGTTAGACTCAATTTACTGTAGGTTAATTATGGAAATTAGTTGCTTTTAATAATTAGCAAATAAAATAATCTACCCTCTCCATCAGGAAGTACTCTAGTCTTAATATAGCTACAATTGCACAGACTTCCCAGGCTTCTGATATCTGATCTTGGCCCATGCAATGACACACTAAATTCCAGTTGGATTTTCTCAAATAGCTACTGGCCTTTAATCATGGAAGTCCTCTTGCTGTCATTACTGGATGGCTGGAAACAAATACATTCAAATGATTCAACCTCTGTCTCAACAATGTTCTAAACTTCAAAAGGAGGAAATGTTGCACAGAAGTCCTCTACGTGACACTAGAAAAAAGCCGAAGGTTTGAATATGCAGATCATTAAACAAGAAGAACCAACGGCATCTTGAAAAATTGGATGCTGCCAAGCCCCAGGGTTTCACCAGGATTTCTGCAGTATTTATCCACTGGTATACCCACCACATCCCAGGCTACTCACAAGGAGCAGCAGCACGCTTCTAATCTTTCTGAGTGCACAGAAAAGAAAGGTATCAAGTTTGTAATCCAGGAGACAAATCAATAAGAAATTCAACTCTCATTACTTTGTCAGAATAATTTCATGACTTTCACTGCTGCTTTTGCTTATTTCTTGTATTTGCTGAGTGACTAACAGATGCCAGTATTTCATCAGTGCAGACTGGTGATGCTGAGCTGGTCTCTGTACACACCAAAGGCAGAATTTTCTTGCCTTAAGTTTGCTGCCCAGTGTGCCTCAGGTGGGACGACGTGGGCTAGCCAATATGAGGAAGGGTGTACGGAGGAGACCTGTGCCCTCTACATAGGTACCTGAGAGCCCTAGGCTACCTCAAGTGGCTAAAGACCCTACCTGGGGGCAGCTACATCAAGACCCAAAGCTCCAGTGACCATAATGAAATAACTAGACATTTTCATCTGCAAGCCAATCAGTCCCACCTTAGCGATATTTTTAAAGGTCTGCGTCCAGGTCCTACTACAGGATGAAGGATGCTGGGTGTCTGGCTGTCCTTTGCATCTGAAAGAGCCTCTTCCTCTGTTCCTGCTTACAATAGAAATAAATCCATCCCCCTGCTGCTCCAGGGAAGAAGAGACACAATTTTTACTTCTTTTTACTATCTGCTGGTTTTCAAAACAGGGACATCCATGTCATCAGTTCTGGTTTTGCAGAACCCCACAGCCCAGGTCTGGAGTACTTGGCCAGGGACACAGTGAACTCTGGCTGTGTCTACCAATTACAAAGTACTTGATGTACTTCATTTAACGAAAACAAATGGATTGTGCAACTACTGGGACTGCAGATATGCTGTGGGACAGTGTTTCAACCCACTTGCTATCTTAGGTACCCAGTCCATGTAGAAGAGGGCTGACCTGTACATTGCTTATCCAACTCTAATGGGTGCAAATCTGAGAACACAAACCCAGAACACATCAACAGTGCTGGGATTTCACAACTCAATTGCTTTTTGCTTCCTGAGAATAATGCAACCTTTTCCCCAAGGCTCAGCTATAGTCAGAGAGGAAAATGCATCTTGATGGCACAAGATTACAGCCATGGCAGAGTTTTCTCCACTGAGGGAAGTGCTTCCAGACAAGGCAGCAGAGGTTAATGGCAGCAGGTGCCATGCTTAAGAAGGAAAGAAGACCTTGAGAATCTCTTCCTGGCTCCACCACTTACCAGCTAGATGAATGGAAAAGAGGGATACTCTGTTCAGTAGCCCTGCTTGCCCACTACAATGACAAATTGTATTCACTGTCATCTGATTCTTGCCATTAACTTCCCTTCACTGGGTTTCCTGCTCCAGGGGATTGCTTCCTGCCCAGAACACTCAGCCCTGCACACATTACCAAGGACTGTTTTTTGCAGATGAGATTTTATGGCATTTTGACATAGCACAAAGCTGGAGTGCTTTTAAACCACAGCAAAACTGGCACCAACACACGGCTGTACCATGTATACCCCTCACAAGTTTACCAAGCTATGAGCATTTCTAAGAGGAAGTGGCTTCTCCAAGTGTGGCTTTACGTCTTCATTTGATTCCTGCATTCCCAGACTGAAGATCAAGGCATTCACACTGAAGATACGGCAGTGGGATGGGGTGAAGAAAGAAGAGAAGATACAACCTAAAATCAAATGTTAGTACCTTACTACCAGGCATATGTTTTAATATACAGCCTTCTATTTCAGTAGTCAAAGCTACATTTACTGTTATTTGTAACTAACGCGCTTTACGGACTCATTAAGATTGCAGTTGAAGAGGGAGCTCCCTTATTCCACAGATTCCCAACCTGGGCAAGGAGCCATCCACTGCTGCACGCTCCCAGCAGGCCTGGCCAGCTAGACATCCAAAACTGAAGCCTGCAAAGAGTTTTAGGAAAACGAAACTCAGCAATCCTGCCCCATTTATTTGCAGTGACACTCCAGAAAACAATTGTGATTATATGAACTGGAATATCGTGGATGAGTAAACGAAATAGGAAACCTTAAAAAACATAAATCCAAGAGACCCCTGGGAGTTCTGGATGGTGCTTCTAGCTAACGTCTTGCTGCATTTCTGGTCCAGCACCTCTCTTTCCCTTGGCAGATACAAAGGCATATCAGCTTTTGATAAAAATGTCATTCATATCCTTAATAATACAAGTTACTATCAGACAGCTGATTATTAGAGTTATTTGACAGCAACATCTCATGCGTCAGCTTAACAGCACAACCAGGTAAGACTGAACAATGCAATGGAATAGAATAACATCTTTGTTTTCTTCTAGGTGACAGTCATTTTCTACAAAACATGGTTAAAGAGCAACAAGAAAAGCTTCTATAGTTACAGCGGTGATAAAAGAAAGACTAGGGAAAATGTGGGACCTCTCCAGAAGGAAATGGGAGATCTGGTTATCCAGGATATGGAGAAGACTGAGGTACCTGATGATTTTTTTGCCTCAGTCTTCATTAGCAGCTGCTCTGGCCACACCACCCAAGATGCAGAAGGCAAAGGTAAGGGACTGGGAGAATGAAACACTGCCCACTACAGAAGATCAGGTTCAAGACCATCTAAGAAAACCAAAGGTGCACTAGTCCATGGGACATGAGGAGTTGCATCCACAGGTCCTGAGGGAACTAGCAGATGAATTTGCCAAACCACTATCCATCATATTTTAAAAGTTGTGGCAGTTCAGTGATGTTCCCAAAGACTGGAAAAGGGGAAACATGACCCTCATTTTTAAAAAGCGAAAAAAGGAAGACCCAGGGAACTATAAGCCAGTCAGTATCACCTTTGTGCCCAGCAAGATCGTGGAACAGATTCTCCTGGAAACTATGCTAAGGCACATGGAAAACAGAGAGGTGACTGAGGGCAGCCAGGATGGATTCACTAAGGGCAAATTGTGTCTGACAAATTTGGTGGCCTTGTACAATGGAGTCATAGCATGGGTGGATAAGGAAGAGCAACTGATACCATCTGCCCGCTATGCAAAGTGTTTGGTACTGTCCTGCAATGACATCCTTGTCTCTAAATTGAAGAGACATGGACCTGATGGACGGCCAGCTGTGTGCACTTGCAGCCCAGAATGCCAACCATATCCTGGGCCACATCAAAAGATGAGCGGCCAGCAGGTTAAGGGAGGTCATTGTCCCCCTCTACTCTGAAGACACTGTGGATTAAAACTCTTTGCACTGACAAGACGATCTTTTTTTTTTTTTTTTCTTTTTATATCCTCAGTAATTTGCCTCTTGAATGACATACAAATTAAATCCAGCTAGAATGGCTTTTTAATTAAAATCATACTTTGCTTATCAGAGTGAGAACACTTAACTGATTACAAAAGAAACGTGCAAACCTCTGGCATCCTGTTCCCCATCCTCCAGCCAGGCTGCACAGCAAACTCACTCTGCTAAACCATGTGCAATGCTTTGGAGTCTATCTCACATGAGCTCTCCTTGCCCTATTTATGGATCAGAAAAAGTCATGTAGGATATAGAGCCTAAACAAAAAGTTACACAGAAAAACACCCTCTGTCTGGCTGGACCTGGAAGAGTTTATTCTTGTTTTGACTTGCTGACTCCTAGAAATGCCCTATAGAAGCACAGAATCTCTATACATTTAATTTCAGCTCCTTGGCTGCACTGTTATTTATCTCTGTAGGCAACTGAAAGGTTTCCCACCGTCTCAAAAGCACCTTCAGGCCAAAGGCTGAAGCCATAAATCTGACCCATTCCTAGTACATAGTACGTATGCCACAGCATTCATCTCCACTGGTTAAGGACCCTTTTTTTTCCCCTCGAGGACTGTCACCTAGGCTCACTGTCATGGTCTATCTGTTTTGTCAGAAGCCTCTCCACATGGTGACAACAAAATTCATGGGTTACAGTATGGCTAAGGAGCTGTCACACAAACTATGCCATCCACCCACCCTGGGTGCTCCCCGAGGAACAACTCAAGTGTCATAGCCTCTGGGGAAAACAGAGGACTGCTGTTGTCAGTGTTACATTTGAGGTCCAAATTTCAGACTTCCAATATTGCTCCCACAACAATTTTCATAAGCATTAAACTCCTGGTCAGATCCTCAGACAGCATGGCACAGTAGCTAAACTGATTTATTCTGGGTGAGGATGGCAACTTCAGGGCAAGGTTTTCCCAAGCACAACTATCAGTTAAATTCCTAGGGCTGAATGAATAAATGACCGAGTGCCTGCACGCTGTTATCTTTCTGTTCTCAGTGCCAGTTCCTGCTAGGGAAAGGGATATTGAGGCAGATGTTAAAACTAAGGTCATGAACCCGTGCTGTTTGCAACAATTCTGTGGGACTTTCATTCAGAGTAGCACTGTGAGAGGAACTCAGCAGCATTTTCCTGACTGACAGAAGGTTAAGTTACTGTTATTTTTTGTTTCACTAAGACCACTGCAGCCACCAGGTGCTGGATTCCAGAGGCTGAAATAACCCTCTCCTAGACAAACCTGAGAACAGACATGTAGATCTCTAAACATCTCCCACATAATGGAGAAAACTGTTTGGTTTCTG
>VXAV01008250.1:118050-131752 GCA_013399715.1 Alectura lathami
TGACTCCTCCTGCCCTCTCCCTCCTGACACTCGGAAGTGACACTTCCAGTCAAACCACTTACTACACTTTTGCATGGAAAAAATAATATATGGGTACCCACTAACATACTCCACAGAAGACACCAAAAACCTGATCTCATGGGTCAGGACTGTTAGATTCTTAAATACCTTTAGAATCAAGACTTAGTCCAGTATTTCCAAGCTTGGAATTTTTTTTTTTTTTTTTACCCAATTACACCTGCTTCTGTTGAAGTGAGTTAGAAGTCCTCAGACTAACACTGCATATGCTTCAAACTAATTGTTGTGACTGAACAACTTTCAAAATTGAAAATCTTCCACTAATAGTACCTGGTCTATGATCTACAATACAGGTCATTATCTCTTCTCCGCATGTGCCATTCTTCTAACCTGCAAATTAGGAGTGACATTTCCCTCCTCCCCAGAAATGGCTGTGCAGTCCTTTAAAGGTGTGACAGGATTTAGCATATTCTGGTCTTTTTTTTTTTTTTTGGTTGGAAAAAGAAGGTTTAAAAACAATCTATAAAAAGCAAGTTTTGTCTTTATTCACTTTTCTGTCAAGAAAAATACCTCAGAACTCATGAAGTTTTGCAGTTCAGTGATGAGAAGGAAAAAGGTAAAAGTACTCAATTTTTATTCCCCAGCCAACCAAGAATTAAAATGCCCAAGAAGAAATATCCCTTCCACCCCAAAAACTTTACATGGAATAAATACACCTTTCTGAAAATGTGCCTTAAGTTGACTGAGGTTTTAGGTTTTTTTGCTTGGTTGGTTTTGTTATGGGAAACATATTCGGCAGGTAATTGCTCAGAAAGGTCTAATGTGAAGCAATAAGTCAAGTTTCTTTACATCTTGACCTTAAGATTCATTAAATCTCATTTCACAGTAACCGCATGCCTCACACGCACAGGTCGGCTGCAGCCACTAATTGGGTGAGCTGTGCAGAAATACAATGGTTTCCCCACTAACAGACCTCAGTATCTGAGCACAAGATAAAAATTTTAAGCTTCTCTCTCTCTCACTCAACTGCCCACCCCTCGGAAGCTGCTCCTGTTCCTCTACATGTGCAGTTGGAGATGGCTGATCGTATTATTTCTGGAGAGAAGGCCCATTTCTAAACTTGCTATCTTAGTACGGTGTGAAGGATTTGAGGGAGAATTCCTATGGCTCATGTAAGAGTAAACGAAAATACTAATTCTCCTCTCCCACCCCCTGAAACAAAAGATTTACAAGAAACAGACCTCATCTGCTCTGTGAGACTCAGTGCTGGGACTGTCACCTCAACCCTCCTGCTGAACGCTAAGCACATGGCCAGGGTCATTATTCTGACGGAATAACTTTTCCTTGTCTCTGTTCCCTAACAAAACACTTTTCCCTTCATGGCAATGACTCCTATGACAGCCCGAATGATGACACTGTTGGCTGGCACAGGAAGGCCTGAGTCAACAGCAGATGGATTCCTCCAAACAAATGGGAACAGGGGAAGGGAGCAATGACCCCTGTCACATGCAGAGCAAAGCCTCTCAGTTTCCTTTGAGTTTCTTGCAACAGGAACGTGTCCTGCAACATGCCCAAATACACTCCAAAAAAAAAAAANAAAGACCAATAAGAGAGGCTTCATCAGTGGCAACTTTCCTCTGGAGAACCGGCAAAGCTGCAACACTGGGTGGGCCTATATCAAACCCAAGAAAAGATCTTGCCCATCTCTCAACATCCCTTTCCATGACCATGTCAGAATCTCCAACTCATCAATGTCAAATCCAAACCTAGCCATCCTTCCGCTCCTGCACTCGTGGGCCCCTCAGCAGTAGGCTCCTACGGCAGCAATGTCTTGCTCCTGGCTTTGCTTTGCAGAGCTTTTCCTTGAGCAGGGGGGCTGGTCCTGCATCACGAACTGTACCACACTGACTACTTTCGCTGTGTAGCAGCTAAATAACATACATCTCATAGAGGAATGCTCGGAGGCAGCCCCTGAGATAGATCCCACATCCTTCCCAGAAATGGACCCACCTCCTCACACAAGAATTTGGCTTTCTGGCTCCCAGTGCTGTGCTTGGCAGGCTGCTCTCACATCACACTCCCTACCTTGCTAGAAACCTGCCTGTACCCAGCCAAATTCAATCCCATCAAGTGTGCAAACTCTCTCGTGCCAGCACTACCCTTTAACTTCAGGAGATGCTTCCACTCCTTGACATTACCCTGGGTGCACATGTAGGGGGGGGATGCTGATCATCCCCATGATCAACATGATTTGCTAGCCTAATCTAACCAAATGCAAACTATTTTGTCTTTATGAGCTAGGCAGACAAAAGTGAAAAGAAGTAAGCAAATAGTATGTAAAGGAAGTACATTTTTCTCATTTGCAGATTGGGTTTCAGGCCCACCCTTAGCAGAAGGTCCATTTACCTGGAACTGAACTAAGGACTTTTCAGCCTCACCCTATGTCTGAACCATTGCTCCTCTCAAGGAGCAGCTGAATTTGTCAGTTCATCTCCTACTCAGAGTCACCCCAATGGATGCTGTTCCTTGCCTGCTCTTCTCCCCAGGCTACTCTGCATGGGGAGCAAGCATTTATTTTTAGGTGTGTTGTACTCTGACCAGTTGGGCTCTCTTCCCAGGGCTGCAATATATAATTAATATCTGTTTCCAGAGCTGACAGCACGGGAAGCTTGAGTGGTGAACTGGCAGAGAAGAAATAATTACAAAGTAGAGGGGCAGCAACCTGCCAAGCATTTTAACACCCCTCCTAGAGAAGAGACGTGACTTTTCAGCAGTCCCATAGCGGGGAAGAAAGCAAGCCCAAATCAAAGGCACAGCTGCCATTTTATTGTGATGATGATTTCAGCTGTGGGATAACAAATCCTGTCACATCTCCAGGAGAGAGGAACGGGAGGAGAAAAGCATTAGAGTAATATGCAGAGGAAAAAACAGGCTGGAAAAAGGCAGTACAAGAGAGCCAAGGGCAACCAGGCTGCTTTGTGGTCCCAACACAGGCTGTCCCTAGGACTGCTGCAGCTCCAGGATGCTCCAAGGTGGCACCAGTCCAAGTGGGATCAGCAGATCTTGTGATCAACCCGCACAAGAGTTATCCCTTCCCTTCTGCATCTCGTTTTCCAAAGACTAAATACAGTTCTGTTGTTCACACGAGGTGTCTTTCCTCTAGCAAAAACTGCAACCCATCAGCCATGTACTTTGCTACTCTTCCACAAGTGAATTTAGTGTTTCTGGAAGGCGCCCCTTCAATAAATTCTGGCTTGGTTTTATCTGCCTGGTTTAACAATAACATAGTTGTAAAATAGTTGAAAAAAACAAAACCAACGCTTCAGCTTTATAGCTAGGTTTAAAAATATTTCCAGATGCTTATTGGTCCCTTAAGACATTTCTGAAGCTCAGGTCAAGTAGACCCAAAGCAGCAAGCTCCGATTTTTAATTTCCTTTCCATCTACAAAACCATGAGGGCTGGGATGAAGCAGTTAAACCACCAGTGCTGCCTGGTTCTGGGAAGAGCTTCCCAGCCCAAGGAGCACTGCGAAAAAGTGAACTTTAATAAGATAAAGGAAAATAACCATACAGATACAATAAGATCCCTGTGTTGGCAGAGACCTCAAGGAGACAGAAAGGTTCTTCCTATCCTTGGATCCTAAGATCCAAAGAAGAACAAAGTGGAAGGTGCAAATGAACCTCTTCTCCAGGGGACACAACTTGAATTACAGTGTGGATCGCACACTTCCAGCACACCTTCACCCAGTGACAGACATCCAGCCCCAAAAAACTAGGTACTGTGATGCAAGGAACCACAGTTTTAAGTACTGCTATAGCCATGATCGCCTAGTGATACCTGGAACATAACACTTTTTGTTAGACTGACTAACACAGACGGAGTTAAAAAACGCCTAATTCTGAAACACAGGAAACTTCAGGCTGACCGTAAGCCTGAAATAACTGCTCTGAGTTTAGTCAAGTTAGTTAATTACAGAGAAAGGAGTAATTAGCACCTGTAGAGCAGACGAACTGCATAGCCAGGGAGGAGCTGGTAGGACCATCAGCCCTGTCACCTCTGTGACAGCAAGGAACCAGCAGGCTGTGAGATGAGAAAATGTTCATTTTTAAAAGACGCTGACATTCCCACCAAGCCCATGGTTTCTAACACCCAGCAGAACCACGAACGGCAACGTTGGCTTTTGGAGACAATCTGTAGGTCTGTAACACAGAAGGATGGCAGCGATGGCTTTGTAAAAACCCACCCTCGCCAAGCAGCACGCTTCTCTTTCAGGTTGTCCCACTGACAACCATCTTCAGGCTTAAACCCACAGCAAGTGCTACTTGGCTTTGTTTTTATTTCAGACCTTAGGAAGAACAGCTACGTATGAAAGTATTTTTTTTTTTAACATAATCTATTAGTTTCAATATGATATCTCACTTCTCTTAACAAACCTTGCTTCATTTCCATTGTACATAAACAGCCTGAAGGTAAGCCTTTGACACACTATTTGCTGAAACACGTTAAACTTCCTAGGGAAAGGAAAAGAGCACGGGGCAGGGGGGGGAAGCAGGTTAATTTTGCTGAAAATGGAGCTTCACAAAAAGAGCTTTGCATAGGGAAACTGTGCAAAAAGGAAACTCCACAACGCAAGCCAGTAAGTACAGAGAAACAGTAGGGAGGGAATTCTTTGAGAGGAATTGTTACAGAACAGGAATTAAGCACATGGCATTAAGCACACTGCTCTGCAGCTGTGTTTAATGTCAGTCCCCCAAAAAATGCAAGCAGCCAAGCCGTTGACACTGGAGCATGTCAGTAATACTTCACGTAACGTTTGGCCTCCTTTTGGTGCCCTGTGAAGCTGTGGGAGCTGTCTCAACAGAGGTTCTTGTCTGCCTTTGAATATGTTGAGCAGAAAGAAAACTTATTATACAGTGGGGAAAAAAAAATGTGATGGTGGGGGAAACCTGATTATAGTTAAAAACAAGGGTGGAAATGAGAGAGAAGAAAACAGATGGGTATAGGCATTGCAGGAAACAAGAAACACCGGGCATAGCTGTGGATTGAGCCCCAACACCTGATGTCGAGGAGGACAAAATGGCTTCAGCAGCAGGACCACATCAACTCGCCCTGCTGCAGCTCCGTGGCTGAGCACTCTGCCTTCAAGCCAGGGCTGAATGCTCCTGGGGAGGATTTCATTCGCTCCCTCCCTTGGTAAGAAAGCCCATCTGCCAGGGTGGTGGGGTTTAATCTGCTCAGCAGACAGTCCTGAGGGCTGAGAAAGGTGACTTAAAGAAAAAGCAAGGACTCAACAAACAGGATATTCCCTTCCCTAATAAATAGCCAGGGGTCTGTAACGGGAAAGACTGGGGAAAAAATAAGTAAATAAATAAAAATCACTGCATTCACTTACATTAGGAGTTGAATTTGGCTACAGCTAAATAAAGGTGGACGAGGCAAAACCTCCAGCAGGACTTGGATTCTGGCTGCTTCCAAGCTGAGTGCATAAAGATGCTGAGGATCAGGCCTGAAGCAGCTTTTCATTTTTGCTGCAACTGCACAGAGTAGTTAGGGATTTCAGGAGGGGGGTATTGTGTATTTCTTTTCCTTTTTGCCTCGCAAATGCATATGTTTCTTAAAGTTTGAACTGCAGCAGCCTGGCTACTTAGGAAAAAAGAGATAAAAGCTGCTGAAAAAGGCAGGCTGCAGGGAAAAATTCAGCGTGAGCAGGTTTGTTTTTTTTTTTTGATTCTTATACAACACACAGGAAACCTGGGGAGGGATTCGGCTGGCAGCTTAAGACCTCTAAATGTAGGCGACTACACGGGGTTCGAATGAACTGCCACTAGTCAATGAGGGCTGAAAAAGGTGCACAAGGCATGTGGTGCCATCTGAAATAGCTTTATTTTTATGGAACCTGCGTGGGGCTGGCAGGTAACGCAGCACCCACAGGGGCCTGGCTACTGGGAAAGGGAGAATGTGGGTATTTTCACACATTTCAGCTGACCCAAAATGAATCTTACAGACTGGGATCCCTGGGCCACATGCAGACACCGTCGCAGAAATGTTGAAATGTAGGTGTCCTGAACTGCAAGGTGATTCCCTTCCCGAGGTCACCTGCAAGGAAGCTCACAGGCTGATTAGCTGCGTGAGACAGTGACATTTGTAAGGGCCCTGGAGACACTCTCTGCTCAGGTGTTGGGATGTTAGAGATCACCAGGTATTAACTGAAACATCTGTTAAACACAAAATCAAGGCTGGTGCCTCAAATAAACAGCTTTTTAAAAAGATACCCTATAGATTTCAGATTTACAAAGGAGACGCGAGGTATCGATTATTTTCCCTTCTGGATAAGAACTGTATTTAAATAGATTTTTTCCCTTTCCTCTTGATGAGGTGCAATTTCACAGGGGTGAAGATTAAACCAATGGGGAGCTCATACTCAGCTTCACCAGTTACGTAGAAGCATCCCTGCGTGTGCTGTAAAAGCAACAAGAGGATCAGCACGATGGCAGCTCAGCAAACACAGAGCTGGGGCCTCCTCTTGACTTTAAATCAGTGCAAAGCAGCGAAGCCAAATTTTGAAGTCCTGAAGAGTTTAGCAAAATAGCATCACAGAGCCTGTTGCCTGGCCCGCTAGTGAAATCCAACAGAAACAATTCAATTTGGCTCTGAATTACAAAATAATATCAATTCATTTCTAGCACCTGAATTTAAACAGAAACAACAGAAGTGTAGATCTCCATCTCCCAGCAGTTCAGACACTGAAATGGATGGTTAGTGACTGCCCTGAGGGTAAGAAACCTACCTAATGTGACTAATGCAGGAGTTTGAGGCTGTTAACATCCACTGTTTCAGTTGAATGGAAAAGTGACTTTGTTGATGTAAAGTACACCAGGGTCTCCAAACTCACATACAGCTCAGAAGCTAAAATTGGCCTTTAAGTCCTGGAAATGTGATGTACATCTATGAGTTAGTGCTGTAGATAAAACCTGGCACAGTGAAATGCCAGGAAAGCAGCGCTAATGTGTGCTTTCCAGCTGCAAGCAACCCACAGCACACATCCTGGTGCACAACACGTCCCTAAACTCACTTTATAAAACAACTGCCTAAAAATTGCTGGACTGAACCCTGATGTACCAGAGCTGCACTGACTCCAGGGCACCACATCTGCACAACGGATGGTTGAGTGGGGGATGAACGCTGGAGGCAAGCACCATAACTAAAGAAATACCGCACCTGCTTCTGCCTCTTAACCCTACCTGCTGGCTCCCAGCGGGTCAAGCTGTGCTCACATGGGTTATTTTTACTTGTGCAGATTGCTAATTATTAAACATAATTGCTCTTGCTATTACATTTGGCCCCTCATTAGGGTTTCTGCGTGAGGCTAAGCAGTTTAGAAGTGATTTGTAGCAAAGCTAATAGCCAGCAGATGCTTCCAGTCAAGCTCAAGTTTGAGGACGGAAAATCTTGGCACTGTTTACAACATCCTTATCAGAAGGAAACTTTGCATTTCTGCCTACATCTCCAGATGCCTTTAGGCACTCTAAAAACCCAGTGCTGAAGAAGTCTGGTATTGCCCTATTCAACAGCCAAAAGGGCTGTATAAGGGTTTAAGGAGAACCTAGCTGGCTTCAGGGAACCCATTTGGACCTTAGCCCTTCGCCAGGCCACTTTCTGAATGCTAATGAATGAGCTCTCCCTGCATTACGGATCTTGTAATGTGAAAGGTGAAGCTCGTGCCCAGAGAGATGAATCATCCTGGAGAGATCCCTGGTGGTCAGGCAGGAAGCCAAGCGAGCTGCAGGTTGCTCCAAAAGGGAGCTGAGACAAGCAGGCTGCTCGTGTCCAAGCCACGACAGGACCTCCTCAACCCAGCATTAGCTGTGTTAGCTCTGGATGGAGGCCAATCTGATAGCCAGCATCGCTTCCCTTCCTCTCTCACAGGGAAACACAAAGGGTCTGATCTTTCTTCCACCACAGTCCTCCGGGATCTCATTTCCAGGGGCACAGACCTTCCCCGTCTTGGCTCGGTTCCCACCCAAACGAAGCTTGTGATTTCTGGAGAATATCTGGGAGCAGTGAAGCATCGAGTGCTCAGTGCTCACCAAGGGAAAAACCCTGCCCAGCTGCACAGGGCAGGAGGAGAAATCAGTGCCACAGCACAGGCAGGCTCGGCAAGCCTCATGGAGGGAACCGGAGCTGCTGTCTGTCTGTCTGTCCACCCAGCCGTGCTCTCCAACCCACCTGGCACACCCTTCTGCTGCCCTGAGGTCTCCAGGTGCCTCTGATCCAGTTTGCCTGCATACTTGGACGACAGCTGACAATTTCACCTGGCTGCATTTCCTGGATTTTGGTTCCTACAAAGGACTTTTCTTGTCCTTCTAATGCAGAAGAGAGAAAGTTGATGGGATCAGAGAATAAGGTTGTATCAATCACAAATCTGTTTCCAAGGATGGGACCGCAGAACAGGGTTACATTAACCATGCATCCTTCTCCATCCATATGTCCATAAGCCAGCATGATGCTGCAGAGATCCCATTCCCAGCATGGAAATTACACTGTCACCATGCTGGCTTGGCCTGAGAGCAGGACGTGACCCACAATGTTCATAAATCCATACGTTCTGCTCCTCATCAGAACTGGAGTAACAACATTTTCTTCACACAGAGTCCTTTCTTGAATCTGAGCCACCCGGTCCCATGCAGAGTGCGACAAACTACCTCCAAATCCACCCAGATCTAAATAAAAAAAAATAAAAAATAAAGAAACCCACATCTGTCATGGGTCTCCTTCATCTGTACACTGTGTGGTGTCCTCTCTCAGGCTGACAATAACTGGGACAATTGATGTTGAACAGGGATATATTCTTCCTGCCCCTCTTATCCACCTCCAACAAGGATTTGTGTCCACAAGGTAGCCCCAATACCTGGCAACTTCCCAGTCCTACAGACTATGTAGACCTAGGATGCAGCAAGACTCATTTTCATGAGATCCCAGTCTTTGCAGTTGCTTCTGCTAGAGACTATCTGCTAGAGGGAAAATGCTGTTTATTTTCTTCCTCTCCTGAAAATTGTACAAACTGTCCCTTACGGAGACAAGGTACAGTACAGCTCATGCATTGACACATACAGAGACACACCAAGGACATGGCTGAGTCACAGGCTGAGCGGTGCTGTCACAGACGTAGCCCAAAGGGCTTTCAGGCAGCTACATCACAGAGCAACATCACCTGGCTCAGCACCCAAGCCCATTTCTAACCCATTTTTCTTTAGGTCTCACCCTCTTCTCACTTCTAAGTCTCACAGTCAGCGTTTTCACGACCAGTTCCATCACTTGCTCACAGAATCATTGAACCATGGAATATCCTGAGCTGGAAGGGACCACAAGGACCATGGAGTTCAATGCCTGGGCCCCCACAGGACCACCCAAACCCAAACCCTCTGTCTGAGAGCGGTGTCCAAACGCTCCTCGAACTCCATCCCACATCAGCCGCGACCCCCATGCCTGGACACTCAGGTGAGCAGAGCCCAATACCACCCAGCAAAGCCGCACTGCAATGAAATGATGGAAAGAAGAACCAAATGTGGCAGCCCCACCACATGTCCACACTGGCCACATTTGGTGTGGAGCAGAGCACACCTCACTTTGCTTTTGTATTCAGTGCAGCCCTCTGGCTGTCACACCACTGCTGATGCTACAGCAGGGAAGGAGTCTGAACCAGAGTATTTTAAAGCACTGTAAAAAGGGAAAAAGGAAGCAACATAAACATTCACACCCAAATTAACAAGTAAGGCAGCCTTGTCTGTCCATGGTCCCATCTGCTTTCTGATGCTGAATATTTGGCAACTATCCCTTCTCTTTAAAAAACACCGTGAAAGACTCATCCCCGTTCATGACACATTGTGATCCCAATCCCGTTTAGCTCTCCTGAGCTCTCCTGCAGACCTCTCAGCTCGGGAAGGTGTGAGGATTATGGTGTGAATCTCCCTGCTGACACACTGGTGGAAATAGTCTTAAATATTCCACAAATGCGTTTTTCTTCAGATACGATAGGTTTGCCTATTTTGCTCTTTTCCCTTGTTACGTTCTAAATAAGAGCTTCTTAAAAGTACGTACTGCTGAAAAAATATATATTGTAATAACTTCTTTCAGTGTTATACAGAGATCATGAGAGTTTTAGAGTTACTCAGGGGTAATTGGGCAACCGGTGCTCTCAGACAGCTTTTAAATGAATGAATAAATAAAACCTGCCATGCATTTATACATGGATAAATGTTAATAAATCACAAACCCAGTAAGATGCTTAGGTTTTGTAACAAAGTCTTTTTTAAACATGTAATTTCATTGCTAAATGAACTTTGTGCTGGATGCAGGAGTTAGGTTACAGGATTCTAGGGCGTACCTTGCCTCTTCACCAAAACCATGGATTATCTTGGTTTGAATGTATTTACCTCAATTCTCAGATTCTCAGTCAATGGCAGAATGAAAGAGATGCAGTGATGGCTGAAGTGGTTGTCCCATGAGCCTAAATTTAACCATGTTTTAGAATGATCCTGTTTCCAGCTTTTACATTCAGGCTGCTGGAGTGTTTTTACTCCTTTCCATCATGTGTACACTTCATGGCAGCAGCAGAACAAAACTCCCATGAAGAGCACAGATTACACCAGCTGGACAAGTCTGGCTAACTAAATGAGCTCCTGACAGCATGTGGAATCCACCAAGTGCCTCAAGTTAACCACATTACATTTACTAGACACACACAGGGAAAAAAAAAAAAAAAAAAAAAAAAAAAAAGAAAAAAAAAAGGCTTCAATTTGTAGCTGTCTGGGCCAGATTATCTTAATTACAGCCCTAAAAATGTAAATCAACCTAACAGAACCTAATAGGGATTAGAGTGGATTTACATTGCACATCCTGCCTCCTGAATTTATTGCTTTTTGTCAGTGTTAAGCTTGACCATTGCTGGAGGCAGGCCTGCTGAGCATGACCTGACGAACAACAGCAAATAAGATTTACCCAATTTCCCTTTTCCACATCTGTAGATCACGAGAAGCCAAGGTGAAACTTTATAACGGCAATTAGAAGGCACAGGGACACAACAGCTTTATAGCACTGAACTTCTCAATCAGCCAATTGTTCTCGTTCAAAGTTTTTCCAATGACACACCAATAAAAGTTATCACAATAAATTATGCAAAAAAAACTTTGCTGAGCAATCGTTTGTTCCAGAGCCAGGCTGTTACAATGACAGTTACTTTTCCTTTAAAAACGAGCACCGATTCCTGGGCTCAAATTGAGAAAAACAACAGGGATTTTCTCTAGCATCGAGACACAGATCAGCAGCCGTAAGGAGCTTGTCAGTCTCTCTAACTCACTAGCACAAACCAGGTCCCAGGAGCACCAACGCAACAAAAAAATGGCAAAGTAACCGATCGTTCCACTAACCCAAGGCGAGCGAGGTAAAGCATGAAACAAGAAAATACTGCAAGGGTTGAAAATGGACCAGAACTGGTCCTTGGACTGCAAAAAGGCTGCAGGTTGCTGGTAACCCAAAACTTCAGGGTCCATGCAAACTGACAGGACGAAATAACATGAGCACGCTAATGTAAGGGCGCAATCCTGCCAATGCTTGCATGCCAAACTCCAGTCGGCTGTGCAACCGACTCTCTGCAGGATCCCGCCCAGGAGGACCCCTTCATGCCAAACAGCATTTAAAGAAATGGGATTTTTGCCACGGGCTTCAGTGGAAGAAGGAGGTGGAACAGCTCCAGCGGCTGATGGAGTGCTGTCCCCTCCTCACCTCCCCAGCTCCAGCCCTGGCCGTGAGTTGTTTTGGATCTTCCCTAAGGCAAAATTTGTAGAATTCCTGGAAATAATTGCCTGGCCATTTTTTGATATTTTAATCCATTATCCCAGCCTGTTCTTCCACAAAGAGAGTCTTTGGTGATGCAGGTGGTTGGGTGGCTCTTGCTGACAGCGGAAAAAAAAAATGAAGTAACTCATTATTTCATAAGGGGCAAGAGGAAAGGAAAGGAGACATGAGTGATGCAGTCCCAAATCTAGGTTACTACCCACTCCCTGAGGCTCAGCCTGGTTGGGCTGACTCTGCCCACTGGGGATCAGAGCCACCTGCCGAGCAGAGCCAGCAGAAGTGGGATTGGAATTTGATGGTCTTTAAGATCCCTTCCAACCCAACCCATTCTATGATTTCATGGATCTGTTGGAGCGTGTCCAGAGGAGGGCCACAAAAATGATCCCAGGGGTGGAGAACCTCCCCTGTGAGGACAGGCTGAGAGAGTTGGGGCTGTTCAGCCTGGAGAAGAGAAGGCTCCAGGGAGACCTGATAGCGGCCTTTCAGTATCTAAAGGGGGGCTACAAGAAAGAAGGGGACAGACTCTTCACCAGGGTCTGTTGTCATAGGGCTAGAGGAAATGGTTTCAAATTGAGAGAGGGGAGATTTAGCCTGGATATAAGGAAAAAGATCTTTACAGTAAGGATGAAGCACTGGCACGGATTGCCCAAAGAGGTGGTGGAAGGCCCATCCCTAGAGACATTCAAGATCAGGCTGGACAGGGCTCTGGGCAACGTGATCCATCTGTAGGTGTCCCTGTGCACTGCAGGGGAGTTGGACTCAACGACCTTTTAAGGTCCCTTCCAACTCAAGCAATTCCTCGATTCTATGAAGCGACCTGCAACCACAGACCGATGGACAACCAGTTCCCATGGGCAGCCTCATCCAAGCCTACAGGACACTGGTGAGGCAACCTCACCCTTCAAAGGAAGGAAACAAGTGCAGGGAGCAGATTAGAAGCAAAGGGGAAACTCAGACACATCGAGTAACCACAGCCGCAGCTCACTGAATAAAATCGAGCAGCCTCACTAGAAACTGGACGCTGCAAGGAAACAAGAGCTTCAGTGAAATGCTCAGTACCCAACCCTGTGTCTGTTTGCACAGAAAATTAGCTTTTACATACACCAGGAGAAACATCCCTGTTTTCTAATCCTACAGTGTGCTACCAGCTAACCATGGTGGGAAGGAAACAGCACTGCCCTGGTCAGTAACCCGAAAACGTGGAAATTATAAGCAGAAGGGACACAGCATGCAGAAAATGTATCATCCCTTGCTCCCAGATTCTCCTCAGTGCATCCCTGTGAGGTTGAAGTGCTGGAAAGTGGCACTTGCTGAACTTCCCATGGGTGGGGATGTCCCGTCCTGGAGCCCCTGCCCTGGGACGTTTCATCCCGTTATGCCCAGCTCTGGGGGGAGCGCTGCACAAAACCATCGTGCTCCTGAGCAGGGAGCAAACCGAAAGGCAGGCTGCAAAGCTGAGTGACAGCAAAACCGAGAGTCTGATATAAAGCACTAAAAACCCAAAGTGAATTGCTCTAGCTCCAGCGATTCTATCACTCCTTAAGAGGAAGCATAGCTTGAAAAAACAAAAAAGAAAGAAATTAAACGATTGCTATTCAACAGACTACAGAGGGAAAGGGAAACCCAGCAAAGACACACCTGCCCTTAACCAGCAGCACTTCCAAAGTTGCCCAAAGTTTGCCCGAGGCAAACCGCCTCCGCCAAGCCCCTCCTCGCCAAAGCAGCGGCCGCCGGGGCAGGGCCGGCCCCGCAGCCGCGCACGGAGCCGGGGACACACTCACCGCGGAGAGGAGGCAGCCGAGCAGCGGCAGCACGACGCCCAGCCCCGCG
>VXAV01008250.1:131846-150891 GCA_013399715.1 Alectura lathami
GGCTCCGCCTCCCGCCCGCCCCAGGTGCCGGCAGCCTCGCGGGGAGGCTGCGCTGCCCGGGGGTCTCCTCCTCCTCCCTTCGTTTCATCGCTCTTCTTCTCTCAGACCCCTTCGTTTTACCCCTCATTTCTTTCTTTTTTTTTTTTTTTTCTTTTCTTTTATTCTTTTCCCCTTCTTTTACCTCTTCCTCCGTTTTTTTTTTTTTAATCTTCTCTTTTTCTCCTGTTTTTCCTTCTTTCCTTTTTCTTTCTCCTTTCCCCCTCTTTCCCTTTTCTTTTTCTCCCTCTCCCCTTTTTCTCCCTTTATTTTTTCCATTCTTTCTTTCACCCCTCTTCTTTTGCTTGTCCTGCTTTTCTTCTTTCTCCCTTTCTTCCACATTCCACTCCTTTCCCACTTTTTCTGCTTTTCACTGCTTCCCCCTTTTCTCCTCTTTTCCTTCCCCCATCACACTCTTCCCATATTTCTTTTTCTCTTTTCCTTCTTATATATTTTCTCTCTCTTTTCCCTTTATTTTTTCTTTCTCCATCTTTCATCCATTTTACCTTTTCCACACTTTTTCCACTTTTAAAACCTCTTCACTCTTCCTTTCCTTTCCTTTCCTTTCCTTTCCTTTCCTTTCCTTTCCTTTCCTTTCCTTTCCTTTCCTTTCCTTTCCTTGCCTTGCCTTGCCTTGCCTTGCCTTGCCTTGCCTTGCCTTGCCTTGCCTTGCCTTGCCTTGCCTTTTTCCCCCTTCCGCCCACTTTGGTTTTATTTATTTATTTATTTATTTATTTATTTATTTATTTTTAACTCATTGCAATGGGACAGAGGGAAGCCAAGAAGAGATCAGCAAAGCTTTATTTTCACTTTTCACTTCCCAGTTTGTGTAGTCACTGTGGGATTCCTCCAGGCCTGGCACACAAAGCTTGCAGAGCTGTGCCCTGTTGTACAGAAGCATCATCTCCCCTTTTCCTAGAGCATGGAGCTACTGTAGTTTAACCCAGCAGGCAGCTAAGCAGTTCATCAGCCTGCTGGGTTCAGCCCTGAGAGACCCTGAGCAGGGTGCTGAGGCTTGGCCTTGGCAGGGGGGATCACAGTCAGAGCTGGTGGGTGTGCAGGAGTTGGTTCAGATGTTACCGTGAGGTCTGAAGGTGCTGAATGGTGCTGCGAAAGGGAGGATGGGTCACTGTGGGCATTTCGTTTCCTCTGAGACAGTTGCTTGGTTGGAAGGTGTTGGGTGGGCCACCAATCCCAGCCCGATGTGGTGATCTATATGAATCTTTGCCCTTCTCCCCATAAAAAGCTTTAGTGTGAAAACCCAAACAAGTCCGATAAATAAATGGAGCAGCAAGAAACATGATATCCTTGCAGGACTCCCCAGTCCTGCTAGATCTTCAAGCTCAGATGGACAGATTTATTGTCTTGTTATATCAGTCTCTAGCTCTCCTTAGCAAATCATTCACCTCTTAAAGTTAACAAGTAAAAAGTGGGAAAACCAATTTAGTATTTCCCCCCTCTTCGCTCCCTATGGAAAGACCTGTGCTTTTATGGATACTCGAAGGGCATTTTTTTCCCTATTTGATACAAAAAATCCCAGTCCTGTAGTCTGTCTTTCTAGGCCTGATAGTGGCTCATAATTACCAGCGTAAAAAGAGGGATGGGATGTTAAATTGCATCAATTAGTTGCACAACAACTTGAACACACAACAAAGCTATATAAAGCTTCGTTTGGATCATAAAATGACAGGGGAACGGCTGATTAGCTGGTCACTGCCTTTCACAGCTAATAATAGCTTTATTATTAAAACACTTCCTTCAGTTATTCACATGGCCCGAATGTGCTCAAGTAGCCCATTAGAGATATGTTTCTCTGTGTGGGAAGAGAAGAAGATAGTTGCAGGTGTTGGTTTCCAGCTTCTTTGCAGAGAGGGAGTCTGAACACTTTGTGTCTTGTGACAAGGACTTTACAGAAAAAGTCTTGACCGCTTTTGAACAGCATGTTTTGCAGTTATGCTATACCTTCGCCATCCTGTTTTCCCCCTTCAGTACCTATTTGTGTCCCCACGTACTCTCTGGGGCAGGGGAGGGAGCCAGAATGTTTCAAAATATTGATGCTCTGTGGTTTTACACAGTGGCATAAGGATGGTCAAGGTTTAAACCTGTATTTTTTGCTTTGCGTGGGGACAGGAAAAGTTTCTAAGTGTTAAACTAATGTTTTTCCTAATCTATTGCAATACCAAGACGTATTTTCCCCATGAGATCATTCTGTTCTGGGCTCACCTTGGTGTAAATCAGATTAGACACGATGTGGGCGATTTTGTTTGTTGCTTCACTTCCCATTAAACTCCGTTGAAGTCCAGCTTCCACTTTGCTCTAGTTGGTCGGAGGTTGGTACTTGCTCCACTGTGTTCCCATTTGACATATTACTGCATAATATTTTATGAGGCTTCAGAATTGTGGTGTGAGATTAGGAAGGTTGTAGCTGCTTGGTAATGAATGGGTCTTGGTACTGAATTGATTGATGGAGCAGACTAGAAATCATTTTTTTTTTTCTCATCTCAGTCATGAACAACTCTGGAAAGTCTTGATTCCTCCTCACGCCTGTAGCAGCACAGTGACTTCAGTGGTCACTGTCTTGGGCTAGTACCTCTTATCATTTCTATTATTTAACCCTCTTCCTGAAATGCAATTAACATCTGAGCTGAGCATCTATCCTAAAATGACTTATCTTTCTGGACATTGCTTGGGAAAATGTCATACAAATGTAAGAAATGTTGGTGGAGGCTAATAGCAGGGAGAAACAAATGCAGCTGGGGGGTTTCCTGTGCTTTTTCTTCTCTGTCCTTGGCAATCAGCATTACAAAGCCTGCTAACGTGGTGTCTAAAAGGACAACCTCTGAGAGCTGATTCATGCAGCAGTTTGCTGAAGGCTGGATTTGCTGCTCTGTGCCCTCTGGGTTATGTTCCCCGTTTAGCTTTCTCTCCAAACCCAACACAGTGCATCTGTTCTGCTTTCCACTTTGTGAGTTTGTTTAAATGAAGTAATAGCATCACATTCCATAAACGAACTGTGAAATGTATTTCTATGTATTATTTGCTTTGGGATTAGAAGCAGGAAAGCATTCAGTGTGTTGTTATTCAAACACAGCAATGATATCCACCTACAGGAGGTAATTATTTGCAAAATGAAGCATTAACTACTGGTGGCTTCCTGTGTTTTAAGTCTCCTCATTTGTCAATAAGTAGCAGAATGTTTTCAGGTTTCTTGGATCTAAGATGATGTTTTTATTCAAGATTTGTTTGTTTGTTTTTTGTTTGTTTGTTTTCTTATGTTGGTCTCCCCTGTTTTTTCATTAATACATTGGACCAGGCCAATAGCTGGTTTAACCAGCATCACTCCATTGCTATGCAGAGAGATCCTCTTACTCCTAATATTTATTCAGCACAATCTCCTACTCTAATGTCATAATAAATATATGCATTTAGCAGTCTATTCTTGAAATGAATTTCTGCTGATCTGTGCACCCATTTCTGCCAAGAAATGCAGGTGTCCATGGAGGGACTGATCAGATCCAGTCTGATTTTGCCTGTCAACCTGCTGGAACACTTGGCCAAAGTTCCATCCCAGGTCTTCAGCTGCAACAAGAGCAATCTTAAAACCTTTCCTATATCAGAGCAAAATCCAGCCTGCAGAGCAACACCACGAGTGAGAATGTAAATTATTTCATTCCTAAATTTATTAATGAAACGTGGCAGGGAACTTGTTTAAATTTAAGCAGCTTCAGGGAGAAGATGTTGGATGTTAAATGACACNGTTTGTTGAAAACAACAGAATTAGAAAGAGGAATGAAACCTCCCAGTCACACTCCAAAACAGAAGTGATTAATGGCTGTAGCAAACCCCACTCAGTTCAGTGTTCATTGTCTCTGTGCTTCTGCATGAAGACTGAATGCCACTGGGGGAAGATGACTTTGAGAGAGGTCACTTGAAGGAGATGTGATGGCCTGAGAGGTACATGAGGATGGTTTTTATCAATCCATTCTAATTGTGGCTGATGGATTTAATTTATTAAACTGTGGATTTTTAGAATTAAAATGTTGCCACCTGAGCACATTTTAGCTAATCTATTTTGCTCTGTTGGTTGACTCTGTTGGACTGTATTGACCACGTTAACTAGATCTTTGCCAACCAAGGGATTTCATGTGACAAGTAGAAAATGAAAATGTTCATAGGTAGACATCTAGTCACCATTTGAAGCCAACCTGTATCCCTAAAGCCTCTTTACTGAATGATTTCATTGGAAGATGTTAACAAGTGTTGCGGTGTCAATCCGTGTAACTGGGGCTTCAAACATCCAAGCTCACTTGAATTATTCCTGTTGTCACTGTTCCCAATTCAGATTGCTCTGTACCAAAACCAGCAAAAAGAGTTCAGAATCAAGGTCATAGCACTTCAGTGAGAAATATTCCTTTCACAGAGATTTGCTATGTTATGGTGCAAAAGCTTCCAAAAGTGAAGAAAGGTGAGTGAGGTGCTAAAGCTGAAATGAGTCTAAAGTATCTATATACAGATGTCAGCTTGATGGACAGTCCATAAATATATATTGTGAGCCCCTTTTATGGCTGGCATGTAAGTATCAAACCCACAACTGAAAGTCTAACCGGTCTGTTAGGGGAATGAGTGATATGACTGAATGCAGAAAACCACAGTGGATTTGATGGTTCCCCAAAAGCAATTGCACAAACCAAAAATAATGGGAAGGGGCAGATTTTCAGCTGGTGTAATATCGGCATATGATATCACATCATATGCATTGAATTTTCTTTTTTTTTTTTTAGTATCTCAGGGTCTAGTCCTCTGAATATAGATCATACTTACCTTTTAGTCAAGCAGTATTGTCCAATGAGATTATTAACAATTAATATTATTCTTTATATTGTATCTTCTTAGTGTCTGTAGCCTCCAGGTGTAGGTCAGGATCACACATTTCTGTACTAACTGAAGAAAATCGATTTTATGGCATTAGTAAAAGACAAAATACAGAAGGCGGACTCTAACTAAGTGAGGCAGTAAGTCAGTGTGATAGGCTATACCTTCCAAGACTGTTTCCTGTCCCATTTTCAGGTGTTTGTTTGTTTGTGTTTCTCACCCCCACACCAACCATTGTTGGAAAATACACAAACAGGGTATTGTCCTTTTAAAAACTTCTGAGCTTTGAGTGATATTAACCATAATTTGTCTAGGGGCACTGTGGGCATAGGTGCAGCTAAGTCTTCTAATGTGTTTTATGAATGTTTATTGAGGTCTTCAGTATGTTGCTGTGATTTATTCACTTTTTTTTTTGGGCAGGGTAAAAGAGATAAACCGCAGGATCTCAGCAAATGAGACCGTTAAGAAAAGGGACAAGAGAAAAAATGCAAGCTTTGATTAAGGCAGAGGAATCCAAAGATCACATTGTGTTTATTTTATTCATTTAACAATGCAGCAAACAACATTTTTGCCACAACTGTGTTCAACTATCAGGAAAAGCTATGGATTTTTTTGTTTTGTGTTGTTTTTCTCAGAAATGTACTCTCCCCCTTCTCCCACCTTAATTATGATCCTAATTCTAAATGCCTTCTCTGTAAAGCATCTTTCCTTCACTTACCATCTGCTTTGATTTCTCTTCAGGTATCAACATCTTGCTCCCAAAATAAATGCCACTCCTGAAGGACCCTTAGAGGAGAACCTTCAGCAATGCAGGCCACTGCCCTTGAGCAGAAATGTTCCTCCTGGCTGTCAGGCCAGTTATCCAGGAGCACTGCTATGGCCCTGCGAATGGTTCAGATTAGAACGGTGAGACCAAAGGAGTACTGGAGTGTGATGGAAGACTTGATGAGCTCCATCAGCTTGGTTTTATCTCTAGGAGGTGAATGGAGACTCAGGAGACGTTCAGCAAACCAGATGTCTGTGCAGGACAAGCTGAATTGCTCTCCAGACTCCACGGACTGGATGTACTAGCTCTCCACTGACTTATCCGGTGGTGAAGTTCTCCTGGAAACCTCCACCAGTTCAATGGCTTGGCCTCAAAAATCTGTGAAAGAAGCAGAGGTGCATATGTCAGTGAAACATCTGAAGAGCATGAATGCAATATTTCAATTAAAAATATCTACTTGATACTAGCAGACTATGATCTTTTCCTTGGTCTCTGGGGTAAGGGTAAATTATCCAGCTCCTGTTGCTCACCTCACTCTGTAAGCTAAAGACAGTAATAACTACCTTCCAAAGTCCCAGGAGAGCTGAGGATTAATTGCTTCATAGTACTCAACATTTATTTTCACACAATCAATGCCACTGGGAGCAGAAAAATAAGCTTTGCAATTACTATTACATATCCACAGGGGACCATTCACTCCTGAAGTATTTGAATAAAACAGATTTTTAAATAATCATTTTAAAAATGCCTTATTTATGTTTAGGCAGAAAAAGAGAAACTCTTCAGGGCTCAGGAAGAAGAACAACAACAAAATATAGCAATGCAAACGTATAAACAAGCAACAACTTTCTCTGAACTCAAGATGGCAGTCTGCTGGAAATAGAACAAATTAAGGTGGGTAGAATGCCATGCGTTATTAAAACAGCATGATTTACTCTGAGAACATGGTAAAGCTGCTCCAGGGTACATGACAGGCTGAAGGAACTGAGGAAACAGTGCCTGGCTCTCTCCCTCCCTTCTCCTCAGAGCATTGCAGAGCAACGGAGGAGAGAGGAGGCAGCAAGAGCCAGTGCTGTGCGTGCAGGAAGCTGATAAGCAAATACCTAGCATCACTGTGAGCCTATTTCTCAAGATAAACATGTCCTGGGAGTTTTTCTCCCCGGCTGGGTCCACCACAAGGAAACATTTTGCTCTCATAGTGGAGAAACCACTTGTGGAAGGATACCCATCTTCTTGACTGACACCAGACACTGTGCATGCAAAAAGCTTGTCTACAAGCACAGTGCTCTAGTGGTGGAGATTAAGGCTCCACCTTATCAATAGAGGATGTGACACAGCTGATGTCAGTGGAGGAGGCAGGAAATGGAAATTTCACACAGAAGACTGAAATGCCACATTCACCTCAGAAGGACATAAAGCAGAAAAAGATATTTCAGAGGTCTGCACTGCTCATTGCCTTTGTGCTGCTAATGAAGATCTGCTCGATCCATCCAGCTGGGTTAGGGACCACGAGTGCTGGGGCCCAGAGAGGTTTGGGGGGTGGTGGGCTCTGATTTATGGGCAGAAAGACCCCAGGAAGCAAGCAGAGAGCAGCCCAGCAGAGCATTTGTGGCCACACTGCAGAGTACAATCTCATTATTTTTACACCTACTGGGCTGAGTTTCCTGTCCCTCTCTCTTGAATCAAACCCCAATATGAGAAAACAAGATTGCAGGGTCTCACTGGAGCTTGAGACTTGTGCATGGCAAATGAATAAGTGAAAGGGAATACAGCTTTTCCCCCAAAACAGATTTTTGGCCGTCACTGGACACCTTTTGTAAGACTATTGATTTTTCTTCTGTTTGTTTATCTGGGATATCCCTTGTTTCCGTCTCAAACCTGCTATTCAAAGGCCTTCTCACAGCAGAGAATTGACAGCAGTGCTGCTTATTTCATGTCCCTCAGAGTTACAGTTTCTCAGAGAGGAAGAATCCAGGCCGGTATCCTGGTTGGGAGCTCTTCCTCCATCCTTTCTTGAGGAAATACTTTTTGCTGCAGTTCAGGTCTGCTGAATATCGCAGTTAAGGGTTTCTGCTGCTTGCTTGACTCCCTCATCTGATGCATTATATATATCCTGCTGCCTCCAGGATATATTTGTGCAAGCAAATTAAGTATCCTTACTATATGTTAGCAAAACATTGCATCTATTGATGGAGTGAAGTGTTAAGTTCTAAATCCCTTCAGTACACACAAAAATAAAATTCAGCTTCTGGGTGGAATAAAATGACAGTTCATTCTCTTGAATGAATGTTGTCTGGGAAGAATTTGTCATTTTCCAGATGATTGTTAGTTTTTTCAAACATCACTACTTTCCTTGTAAGCATAAAATTGTTTCATGCACAAAACCTGTTAGACTGACTGTACAAAACAAGGAAGCCCTCTTTTAATCCAGGGATATTTGCAGCTAAATCATGTTAGTTTTAAGTGGATTGACAGAAAAGGATTTTCCACTGTTCCTATAATTTTTGGCAGTGTAAATGTCAATGACATAATGATATTCCATAAGCAGTTGTTTCCCCAGAGAGGCCCTGGACTCATTTCGAGAGATGAATGACAGCAAGGAGTTACTTATGACCTTACTTCAACACCTGTGATTTGCCACCACCTCCAGGAGGTTTGGCAATGGCCTTTTCGGGGAATGGCTTTAAAAGTGTGGATGCTGCTGTAGCTGTCTAGAAAAATATCAGGCATATAAAGACATACTTCCCATAGAGAGCTAAACATTATCCAGAAAGGTGATATAATATATGTCACGAGAAGTGAAGCATCAGGCTCCAGTGCTATTGAGTCAAGATAATGGCATTTAACGGATTAAACTTTGCTGATGTGTTGACTCTGTGCTGATGTCTCCTCACATACCTGGTGACTCTGAAAGGGATTTCACAGAGAGGAGACGAACGTTTCTCAAGGGCTGAAGAGCCTGGTACTGCATTTTGCCTCAGAGATGCTATGTTGCCATGTTCTGGACTGGCTCCTTCTATATTAGAGGGCTAAGTCTTCCTTGGCATAGCCCCAGTGAGGTTCACCAGGGTTCAGCAAGGTTTTATTTATTTGTTTCAACAAGAAATATGACCCTTGGCATTTACAACATCAGTCTTCTCCCTAAACACTATCTTATCTCTCTGTTTACACTCAGTTTCCCATGTTTTTCACAGTGTCTGCTTTTCTGTGTCCACCTCTTGGATTACAAACCCATTGGAGAAGAGCTATTTTTCGTACTCGTGCTGTGGGCTGTGCCAGGCACAGCAAACAAGAACTCTGGCTGGCAATAGCAAAGAGCAATCACTCAAGCTGCACAATTTCATGCAGGGTGGGAGTGGCATCTGTATAGTGATTCATCCCAGGCTTGAGATAGCCTGAAAACTGGGCTGGATGTGGTTGGCAAAGGAACAAATATTCTAATGCAAACACTGAGGACAGAGTCAAGCATTTGTGGATGAGAAACTTTGTTCTCAGGCACCAAAGTTTTTGGTCTCAGGTAGCACAAGGGGCAGAGCTTTTCAATTGAATACTTCTGCTGATCCCATTGAAATCCTTCCTTCTTCAGGCATTTATACCGGGCGAGATTCCCAGGAGAAACTGGGGGTGATGGATGTGTTTTGCACATAAGACAACCCATTGACAACAGCAGCTGGGCTAGAAAACTTACAATATCTCTTCCCTCTTTAATGCCACTCGTTCTCCGAGGGTGAATTCAAAGGCAGCTGTGCCATATCTCATATGTTTTGGGAGGTGAGTGGGTTGTACTCATTGCAGTGAGTCACCCTCATCTTGTTTAACTGCAGCTTACCAATTTCCATTTGTTTATGTTTGTGTTCCAGGCATATCTGATTGATGATGCGTGCAGATCTGGAAACTTACTGCATCAAGTCTCCACACTTTCCGTTAAAGTTTTTTAGCAGTATGCGTGGAGACCACAGGACAGAGCATCAGATATGCAGGTACAATTTGCAGTGATAAAAATGTTCTCTTTTCTCCATTTATCCACCCCCAGGTCAAACTAAGATTCTCTCCATAATCGTGTAGTATGGCCGTATGACATGAGCCCATAACCAACTCCAAGGTGAAATCTCCTCTTCCAATTTGCTTAAAAGTGGGGAAATTACAATTTTAAACAATACAAAGCTAACAAGGCATCTCTTAGTTAGGGGTTATAGTCAGCTAAGGCTTCATTTTAAGATATCATCCAAAGTTAGGAGAAAAAACATCCACCCATACCAAGCTGCATTCACTCAATCCTATTGAATCCTATTGAAGCTAATGGGGTTCTAGTAAGTGTTTAAAGCCAAGCAGTTCTGTGTTTGGAGACTTACTCAGGCTATCCTGAGCTGGGCTGAAAGTTTACCGGATAAGATAAATAAGAACTTATTTTAGAATAACAAGAGACAAAATCAAGTAAGGAGTTAGATGCAATAGTAACTGTATTCCATCTTCTCTCTGCTGCAAGTGCATGCAGAACTCTTGAACCACAAGCTGCAAAATACCCTCTGCAAAGCAGATGGCTGGTTTTTAACTCTTCAGGGCAAGCAGGGTGAAGCCTGTTTCATCTCAAGGAGATGCAATGGCATTTACACCTCTTCTGATAGCTCCTTCACCTCCCTGCAGGGACCGTCCTTGTAAAGGCCACAGAGCTGTCTGCTGAGGCCATCCCAAGCAGGATGAGTTTCACTGCAGGGAAGTCTCGGTGGCACCGCTTCCATTTCCTGAGGTTCTCTACCCAGTGGAAACCCCCTGGGACGGTCAAGATAGCAGAACTCAGCGTTGTGCGTGCTCCATACCACCTTTGCTTGTCATGCTGTGGGCAGCTGGGTCTGCTGCTGGGCAGCAAAAGGGCTCTGTATTAAATGTCATTATTTGCATGATTTTCTTTTATTATGGCCACAAAAGCAAGCACACTCCCCGTCAAGAGCCAGGCTGTAAACAGTGGTTTTATCACAGTGCACGACAGTTTGCATTTTTAGATAACATTCCGCTTCACTGGAGCCACCGTGTCATCCGTTAAAAGCAGCATCGGTCCCTTACACAGCCTCTTTGTTGGGCTATCTGTGTGGGATTTTTATAGGCATAGGCAATGAGATTTAAGGTGCCCCATCATAGCCATGTAGCAACATGGTACAGGATCTATAGGATCTGCAGTGCAGCTTCTCTGGGCAGGCAGCTCAAGCCAGGCAAGGAGTGCGTACTGTGTTGGAAGAAGTGTTTTTTTCAAACTGTATTTGTGGGTCTTGGGCTATGGAGCATCATGTTGTCCATGTATCTCCCCAGGATCATAATGGTTGTTGGAAGCTTAATTTCCCAGGTCCAAGGAATGATGTAGCTCATCCCAATGTAGACATCAGAATCTGCTCAGATGAAACCCATTTGAAGAACACTTATCTCTGACCTTCGACACCGTGCAGCTCAGAGATGACTAGTTCAAGTGTATAAACATATACCACAGATGTCTAAAGGTAGATAGCACACTGAGTTTCAGGTTTTTGTTTTCCCCAGCTGTGACTAGGCTAACAGAAAGCACTTGTGGCACCCATTCATCTTGAGCACAGCCTGGACCTTTTTCCTTGGCAAGGCTCTCACCTAGGAGTACTTGGGCACAGCTGATGATATCTCCTCCAGATGTGCCCTGTGCTCTGGTTTTGACCAAGTAGCAGGGCACTTCAAGCATAAAAACTGTTGACTGTGTGGAAATAGAGTTCATCTCTTCAGCTATTCTGTCAAGCTGAAATTTCTCCTTTATTTTTTTAAACTGTTCAACTTAGATTTTAGGGTTCTTTATTCAATCCATAAGGCTGGTAAGTACAATGATTATAGAAACAATAGCAATCTGAGCTGAAATTATGTGCTTGGACTGACCTCTGCTTTGAGTTGGGAAAAAAGGGAACAAATCACCTGTGGGCTCATTGAAAGGATGCTCATCAGCTTGAGATCCAGACAATTCAAGAAATAAATGCAGTTATTTCAGCTTTTATGACCGATATAGATCCCTCCTGTAAACTGCGTCTTTACAACTTATAGGGAAAAAAAAAAAAAAAAACACATCTCTTGTAGCTACCTGGCAGCTTGTGAAATGTACACACAAGGAAGGATAGTGATTTGCACTGAAACAGAGAAATCTGATGTGCTGTGAGAGGATGAAATGCAACAAGCCGGGAAGATAGCCATACTCTTCAGTCTCTTTCAGCTATAGCAAATGCTGTACATTACTTATTATAATTTATTTATTATAATAAATAATTGCTTATGTAAATATTTTTGAGCATCAGTAATTTTTGAAGTTGTTTTAATAGTTTTTCCATCTTCCCTGTTGTCAGTGTTTTGTGCTTAACTTAATTCTACAAGCCTGGTACTTTGGTTTTGGTACGTAATTAAACATAATACAGTACCTTAAAATCTGCAGCTGTATTAGTGCCATTCAATAATCCATTCATTTCCAAAGCGGACAGAGACTTAACCATTTCTCTGTTAATTCAAGAGAGGGAAAAATAAGGGCAGATATGTAAAAAATCCACTATTTTCACTAGAAAGGTTTTGAAAATTTCCTTTTCTTACCTAGCCAAGGGTGGATTCGTATTCACCTTGTGGAAGCAATCTGAAAGATGTTTATAGATAAGCCATAAATCCTTCACATACCATGCAGTTATAGTCCTCTTTCCCGTCCATCTCACAACAGCGATAATATTTGCATAGATATGTCATGGACATCTTGTCATAACTTTTATTTTTAGGCATACGAATTTTGCATGCACTGCAGTGAGCTCTGTGTGGCAAAATAATTTGGCTATGCCTGTGTGACTTCCAGGTCTGCTGCCCAGCATAGTCACGAGGTGTGTCTGCTCAGGGCTCTGTTCCTGGCTCCGGGGCTGATTCACGTGGTGTGCAGGGAGTGCCACGGCTCTGTTCTCCTGTGCTGGCTGGGCAATCCCACCCAGCTGGATTGCAGTGCTCCAGTCAAATTGCTGGTCCATTCTATTTGCGTAGAAGGTGGTTTAAGGAAAGCAATATTTGGAGTTCAAGATGTGGCTAGGCTGTCATGTAGACTTACCAAACAGTCTCATGCTGGGTCTAATCAGCATGCTGTTTATATCCTTGGGCAATTATTAATAAGTATGCCACATTGATAAGATAGATCAACAGACAAAAAGATTGATTACAGTAGAGGTACCAGGGAAACTAAACACAAGCGTGGTGAAGAATGAACCCAAAGCAGAAACCAGCCTGCAGATGTGGCCGGACACAGCCTGCAACCTCAGAGCTCGGTGAATTTTTCCACAATGAGCTGAATGATGATGGTGGATGATTCTGTTTTGATCCAAGCACAACACGATCTCTTTTAACTGAGAATACACACAAGGTGGGCAGTTCCTAGGAAGTACAGAATATGTTGTCAAAAGCAGTTTCTCTGGGAAGGAGTTAATAGATCAGGCCTTTGCAGTGAAATGAAAATGTGAGGAAAGCATGATGCTCCTGATAATTAAAAATTAAATAAATAAATGAATTTTCTTGTTGACTTGGGCACATCACTACAACGATGATTAGTTTACTTCTTATACCACTGCTTGCTCGTCTGCCAATGTTTTGGATAATTCTGTTCAGGTTTGAGGTGTGTTTTATGGCTATTTCAAAGCAGCTACAGTAGCTGTCTCATAGTGGTGAACAGAGGAGGCCATCAGCAAAGTCAGCACCATAACAGTATGCCAGTAGCAATTACCCTTTAACAGTAATCTGTCATGCTGTGGTATCTTCAGTTGTAGATACATTCAAGCAACAGGTCCTAAATAGGAAGAACCATTTATCATACAGGTATCTGGAGATTTATGAGGTACTGCCAGTCATATTTAATTCACATCAGTCTCCACTGAAGTCATTGGAATTATAAGAGGGATGAATCTCACTCAGATGTGGTACAGAAATGGAATCAACTCCAAAAACATGGCCAGTTTTTCAGCAAAACCACTGTAAAATCAATCTTCCACTTCAGAATATAGCCCGAAGGCTTGAAAGTCACTGAAATCACTCAAATGTAAAAAGAATGTTTAATTACTTGCTCATTTGGGAGGAGAAATGTAAGACTGTGTCCCCAGATTCATTTCAGGCTTATTTAGTAGTCTTTGTATTCAACGTTCTCTTTTGATGCTGAACTTTAAAATATTCAACATGAAAATTTTCTTTGTGAAGAACGCTCCATTTCCATTGCAGCTATGAGTTTGTGGTCTGTCTGATAATATAGACTGTCTTTGACAGTGACAAGCACGTGGCAGACCTTTCAAGTTACTGGAAAACTGATGCAAGACATACATTGATCTGTATCATGGAGTCAGCTGTTCACGTCATGAGTGCGGACTCTCATAGAGTCACACGATGGACATGGTCTCAGGTCACACAGTAACAATAACTCCAGGCTGCTGTTGGGGAATGAGCTTTCTAATGTCAAACTCCTTCCAGTGCAGCAAATCACTACGGTCTCTTTCTTCCACTGGGACCTCAAATGCAAGGGACAGTTGGCTTATCTGATGATATCAGTACCTGATGCATTGGGTTCTACAGTAGGTGCAGAGCAGTGTCAGACACTGTAAACCCATGACATCTTGGGACAAGGTAGGTGAACGGAATAGACTAGACTAGACTAGACTAGACTAGACTAGAATAGAATAGAATAGAATAGTTCCAGTTAACTAATACCCACGAAGATATCCAATGGGTAAAAGATGGGAGATTTAAAAAGTGAGTCCTACGTTTATCGGATAAAATACAAGACGTCTGGTTTAGTTACAAACAGAAGGAGTCATGAAGCAGCAGGCTCTGGGATAATTTAGCCACATGAGCAGTTTCCTCGTAATCCCTGTTTCACTCTTGTTTTATCTCTGAAGCAGAGAATGTAAATTTGACTCAGCATATGCTTTTTAAAATCTTGGCTTCAGTTCTATGCTGCAGAAATCGGTTATGCTCGCTGACTGTGTGGGAAAGTAGTCCCTTGAATCAGCAAATACTTCAGTGATTTTCATGTATTTATAGGTCAGATGGGATCGTTAGCTCATCCATCCTGATCTCTTACATAGTATGTGGGATGGGATTCACCTCACCATTATTTTAACAGTGAAGTTAGAGATACTACCTGCTCTATAATGAGCTTTTCCCTCTGCTCCTTCTACAGTCGATGGAAAAAAGACTATATCCTGCACAGGGAGATTCGTTCTTCTCTACCATAACTTTTGAGCCTAGGATGTGCACATTACTGGACTGTGGACTTCATTCAGTGCATTCAGGCTTTGGCTGAAGCTTCTAGCAAGGTAAGCAGTTTGTGCTTGAAAGTGTTAAGAGATGGAGAATTCATCACTTTAAATTCTCACCCTCGTTAGAAACTGCACTCCACAGACAGATAGAATTGGCTGGGTTGACTTTTACTATAAAGGGAACCTTGTGTAAATAACTCAAAGGAAATTGCTTCTCTTCCAGTATGCTGAATCCATCCCCGTTCCCTGTTTCTGGACATCTCCTCTTCCAAAAGATTCAGTAGACAGTGAAAGATCTTCAGAAGTGGGCAACAGCAATGACTGTTGACAGAGAACGATTTCCGCAAGAGGCAGAGGGAAGGCAGGGAGTGGGGAGATGAATGTGAAGGGATGTGATAGAAGAATACAAAATGAGTGTTGAGAAAATGTGTTCTGAGAAAAAATCTGCCACACTGATACTGAAACAAGGAGATTGATAAAAGTGAATGGTGACTAATTTAAAGTTAGTAAAAGGAAACTTGTTTAACTACAGAGACTACAAATAACACGAGGAAATAATTATTACAGGAAAAAGTTACAGCCAAATGCAAGTTTAAGGAGAGCACACAGTTGTAGGTGGCATTTATGGATGACCAAATTCTACTGAAAATTAGTGAGTAATAGGATATATCTGCAGCAGCATTAAATAGAAAATATATCTCATGCTTTGGAGTACAAACTAATAGCAATTGACAGGGTGCAAACTGACAAAAAGGTAGCAGTGTTTGTACTTTTACAAATAACTTCTTCTGAAATATCTAATACTTGTCAGTACTGGAGATGGACCTATCTGTGAAACAGATATTCTTCTCTGTCATATTACCTGGGCGTATCACGGTGTGAATGAATGTTTCATTATGACACACTTTTGTAGTAGGAGATAACTTCAGATACCATATCTAACATGTCTCATTGACTATTCAGGCAAATGAAAACAGCAACCCTAAACTTTGAATCATCCGATTTGCTCTCTTGAGCAAAAAGACCATGGGTTTTGTAATTGAGATGTTGAGTACTAGTAACAGATGGTCTACTTAGAGCTTTTAAGGATTTGTCTAATATAGTCCAAGTAGTTTGTAAAGGCCAATACATGTGAACCCATGTACTCAGCCCTAATTGGTGGTCCCAGCTGCCTCTTTCAGTTTGGAATGGGAGATAATACCTAGCCCAGCCTGAGGACTCATAATCCTATTTCAATTAATTCTGATGTTGAGAAGTTCTTGTCTAAAACTGAGCAGCTGCCCAGCTGAACAGGGCACGTTTGTTACAGAACATACCAGACTGACTTTAAGCCAATTTAAGCTACAACCTGGATTAAGGCAAAGCCCACATCAGCCTTCATTAGGGCCAGTGTGGTCTGCAGATCAAGTGAAGCTGTTGTGTTTCTGCTGTTCAGCATCGGTGAGGTCACTCCTGAAGCCCTGTAACTAAGTCTGAATACAAGGGTATGAGAATGGTCAGGGTCCTTTCGCACAATCCAAGGAGACGGTGTGACATCCATGCCTCATTCTTCAGGGCAGCTACCAACCAGACCATTCCCATCCAGTTTAGATCCATGGATTTATTCCATATCCACACAAAAGGGGGAAAAAATGAGGAAGAACCTATGGTTGTGTTCTCGATTAGGCTGCATTTGTCGCATGGCTGTATGTTGCTGGTTGTGTGAGTTTTATGAATCATATCCAGTATCCTTAGAGGGTGGAAAGGTGCTGTATGGACAGATTAAAGAAACGTTTCTCAGACATGAGCTTGGTGAACGTAGAGACGGAATAGATTAAATCGCTTACTGAGGTCCCTTCTAGGCTTGTTATGCATGGTTCTGCATCCAGAGCACTTGTCTTGACGTTTTTGATTTAGCTTGGGTATATAGGCAGCAATCCTCCAGCTGCCACAGCACCCGCTATTGATTTCCTAAGCCAAAGTAAATACAATTGAAACACGAAGATTCATTAAGAGTGACCGTTTCTGCATGTGGAGTCAATATGTTTTCAAAACGATGCTTACAACCTCATTAGAGTCATGCTCACATTCACGGATTCACCTGTCAAATGGCAAGAGAAGGAACAGAGTGCACAAAATTGATTTCTAACACTGATACCTGATTCCTTGGGAATTCAGCCTGTACTTCATCATTCAGGGATGCCACTTTGACATAGCTGAAATCAGTGACTGTAGGGAAGCTCTACAGTACAAGTATTGATGAGTTAAATCTAAAGAAATGAGGTTAAAAGACAGAGGATTCCTTTAGTCTCTTTCTTAAAAGTATTACTGCTTGCTTTGTATTGTTCCTCACATACACTAAGTTGGTTAAAAAAGAACATATTCTGACTATTTGTAATATTTGTTCTGGTCTCTTATGAACCCTTGAATAACCTCCCACGAATTTTCTAATATGTAGTCACAAATAGATTTTTTATTCCTTTTTAAGGAATGAATTTGCTTCTGGATACATGACTAATCCTCTCTGATGTCTGTCTTAGATCTCTTTTAGCACTGCAACATGACAAAAAAGGTAAATTAAATGCATCCTGTTGGATGCTTTTAATTGGCAGCCAATGACAACAGTTTCACTGAGAAACTTTGGACTGAATTTAACCAAAAGAAAGTGCTAAAAGGTTTATGGAGAGAATTGGTACCTGTATGTAAAAGTCTTTCTGCTCATTCCTGGACAGTGGTAGTAAGAACCTGGTCAGTCATTTCTGTGACCACAGGTGCTCTCATAGTGATGGAACTCGGTGTCTTCCCTCTTCTGTGCATTGTGATCTGCCTGTGATCTCCCTCAAAGCTTTAACTACACTCTCCCCAGGACTGAGGCTTTTGTTACTTTGGGGAAGAATGTTCAAATGTGATTAAAAATGTTTTGAGCTCAAAGCCACTAGGAACTGGAGCCCTCAAACCACCAGGTGCACTTGGGAGCTGACTCTTCTGTAAAACAGACAGCAATGCACACACTATCTGGAGTTAAACAGGCATTTTTACGCTTGTGATAGTGAGAATGAAGGGCTGATGAAACAATAGTGGTGCCACAGAGAAGATAAAATGCAGAAACAGGCAGCCTAAAAATGAGATTCATTCCACATAGCTCTAGACACCAACGTCTACTTGTTTTCCCTAGGGACCCCTTTAGGCTGTGGTTCAATTAATCCTGAAATATGACAGATGAGTCACGCTCTAGTAAACGTCACACCTTATCTGGCGTGAAGGATTTCTCTTGATGTTGGGCTTGGATAGAAAGTGAATGGGAGGCAGAGTCTAAACAATTTTCACTGGTTTGCTCACAAGTTGAAAACTGAGTCCTCTGAATGGCCTGCGAACTTTTCAGCGGTGGCCACCACATTTTATGTTTTGGAAGGCAGAGAGTGCAGTACTGTATTTATATAGCAATGTAATGTGTATGGTGAATTGAAAGCTGCAGGACAGATGTGGCCATGTTGGGTCCATGTGTCTTTCAAAGATGCTGTGAAAGGTGAAGAAGCTGCTCTTCTGCCTCTGATGGCCACTCCAGGGCCACGTCTCTGTCTCCTTGGTGGCTGTTACAACCTGTGCAGCAGAACAACATCCATGCACATGCCTGAGATGCTCAGGTGTCGAGAAAGGTTTATGCTCAGCTCCTGAATTCACCTTGCTGTGATTTAGAAGAGACCATATGCTCATTTCCACCAGCTCTGCTGTGAAGATAATCCCCAGCAGCATGACAGAGCAGGCAGTCTGGCTGGTCACTGCTTGGTTAGGGTTCCCACCTGCAGAGCAGTGCTAATGGTCTTCTCACTTTTGCAAAGCATTTTGTGCTCTCCAGAGGAAAGAACAGGGTAGGAGCTAATGATGATGACCTGAGCAAGACATTTTGCAAATGCATATTATTGTTGTTATTTTGTTACTAGTATTATTGCTGGTTTGTTGCAAAATGCAGATAAAGATGGTGTTTGAAAATTGTGCCAGTTCCCTGCTGGGAAGAAGGGCAATGAAAAATGTATCTAAGAAGAAAGGTCCGTAGGACAGATGGAGTTGCCAGTGAAGAAGAAATTCACTTTCATAACTTGTTGGATGGGAAAGCAATTCTCTTAAT
>VXAV01008250.1:180166-191193 GCA_013399715.1 Alectura lathami
TCAAAATGAAGCAAGTTGCCTTGCAGTCTCTTTTAGTATGAACTAAATGTGTGCTTGCAGGGACTGGTCCAAAATAACCAGCATGCAGTTTTCAATTTTCTTTATCTCACACCAAATACTTAACTGGAAAAGGTGTTAGACCCTTTAGGACCTTAAAAGTTTTTTTTTTTTTTTTTTTTTTTTGTCTTGGTGGTAAATTCAATCAAAATAAGTAATGTGAAACTGTTTCCACCCTGGAATAAAGATAATAGGAATAAAGATAATCATACCTGAAACTGGACTATGGGACTACACATTTCAGTAGTGTGCTATGANTACAAACTTGGCTTCACTGCCCAAGGAGCACAGAGAAGCAAGGAAGGCAGCTCTTTGAGGTGGAAAGAAGTTGCAAGTCCTTCCTCATGGACGTACCTCCAGGCACATCGTTTTCCACCCGAGCAAAAGAATAACCTGGACCACATACTGATGTTGAGCTCATTCAGTGTTATTGGATCCACACTGCAGCTACATGAAATTGATCAGGTTTTGTTTCCTCCACTCCACACATCTCCTTCTCTTCTCCATCCTGCTGAGGTCACAAGCAGCTCCAAACACTGTTACAGCTCAAAGCCCTATGATGAAAGGCCAAACTTCACAGCTGCAGCGAGCAAAAGAAAGAGAGCTGAAGTGATCTCAGCACTTCAGTGACCTGCTGTACCAGAGAATTTATTTGAGGTGAATGATAAAATAGGTTTATTGCCTTTTTTAGAACACCTTTGCAAGAACCTAATTCTGCCCAAACCTTGTGCTGGAAAATGTATACCCAGGTTGCTGGTGGTGAATACCCAGCCCAGTGTTTAAAGGATTAGGAAGTGTGATGCCCAAGCACTCTTTATAAGGGAGCTGTTCATAGCTACTATCTAAGCAATCTGTACAGGCTTGGGGTGTTTTTCTTATTGCCACATTTATTTCTACATTTTCCTTGTTGTTGTTTGTTCTGTTCACCATTCAGAAATCTTTATTAAATATGTTGTGTTATTGCATAGCACACCACCATGCATTAATGCGGCGCGGTATGTTATGACATGTTATGACCTGTCAGAAAAAACTGCCAATGTTAAGACAAGAATTTCTAAAGTTTCGAGTGGAAGACCTGTGCCATTTGTAGATGATTGCCCATTTTCAAGATGGTAAACTGAGCCATACAACAGAAATGATTCCTCAAATGATCCTATGTCACTCAACCCACTGAAATTCTAACACACTTCTCCTCAAAGCTGTTATTTGTTTTAAAGAGCTCCCATATGCATTGTTCTTCCTCTTCTGAATCAGAATGTGTTTTGTACTAGCCAGGTTTCATTACCTTGTTTATTCTTTCAACATGCTCGTAGAGCTCAAACTCAGAAAACATATTGCAATTTCATTTGTAGACAATTTTTACCTCCCACAATATAACCAAGAGAATATTCAGTTTGATTGCAATCATTTATTTGCCTATTAGTGTGTTTGTAGCTATAATAAGAAAGTAAACGATTCCAGAGTATATTTTATTTATGTGATTTATCTCCATAGTAAACTGAAGAGCATGATTTAAACCCTAAAATATTACAGATTCATGGCATCCAAAGTCCTAATTGGAAGCATTATACAGAGGACTTGCAAGCTGCAGAGCTTGCACTGAGAGCTAGAAGCAGAATTTTAACTTCCTTCCCCTCCTTTTGCTGCATTCAGAGTTCCTCAGATCCATGCAGATTGCCCTTATCTGAGACCTGCCAAAGCAGTTAGGATCAATCAGAATAAGGCATCTTTATATTGTACACTGGTGTCTCTAAGTGATGCTTAAATTTTTTAATTTTTCAATTTTCATTGCAGTGAGATCAACTTATGCATGTTTGTGAGCTGCTTTTGTAGTACTGGGTCTGAAGCTGGCAGTGTTGATGCAACATCTCCAGCTTAAGAATCGTCAGAAGATAAAGGGGTGCTCACCCTATGTCGTGTTAGTCCTTAACCCTGCATCGCTTTCAGGAGCAGCCTATCTCTCCTTGGAGGCACTCAGACCAGATAGTAAAGTGAAATTAAATATCTCCATTTATTATGACTGAATGCGTGAGGCAGGTCTGACTGTTATTTTTCTTCCAGGATTTTTAAGTGGAAAAGCCAGGTTTCCCCTCCTGTGTTATGGGATTGTAAAGCACATGGCAATTACACTTGCTGCTTACGTCATGGGAATAGATTATGGAGGAACTTTAGGAACATGTTACATACTACTGGAGCCTTAGTTACTATTTTTGAAGCACTTTTCTTTTTATGAGTGTTCCCAATGATGGGGACATCAGATCCATTTCATAATTGTTTCTGTGTCCTGCTGCATGCAAGGCACTGTAAAAGGCAGTTTATCAGTATAAATGAGGGGAAAATCCTGGCTCACAGTTCACTAAAAACCCTGTCTTGATGAGTCAGTATGTTTCTGTTTCTTTCCACATCCAAGCAATTACTCTATTCTATAGAACAGCAGTGATGAATCAGGCTTCTACTAGTTTTATGGATAAAATTTGCAAAGTTTTAATGGAAGAAAAATGACATATATGAATTTATTATTAAATAAACAAAAAAAAAAAATCAGAGAAACAGCATGATCACCGGCTGGGAAGTTGAATCTAGACAAAGCAGAAATAAGGCTGTCCTGAAAGTGAGGTTACCTGGTATAAAACATATGTTATCAAACAGACTGGTAAACAGTGCATGACTTGAGGTGCTCCGACCCAAATGACACATTTTTATTTCACTCTCCAAACCTATCTTGCCCACTGAAGTTAATACAAAGTTAGTGCAAATGAAACTTAAACTACCAACCTAGGTTTCTGAAGCCAGAGTGAAAGGAAAGACCTCATACGAATTTTAAAATTCATCAGAGAATTTAGAATGTTTCCTGGGAGAAACTGTCAGGATCTCAGCTTTGGATTAAATTGTTACCCTTAGTGCTATGCTTAGGAACAGATCATATTCACCTCAGACACAAATATCAGCTCAGAAGTTGAGTGCAGATGCTTTGCGGCTCACTTCTGGTGGAAATGACTTTTTCACTTTCTGTGTTTTTGGGGCTAGCCATTTGTTTATGCTTGTCCTGGTGGGATTCCTGTAAGTTTAGACACTTTGGTGCAGATGTGTCTAAGATGGAGTGCTCCTTCTACAGCAAACGGATTGAAAAAAAAAAACAATCCATCCATGGAACAGTTTGTTCAGTCTATTTTAGACACCTGTTTTAGAACATGTAATGTCCTGCACTCCTCTTCATATTCTGATTAGATTTTCTCTATCTGAAAGGCAGCCTAGGGGACAATATATTTTAAGTCAGATCAGTTCCATGTACAAAAACTTTTGGGTTTTCTATTCTTTTCTCTGCTGTTCCTTCTTTTCTATATTATTTTATTTATTATTAATTGTTATATAATTCTCTTTTTCTATAAGTTCTGAGGTGGGAGCCAACTTTTTTGTTCTGAGTTTGGCCAACACTTCAGTACAAAAATAATTACCATAACAAATGTCTGAGTTTGGAATCCACGGTTTAGAGACAGTTGTGCTTCTTTGGAGAAAGAATGCTTAATTACATCTCATTCTGATTAGTTTTGGCTCTGCCTCAATGAAAACTTCAACCGAAGGCCACATGATCTTCTGTGCTGAGTTCCATGTTGCTGAAGACAGGCCATTATGGGTATCATCTTCTACCTGGGACGGTGCTGAAAAATAAAACTTTCAGTGTGAGGCATTTTCTGGTGCCCTCTTGGCATTCAGGTGGACACGAAGAGAGGAACCTGCAGTGGGCATTTTTCACCAGTAACACATTCCATTAAGCCACTGCATTTTGCACAGGGCAAACACGCACTTCCACAGTAAGAAGAGCAGAATGCAAAATGAACGGTGCAGGCTGTACCTGCTCTCCTACACTTTCCTTCTTCCCAGAATAGCCAGAAAAGTGTGTCAGAGAAGAAAATTGCTGCATTGTTTTCCAGACAGATGATGGCACTTTAAATATGCTTTCTCCCAGATACATTTTGTTGCTGATAAAGACCTATGCTATGCAAAATTAATAAATAAATCGATAAATAACCAAATCCTGAAAATCAAGGATTTTTTTTTTTTTTTTATTCTGCATGATTGCATTTGCTTCTTGTACAATTAGAGGATAATTAGCCATTTCATTTGCTAGTAGATCTACAAATTGTCTCCTGGACAGCCTGCTGTGCTTGTGTCTCATAGCCCAGTGCTCCACCAGTGACATCTACTGGCTGTCACCCTCGGCATCCCACACGGTGGAGGATCTGGACGTGGTCCAAGCCCGGGGTGGCATGGAAAGTCAGAAGAAGATTCTCTGGAGACCTCTCGTGCTGAGCAATTGGGCCATGTGAAGGGTTTGCTCAGTTCTGAAACCAGCAAAACGCCTTTGAGCAGAGCCGTCACTGAATTGTGGCCGAGTTATGAGTGTTTTCACTATTGACTGGTATTCAAAAGAGCATGAAGAACCCAGCTGTGAACACAACTGGTTTGATGAATGTCCATTACGTATGATTTCATGTTGATATTGGCCTCTTGAGTTAGTGAAGTTTTGGGATCAGCCCTATCTTCAGTCGCATTGTCTTGCTTTTATCTATCCCCTGAGTTACAGTGGATGTTGGCATTATTATACGACTCTTGCAAAATGGAAAACTTTTGGCCATTGGTATCGCCAATGATAACTGTGTGACTATAAAATGAGAAAATTCCAGCTTCTGCAAAGCTGTATTCAATCTGCTGTAATGCAGTCCCAGAAAAGTTTCCCATTGCCTGACCTCCAGGGAGATAATTTTCAGCAGTAGTTATGGGATTGGTAAGCACCTACAGAAAACACAAATGATTGCCTTGAAAGGTTGATTTTCTGAAAGTTTACACACAATCATGTTTTATATTTGATCTCTGATAAATATATCTGTGTCTTAAAGTTGTCATTCTTAAATTGAAATACCATCATTAGTATTTGGTTGAACACCTCCTTCAAAACAAATAAAAAATGAATGGCAAACGTCAAGTTGAATTCTAAAGTTCAGCCATGTCTATACCCTTTGATATTCACTATTTGCAAACATTACTCAACATCCAGTCCCTGTTACAGACCAACTGCTGGTTGTTTATTTGAAGCCATTGAACCCTGCAAGGCAGGCAACACTTTGTAACCTAGCAGCAAGCCAAAAATAAATGTTATGTGAAGCACTGACAAGCAATGGTGTTTCTACCTTTTATTTTTTATTATACTGTGTCTTGGTCAACTAGAAGGTGATGTTTAAGCAACCAGTCAAAGGAAGATTTTTGTAGAACATATTTTTGCAAAATAGTCCAACACCCAAATCCCAAAGTTCTACTGCAATGTTACATTTTTTTTTTCTTTTCAATAAAAATTATTACACAATCTGAACGTGATTAGTGCCATTCTACCTACATTGAAAAACACACGTCTGTGACTTTTTCTGTGAAAAACAGAGAAACAGACTTTAGGTGTTTACAGTTTGGGACACCTTCCTGCTATTGTTATTTTACAGTAGTGATTTCATTGCCACTACGTCACAGTGAAAAGATAACAGACAAGGTTTATATCTGCTAAAAAGCAGACATCACTGTGGTTGTTACAATGACCACATATCTACTTGTCATGTCACACATGGACATGCCGTGCATGTCCTTGGCCTCATATTATAAAAACATCTGCTGTGTGGGCTGTAACACAGCCTTCACGTCATATCAAATACAATTGGAAAAATATCCAAATGCATTTTTAGGATAATTATTACTTCCTATGGCCACAGAAACACGTTGCAGAGCCTAGAGAAGACATGGATGGAATGCTGTGTCAGATGGCTACAACAGTGTGCTCTACAGATGGCTAATCTTAAACAAGACAGATGTGAGCTACACTCACATCATACAATGTGAGCTAATCTCACATTTAGGCTGGGACCAGAGAAGTCTCGCTGTCATGAATGCATCCAGCAGTGTAGACATGGCCTAAGGCTTTCCAGACCTTATCCTAAGGCACTTTTGGTGACAGCTGTGGGAGTTCACCAGACTGTCATTTCTAACATTTGCTTCAGAGTAATCTGATGTGCTACAGACCTGCTTTGAAACCAAAGACTGTTTACAAACCAAATTTTCTTGCTACCACTTGGACGTTTCTCAGTCAGTGGCTTTACAATAGAGTATTACTTGTTGAGCTCCTATAATTTCATTGTTGGCAGGCAATTAACATCTATATAAGAGGGTATTTGAGAGAATGAGAGGATTGTTCATTTGTTTTCTGAAGCAGAGAATGGAACAGAAAAATCAATTCTACTGAGTGATGGTCATTTCACTGGACTGACAGCAAGGGAGACATTTACAAATGAGAAATACTTCGAAGTCTACTTGAGGTGGAACTGTCCTCTGAAAGAGCTTGTTTCTTTCCATTGATCTAAGGCAAGTAGTTCACATTTGGGTGTTTATATCACAAATATCTACAATTTATCTGCAACCCACAGTTCTTCACTTCCACGTTATGAGATACGCAGGGAAGAGGTTAATCTCCTCTGGACAACATGCACAGGTAGCTCCTTTAAATAAGGAGGTGATTCCAACCCTAATCTTATTTATATTGAAAAAATCTTAGTAGAATACTTTTTTCTTTACCTCTTTTGGCTTTGTTAAATTTGAATCAAGTTCAACCAACCCACTGTTTCCTATTACGAGATTTTCAGGAACTGAGCAGATGCAAATCCAAGTTCAATTACAGCCAAAAAAGCTGCATATTATCTGATGTGCTATTTTAGAAAGAGCTTCCAGAGCTTAGATGTACAGATTAATTGGAAGAGGCAGCCAATATTTCCTTTTGTACTTAATTATGATCAAGTGCTTAGTAGTTATTCTGGAGAGCATAAAACAAAACAAAAAACTACTTTAGATTAATGGGATCCTTAGCTGAATCAGGAATTACCAGAAAAGGAGACAAATTTGTTCCACTTTTATTTGAAATTCTTGAAAATCACAAGCAAATCTTCAAAATCTTTGAAATCATAGAATCAGAGAATGGCTTGGGTTGGAAGGGACCTGAAAGATCATCTAGTTCCAACCCCCTGCCATGGCAAGGATGCCACCCACTAGAACAGGTTGCCCAGGGCTCCATCCTAAAGTCTGTATTTGATTGTAAATGGCTAAGACACATTGTTTCTCCATCTTACAGTCTTCAGTACCCGTGCACATTCCTTCAAGTAAGGATGTAAAAATTGAATGTCAGGCTTTCCCTGTTCAAAGCTCAAGGACACTAAAGGTAGATTTTGGTGTTATTTCAAGCACAGTACAGTGGATATAGCTTCCCTTTACATTGGCCCATAAATACTCTTAGGCTTTTCCTTAAAACATTTTTCCCTTCCACACAAAACATTAAGAATTTGCAATAGAATAATCTTGACAGCAGGAAGATGAATTGCATTCCTGATGTGAGAAGGGTAACTATCACATCACCTAAAGTATTAGGATAAGAGAAAAAGGTTCATGGCTCTCCAGGGTGGAAATAATATTTATGAGAATAAATAAAAGATGAAACTTAGAAATACGAGGTCTGCTAAACAGCTCGATAAATAAAGAAGACATCATGAGAACTAAACAGGTGTAGAAAGAACTGTAAATTGTACCTTGGAGAAGTCTGTGACTTGTAATGATAGAGCATTAAGATCGTGATATAAATGGGCTGTGTCTAAAAGGTGTTTCTTGTTGCCTCTGTTATTGCATGCTAACCTCCTACTTAATGAATAGTTAAAAGAAAAAAAAAAAAAAAGCAAAATTCCTTTAAATAAGGAATCTCTGTCCATGAGTTTTTAGGAGAAGTACACTACTGAACAATTGTGGTACATTTATGACCTGTGTATAGCCTCTCACTTCACAAAATGAAAAGAGGTGGCTTCAGGCAAGACAAGTGGTGATTCATATATCATGATTTTAGACATCTAAATGGTAAGTGTATATCTCTAAGCTGGTCATTCTAAACTCTTCAGAGAAAACAGAGAGAAAAAGTTGCCTCCAGAAACTGATTTTTCTGGTGGCCACTATATCCTGGTGCTAGACAGAGGTGAACCGCCCTCTGGAGTTACTAATTTCTCTCCATTATTTTTAAAGTGAGTCCAAACTGACTAGTTCAGATTTAGGCACCTAAAAATCAGACTTTAATGTCAGGTTATACGAATCATATTGAAGTGATGATGTTCTGTTCCACATTTAATTAGGAGGTCAGAGAATTTTTAAGCTGTGGAAAAACTGGAATTACCAGATTTCACAAAGAAAGCAGCAGTTATATCAGCATAATTTAAAGCACATTTTATTTTAGCTTATTAAACAGACATATGGAAATATGAAGATAATTTCTTATGCTATGTATTCCCAAAGCATTCTTTTCATAGTTACTCATTTCTGCACGAATAACTCAAATTTGCCTAATATTAATTATAAGTTATAAGCGTTTTGTTGATTATTTAATCACCAAGGCTGACGTGAACCTGACAAAGTGGCTGCCTTAAGCGGTCTGCTGGATCTCAGTCACATCATGCTGTGGTTTAAACCACATATATAAGGCACTGCTATTCCAGCAAGGTTGGTCTATGTTTTATTTTTCTCACATTTTCTGAGAGAAACTATTTCTGCTGCAAGGAAAATATTCTTGCTAGGAAACTCTGTAAAAATTGGAAAAAATCAAACCAAACCAAAACAAACATCAGCTTTAATACACTGACTTGTCCATGCATACCCAATAAATTTGAAACTTGTGGGTAATCACATATGCATTTTTCTTGGCACAGGGCAAAAATGTTGCATTGGTATTAACTCCTTTTCCTTTGAGTCTCCAATCCAAAAATGCTTGAGAGGATTGATTAAGCAGTGGTGATGCAGATGTTACCCAAGAACAAGGAAGGCATTCAGAATGACAGTCATATCTAGTCAGAACAGGTAGAACCTCAGTATCTAAAGAAGGGAGTACCATCCTCAGACCTCATCCTGGGAGAGGGTGTAGATGATGTGTTCTCTCAAGCCTGAAGAATTTGCTGACTCTAAAGACAATTTAGAGCTGGTATCATCTCACTCATAGCTTGAGCTTTGACACCATGATGTTGTATATCAAGCCTGGCTGGTAAATACTTTGTTTGCGTGACTGACCAGGAAAATGTGTCTGTTTTCTGGTCCTCTTTCCATTCTATGGGCAGAAAGGAGTGTGATCGGCATCAGTAGCTCGCTGTGTTTCGTTTAGTTGAACATGCAGTTTCAGTGACGGGCAGTGGTCTCCGTGCTCTCTCAAACACAGAAGAAGTCCGCTATGGTCCCGCTCAGGGAGTTAATATGACTGACGTGGTGAGATGGGATCTTTCTAGCTTCAAGACTAGCATGAAACCATCACATGGATCTTTGAAGGCAAATGGAGATGAGCATTGATGACTTCTGATGGTTACCCAGGCAGATCAACCCCAAGACTTGAAACCGCACAAGCACACATCACTACAAGCAGAGCATCTCATCTCTCAAGAAGGTACAGTGTTCTGCCTTTTTCAGGCTTCTAAGTTACCCAAGGTATTTAAATTTCCAGTGGAAATCTGCCTTGTTGCACATTTCTGCCCACAGAAAAGTTTTCTCTCAGCTTAACTTGCTTTATCAAAGTTAAACACACACATAAATACAAACATACAGTGGTAATTCCTATGAAAGTGCATCAAAATCTCTTCATCCAGAGGCATTTGCATTAGAAGGGCAGCTCTAATCTGAAAGCCAGCATAAAATGAACACATTCTTCTACAGGACATACCCAGGATGCATCTATACAAGCTGCATTTGCTTACAGCAGAAATAATCTAGACTCTTTTAAGCTCCTATTGGTACTACAGGACCACAAAAAAAAAAAAAAAGAAAAANTATTGGTAAAACAAGAAAAAAAAAAAAAAAAAAAAAAGAAAAAAAGAAAAAAAATCACAAACAGGCTGGATTACTTCACTGTTGATTAATGGATGTCAAAATTTAGAATTTGAATGATTTTCTTTAAAAAATGTAAAGCCAGATATTTCCATATTTTTATTTTTCCATATTTTCAAGATGAGCAATTCAACAGAGACTAAGCAAATAAATGAGGACAGCTGTTCCTCTCATGTCTGTATCTTTTATATTTAAAAATATTAAGCTACAATAAGCCAGGCTGTAAAATAATCAAAATGTAAACTGAAAAAGCCATCTAAACATTTTATGGCTCAAAGTGGGATAATTCCTGTAGGATGATTCCTACATAATTCCTAAAAATGTATTATTTAACTTGTCTTTACAACACTGTATTGACTCCATGTCTCCCCTAGACTTCCTCAATGTTCTTATTATAGGAAAAATCCTAAATTCTGAACTTGCCATGCTGTGACTTCAGCCTGTCTCATCATATCCATCAGGGAAATGCTGACTCCTTCCTCCCTGCAGGAGACGTTCAGTCTCCCTGGACAAACTGCATGAAATATAACAACAGTAAGCGCTGGATTCTGCACATAGGATGGGGTAATCCTGGATACTCATGCAAATTGAAGGATTAAGGGCTAAAGAGTAGCCTTCAGAAAGGGATCGGGGGTTCTGGTTAATGGCAAGTCGAATATGAGTCAACAGTGTGTCCTTTGTATCATCAGGGGTCTTTTGGATCCCTCTGAGTGAATGTTCCTTTTTCTGTGAGTGTGGAGTCCAATACCTGGCATCATTCTTCTGACAATTTCTTAGCACCGGTGACTGTTGTAGCATGATAATTCAAGCTATTTTTTCCTGTATCCTGGTCTGATCCTGAGCACCATTCAGCAGGCTTGATCTCGTGAGTACCAACAAAAGCTTCTCCTCTTTGATTGTCTCTGGGTCATACCGACGCCATTCCAGGCAGCTCACTATTCAGCTTACTATTACACAGCATATAATGTTCCCATGAGTCAATTTACACTAACATATCTTTGGACTGCAGATTACACATATCTGGACTAACAATTTATCCC
>VXAV01008250.1:206137-232207 GCA_013399715.1 Alectura lathami
GCTCTACAGTGACACTCTTACTCTAATGCTGCATAGCTACTCCTGAACTCCAGGCACCTTAATGATTGTTTTAAGTTCTAGCACTGAGACAAGGTTACCTGTCTAGCCACACCAGTACAAACACAAGACCAAGGAGACTGTTTCCTCCAGAAAGCATTCTTTTTGCCAACAAATATTTATCCAACATTTGTACGTCTAATCTTTGTACTGTGTTGTAAATGTCTGAGATTGTGTAGTTCAGCAGTCTACGACGTAGATGAGTCTCCTCATCCCATGTAATTCCTTCCTATCACATATGGCAGATAAGTAGGTGGGAACAGAGCAGCTCTTTGGGCTAATGACCTCTAATTTGGCAGAACTCCATGCTGTGAAAAAGAACATAAAGGATTTATTAAAATACATTTTTTTTCCAGGCTTTTAGGGGGCGAATTTAGTAGTGAGTTAAACTGCAGCATAAGGAATATGGAAGATTTTGTCTGTGTAACCAGGCATATGGGTAATTTGCTGCCATGAGGAACTGTACTTGTTCCTTCTCTCTGGCTCCTTGCAACCTTACCCCATGGGGTCTATAGTTCACCACTTCTGAGAAGTGGCAGCCTTGGGAATGGCCCTGCAGGGCTTGTTTCAGACTCTGACTGTAACAAAACCTCAATGTATTAAGCCATTTCCAGTTGATGTATATGCTACTTAATAATAATAAAAATATATAATAAATAAAAAACCAGCCTGTTATTTAAGAAGGATTGTATTTGATAGTACTAGGTGTATTTTTTAAATGAAGATATTTATACAGCGCTTGGATATATTGAAGCTTGAGAGAGGCTCATACATTTGGAGATAGTTGTCCTCAGGCAGGAAATCTAGATGCTTTATCTCAAACTGCCCTGAAAGTCTGAAGCAGTGGCTTCAATATCATGTCCTTGAGGACATTAAACACATACGTAAATTTTCTTGCAAAAGCCTATATGCTATCCAGGTCTGAGCACTGGCTGTCTAATTCAAACGTGGCATGCGCTTATTTTCAGGAGACCTCACTGATCTGTGTAACTTGCCACATATGTAGACAGTGGAACATGATTGTCTTTAGCTCTGTCCATGAGAGTTTGGGAAGATCCGCATGGTGTGTGCTCCAAACACTGTTTTCTCCTTGGCGTGGAGACAAGAAAACAGTGGTTAGTTGTACTAACTCTTCTGGAACGGTTTTAATTAGAAGCGCATGAAAGTTATCCAACGCAGTCTGTTTGATTTAAAAGAAATTTTGATTTGCCAAAATGGATATTATTCTAAACAAAGTGTCAAGCATGGAAAATCTCCACCTCCAAAACGTTTCACGTTTCTGAAAGTCTTCATATGGCCTGCCTGATATTTTCCAACAGAAATAAAAGGCCATTTTCTGTTTTGAAATGATCTTCTATTACGAAATGTTCACAGTTATAAAGTTTAAAATACCTTAAAAGTTTGGTGTTTGGATACTAAAAAACATACTAAAAATAAAACCTATGATTAGTGCAGAGTGAATGATTTTCAGAGCATCTAGATGAGGCTGGTGGTATCAGTCATTTAAATTAAATGTCTAAGAAACAAGGAAAATATGGAAATCTGAGTGCCTGAAGTAAGATGAAAGTCTTTTCCCAGAGGTCTCTGTTCTTAAACTCATAATAAATCACATTGGTTTGAGGGAAGCACACTGTAGGGGCCAATCTTGCATTGCATTTTATTCTCACTCCAAAGGCACAGAAAATATCCCTGGCAGAGAAACTGCATCTCTTCCTTCACAAATCCAAGTGTGGCCATCTGATTGTGACAGAGCAAAGGAAACATGTTTTAAGGATTCCACACCTAGGAGCCGAGCTATCAAAATGGACAATCTACGTGCACTCAAATCTGACATGTTGGAGGAAAATCTAATCTCTTTGTTGTTATGATTTTACAGGTGGCTAGAAGAGACACTTCTTCCCTATTTCCTCTTCTATTCTGTTTGTACTATAAGCTTTCAAGCAAAAGATTGTCTCTTACTGCCTGCTTCTATAATAACGAGTCCCTCATCTCCGTAGGGACCACATATTACGATATCTGTAGTATTCTATCATCACGTTATTCATTAATGGCAAAGATAGGTGGAATATTCCGTTAGCTGGATTTCACCTGTAACTATGAATGAACTGTACAGTAGTGTCAAAATATCTGCACTTGTATGGTGTTTTGGAATATATGTATGTATAGTCATATATTTCACTGAATGTTTTTGAGCAGGATCCCCCAAAACACTCCACAAGAACTTGCACTTTCAAGGGGATTTGTACATAATCTTTATGATATTATTTTTTCCTCTTTGCTTCCTTCAATGTCAGATTTTTGTTCTCCAAGAAAAACAATGCTCTTTGAGTATGATGTTTCGTGCCACGACTCCCAATCTTTCTTCTCAGTAAGGTGCCATATTTTTTTTCATTTTCTTCACAGCTCAATGTCTTCACCTTCACCTTTATCCTAAAAGAACATCACTTTAAAGTTTTCTGTTACTGAGAATGGCTAGGTCTCTGAACATTTTTCATCTCCAAAGAAGTGGTCTGGGCTACTCACACCCCAGTCAATGTTTATTTTCTTTGCAGGAATAATAGTAGCATTGCCTTATGCTCTGAAAGGTACAACACATCCCAGTAATTGCAGTAGAGGATAGAATCTGGAAAATAACTCACATTTATGCAAGTTACTGTTTAAATATTTCAAAAATATCATAGGAACTAAAATAAAAATTTATCTGTGAAATAAGCATTAACATGATTTACATAGAAAGAGCATCATGCCAAAAAGGCTGTAAATTGGATTCAGCATTTTCTATAATGTGTTTGGAACATGATGATTTCTCAGTAAATGAAGACATTTAAAACAGATGGCCCAGAACACAGCAGTTCCACAAAGAGGCTGACATAAACCCACTTACCCATTCTTTTACAAGACTTAGAATTGCTGAGTAGAGGCTTCTTTTGCAGCTACTGAGCATGTAAAACTACTGTCCAATATTTGAGGAGTTTCTTGATGTGAGTACTTCTTTGAGCCTTGTTGGAGAAAAAGATGTCATTTCACACAGTTTACCTTTCCAAGAAGACACACACTGATCACCTCACCTAAGCTTTCAGAGTGGGATTTCTCTGAAGAGCAAAATAACTCTTGTTTAGGATCATCATCTTGGTGTTCTGTTCTGGTCAACAGAGACCTACTCAGTGCATCCAACTTTTTAAAGAATAATATTCTCCTGAAAGCACATGTTCAAAATAGGATAAAGGATTGCAACGGAAAGGGGCAATTTCTCTTTGTTTAACAACTAGAGTGGCCTCAGTGGTACCACTCCTCCATTTTGTATGGACTTATGTAGAGGCTAAATGGCTCGTGAAGGATATAAATGGTCCCAGATTTCCAGCCCTGCTCCCACCGTATGTAAGATGTATGTAAGGAAGGAATCCTTACATCCTATTACTCACCTACTGTGTAGAATGAGTAAAAGAGTTTAGAGGAATGAAAAGAACATCAAGTAAGATAAAGATCCACCACAGATTTTTCTCAGCACACAGCAGTTATTCAGAGGTGAGAATTATGCATGTTTGCATAAAGAAAGTGAGTTCATAAAGTATATTGCCTTTTTATACTTTATATAGCCTTTATGGCTTGAATTCACTTTTATCACAGAGCAATGTAACCATCCCTACCACAGGGACTTACTACGGCCTGCAGTTGCATAATTTCTGCACCAGGAAAACGAATTCTTGAAGATTCTTATAAATCTGCAAACAGTCTATTGTCAATCTCACAATCCTTAACATCTAACAGCAGCCTATTTTTTTGGATTACAAGAGGGTAATTTGAGGGAATGATTCCAAATGATGGTTGTTCTACTGCTGCTTAAGGAGTTGTTCTAGGGCAGATGATCTGTAGTGAGACTGGGTGCAAACTTTTAGCTGCAGGAAAGACTTAATGCTCCAGTTAAGGCTCCTAATTGCTCCTAAGCAAACTCCTAATTTTCTGTCTTCTGATAACTGGAGTTTACTACTTTTCATTAGACAAATTAGCCTTTAAATTGCAAAAGCCTTCACAAATAAATTCTCTCACTTGCTCTAGTCTGTTTTGCAGGCTAGTACAAATTTTGCACTGAATGGACTTCACCTCTTCCCATCACTCGTGTCCCATACACTTCATCTCTTTGTGCTTTGTGACGATGTGAAAGCAGTTTTCAAGGGAAATGTTACCCTGGCAACTGTTATTTTAGAATATTTCAGTTTTATTGAATAATTATTGAATAATTTCAATAGTTCCAGGCAAAATAAGTAGAGGTCATAGGATTTACAGAACAAAAAGGAATAACACAGATGAGTAGATTTTACTGCTGCTGGTGAAAGTAGTTCCCTATTTTCCAGATTGTTTTCCCAAGGATAAAAAGAAATGTTTTACATCTGAGTATCAACATAGAATTGCTTTACTACTAGGGATATAGTGGAACTATCAGATGGCCTGTATAGAGGAAATGGAAAAATTCTTATCATTGTGAGAAAAAGGAAAGTTATTAGTTGACATTCTTCCAGAAGCTATTAGCGATTTTCTTGAATATCTACAGTCCAGCAGGGTCTAATTTTGCTCCAAGTATGAGCAAAGTCTCGCTGTCTCATTGGCCCCATTTTGGTGTGCTTCACTATCTATGTTCTAGCAAAAGTAATGTTATAGCAGCTTTAGCTTTTCTCCTTCCCCAATTTAAACTGCTCTTTAAGACATTATGTGAACTTCCTCACCTGCAGGAGCAGTAGGAGTTGTTGCAGGTGGAAGTTCATGAAACTGTTATTATAACAGTCATTTAGACTTTACCACTCTCTTCTCTAATCCAAAAACACAGTCAGATGGTCAATGTAGTATTGAAGAGTATTCTTTTCATATTTACTGACTGCGTCAGGGAAAACAAACAACTCTGAAACCTGGAGAATGTGACGAGTATTCAAAACAAAGTCATACCGCTTCTCATTGCAAAATGGCTTTCCATTTTGACATTTAATGTATTTTTCTAGAACCATAAAATACCTGAAAAAAATGGAGCATTTTATTTTCAGTTCAAACAAAAAAAAAAAAGTTCCTTTCTAAGAGCTTATGTAAGTTTTCACTTGGTTAGAAAATGTGAATACATTTTTTTATTCCAAATGGACTGGAAAATATTATTTAATCACACAAGTTAATTTTGGCACAGAAATAGATCAATTACTTCCTAGCAATTTGCAGGCTTTGTGGACAGGCAGGTCTTCAGAGAGATCTGAAAGAAAATAAAGCTGGTATGTAGCTGCAGGCTTCTACAGGTAACATCTTGGTACAAAATGTAGAAGAAAATGCAGGGGTTGTGTCTTCATTTAGTGTACTCCTTAATATAGTGATTTGCAGGTCTTAACCAATCACACCAATCTGAATAGTATTATTACAGCACAAAAACTTGTAGAGAACACAGTGGGCCTGATACAAACTGTTCTTGTTGCGATACAAGAGAGATACGGGGCCAGGGTGAACTGAACAGGATCCAATTCAGAGGATCTCAGGAAGCTACCAACACCTGCAGAGAGTCAGCGCAGTAAAAGCATGAGCACTCTTAATCCAGTTTAGTCCAAAGTCCTATAGTTTAGCTCCAATTCAATCCACCTTCATCAGCAGCTTTAAAACTAATCTCTAGATCTTCAGCTACCTACTGGTATAAGGAGCAGTAAGCTTTGGTTACAGTTGCCACATCACATATGCTTGGGCAAAGAGGGCAGAGACATCCCAAACAGCTGTAGCTGTTTCTGGATTAAATACCTGTTCATAACTGTATTTTGAAAACACACAAAGGGTCATAGAATCATAGGATGGCTTGGGTTGGAAGGGACCTCAGAGATCATCTAGTTCCAACCCCCCTGCCGTGGACAGGGCTGCCAGCCACTAGCTCACAAGATCAAACTGCCCAGGAACCCATCCAGCCTGGCCTTGAACACAGCCAGGGATGGGGCAGCCACAGCTTCTCTGGGCAGGATGTAGGAGTGGAGCACAAGAGGGCTTTATTTCACATCCAGAATATGAAAGGCAACATTTTGTCTCACCTTGGGCAGTGCTTGTAGACCTCTGTGGATATTCAGCATCTTAGAGCCTTAGGGAAATACCCCTATATGCTGAAGTGACTACGTAGAATTGATTTTGGGTGTGACAAAATACAGAGAAGGGATACTTCACGTAGTTATAGATCTGGGCACGGCACTTCCATGTGACCAAGGGGTGCTCCCTGTTGAATTTATTTATACTCCACAGAATATAAATTTTGCTCGGTAACAGGCTTTGCATTCTTCCACATAAAGTAGTTACTTTTTATTCTGTGTTCTTCCTTTTTCTTTGACAACCAAATTGCAAATAGGCATCTATAAATCTGTTGCTCATATGTACTCACGAAGGTTACTTGAGAACAGCAAGTGTCATACAGGATCTATGGGAAATCCACATGCTTCTAGGGCAGAAGCCAGACCCTAGATAAAATACCCCTTTATGTCTAGAATAACTAATTGTTTCTATATTTAAACAATCCTCTTCCAAATCTCCACTGGCTATGGCAGGACTTTAGATATCTCCATGTCTTCAGACATCTGAGTTATCTGGACCCAAAGACACCTTAAAGTGTTTCTGAAGTGTGACCTTCAATTTCGTCTTCTGTTCTTCAAAGCAGAAACAAATGCATTGTTTTCAGTATATCAGTAGTTTCAGTGACAACTGTGAGGTTTCTTTTATTATAAATTATTCAGCATGTGTTACATGCACCGAGATTTAATGTGATGTGTTTCAGATTTTGAATTATTTTTAATAATGTTGCTACTGTTTCCACTTAACTCCCTTGTTTGTATCAATCACCCACTACCTTGTTTAGGTTAGCAATAGTTTTGGGCAAAAATTTCCTGAATATGTTTTGAGCTGGGATTGGGAATTTAAGTGCTACTTCCTTTCTTGTCTCCTCGCCCAAAACTGAAAGCACCACTTAATGCCACATAATGTCTAGCCAAAGACTTTTAAAACAGAGTCACACATTGATTTATGTGAATTTAATTTACAGTAGCATAGGAATTATGTGAGTCTGAACAGAAGGAAGCAGCTACCCATAAGAGCTTCAAAATTATTCTTTGATTTTGCAATTGTTTAAACATTGTTTCTCCTGCAGAGCAACACTTCAGAAATAGAATAAAAAGAGCGTTCAAAAAGGAAGAGAATAAAGAAAGGTATTGCAAGTGGATTGTTTTTTCTCTCCAACATGACACACTTTTCTGATGATAGATGGTGGGTGCCTCCCTTCGTAAGTTGAAGGTTCTGGGTACCAAAACCAGGACAGAGGAGACACATAGCAGGAGCAAATGACTGGGAGTGAAAAAAAAAGAAGGGATTTACAACTCCCCCAGGTAAGTGTGCCTGAGGACTGTTAGAACAAACTACCAGAGAATAAGCTGCATTTACCACCCTGAGATGTTTATAAAAGCAAGATAAGGAACACTCCTAGAAGTTATGATTTAATCAAACAAAAAGTAGACTTTATTCAGGCAAGCATTACTGCCTCATTTCAGTGGCTGGAAAGCAGCTGTACCTGAAGGGTAATGCCTTTAAAGGCAGTGAGCTCCTGCTGCTGCCCACAGGGTCAGAGTGCTTCATTCACCTAGGAATGCAACTTGCATTTGCAGCATGCAAGGATGAGCTGGGAGGTAGTGATCAACCCCTAAACATTTTTCACCACCTTTACAGAAATAACATGGAGCACTTTTAAGTGTTTCACCTCTGCACTGGCGTATTTGCAGCTGGATGCTCGTTGCTAGGTTTTCTTGAGCAATGCTCTGGCTGTCTCTACCACAAAATCCCACGGAACTGCAAACACCAGGTAATGGTTATAGCTGAAAATGAGCACAAGTGTTTAATGCTTACCCTCCTTCCACAATATTCAGACTACAAATCAATTTTATGATAATGTGAATGTTGAGGTCTGGAGCAGTCAGTCCCGGGGTGTACTTCCTACTCTGTAGCAGCACCTCCATGACCATGGCTGGACACAATGAGAAGAGTGCACCGTGGTGGAATAACAAGTGGCTGAGATGGATGGGCAGGATGCTAAATCCTACAGCTCACACACTGAAGAAGGTCTAGATCAGAAAATACAGCTTTCCCTTCCTTAAAATTCAAGTAAAAATAACTTTTCTATCATTAAATCTTCATAAATCCCAAAGCTTGAAAAACACTGAGCAGGTAGGACAGACGGAGGGGACCTGTCTCCATGGAGTGACAGCTGTCAGCAACGAAGCACGGTCCAACACTTCTGCAGCTGTCTTATCGCATGTTCTCTTTGAAGTTCTCCTTTCCCAAGCTCTGAAAGGAACCGAATGCGGATTACCTCAGCTTTTCAAAGATCAAGGACAACAACATCAAAACCTTTCTGGGGACAGTCAATTGTAATTGGTGCCGAGGCAACTGGCAATTGCTACCCTTCCCTTTTCTCCCACTCAGACACATTCAGACTGCTACACTATGATCCCACAGACATAGTCCCCCTCTGGGCTGCTTGCCCTAGGGCTAACTGCTGGTCTTGCCACCACCACAAAGCACTGATTTTCAAGCAGAAAAGGATGGGCCAGAAGCCCACACTTCTGTAGGGATGCAATGGAATTTAGGCTGTAGGAATTTACGTTGTAGGCTGCAGTGAAGTACAAGAATTACTTCACCCATAACCTGTAAGCCTGTACAAAAATTCCAGGATAGCTGCTGCTAGTACGGTTTTGGCATGTAATGAGAAAGAGTTTTGTGCACAAAACTCTTTAAGTGTGTGCCCTGAGTTGACAAGGGAAGGCATGGTTGTGGGCTCCTGAGCAGCACTTGCAAGCAGCCTTTTACAGCCCTGAATTGTAGCTTAGGCTGTTCTGCAAATAACCCCCTATGAAACCTAGGTGATTGTGAACAGCATGAAAATTCCAATAGCACTTATTTTAGTAAAATCAGAATCAGTTTCCTTTGGAACAAAGGGTATGTTTCACCAGGGTTATTCCTAAGGCATAATTTTCATCTTTCAGCATCTACTTCTTTTTGCAGTTAAGTCTCCAGGAGGACGCAAGGATCATGATTTGGGGTAGTTTTTTGTGCTCTTCAAAAGCTGACAAAAGAAAGGAAAAAACTTTATTTTGTTCAGGCTTACAATAAACAAACAAGTAAAGGGAATATGGATGCAACAGAAAGTAAAATAAAGTTTGTATTGGATCCTGGAGTCTGGATCAGGAGCAAAATTTGATAAAGTTAAAACAATAATAATTAAAAATTGAAAGTTGCAATGGAAATTTTTCTTCTGATTTCTATAGAGGCTCATCTGCCTTGAACGGAACGTGAGGTTTTTAAGCATTAAGTTGGGTGAAATATAGATCTATGGGAAAATCTACATTTCAGATTTATAGCGCTATAGAGCGGAGATTAACTTATTGTTTTCCTTTCTGTCTTGTTTAGGATGCATTCTTAAAGGTTAACTTCAATCTAATAGAAGATTTCTAAAGGTCTTCTGTGGGATTTGGAGCAGTTCTAGGAAAGTAACAGAACCCCATTCAATGACATTTACAGCCTTCTGTTCATTTAAATCTCTGCTGTTTTAGAAAATAATTCTGCCCACCCGCAAGTCGTTCAATACTATTCAGTTCTGCTGTATTTAAACAAATGAGGAGGGCAGACTGATAACATTCCACACTCACTGTGTATAAAAGCAGATTCATGACAAAAAAATGAATGAATGCTGGGTTAAGACTGTCCATCTCCTAAGGACAGGAAACGTGTAATCACAGCAACTGCTCATGTATGCAGCCTTCCTTGGTAGAGAACCTCAGCTGGAGTAAATCACCACAGTTCTACGTGATTTCAGCCATGTCATATAATCTCTAGTGATTCTTTAAGTGAAATCGTGTGGTAAAAATTTACAGTACTTGAAAGACACTCTGTGCCTCAGAGCACACAGAAACAAGGCATTGCTAAAGGGAAACCGAGGCAGGAGAGCAAAGAATTTTTCTGCAACATTAATAAAATGTTGAGCTTTCTGAAAGAGCTCTTGAAAACCATTTGAAGATTGCAAATGAAGGGCCAGAAGTGTTGATACAAAACTCACACAGTAGAAGAGCTGTAAATCTGTTTAAACAACATATTGTGTTGCTCTTTTATATTGCTAAGATACACTGGAAAAACTACTCTTTAAACTTAGAAGTGCTGGCCCACAGCTGATAGCATATATTGGAGGGATATTCAGCAGTTTCTGACAGCACTCCTTCTGAGTTTCTTTCTCTGTAGCTGATGGTGGAGATGGCTCTGTTATTTCATGGTGCCACTTTGTGTGGAATAGCAGATAAACCGTTAGGTGCTTCACAGATAAAACCAGACCAATATGTGCACAGATCATTTTATCTTCCAGGTAGATGAGTAAGAACTTGAAGCCAAAAAGTGTTAATTTCTCTTCCACAGGTAAACCAGTTATTCCCAAATGATAATCTTTGTTGATGTTTTCACAGCACACTACACTGTTATGCACAAGGGCCATGCCTTCTAAAACTCCTGGATCAATTTGGGTGCTCTGAGCATAGTTTACCTGCCATGCTACAGAAAGCAACAACATGAAATAACAGTGCCATGAAATTCAAAGTTATGGGGTTGAATAATATAAGATTCACACACAGTATAAACATTTTGCATGTGTTACAGGTCACACATTTGACACAAATTGAGATTCAATGTGTGAGGCTCTGTCTGAGATCTGGGTGTCTCAGGTCACATTGCAGTTAGCAGACACCTACCCAGCGAAGCCCGAGGAGCCCTCAGACTTAGCAGGCTGAGTGTAACAGCTTATCTGAAGAAATTTTGCATCGTGAGGTTGGTGAGGCCCTGGCACAGGCTGCCCATACCTGGAGGTGCTCAAGGCCAGGCTGGATGGGGCTGTGGGCAGACTGGTCTAGTGGGAGGTGTCACTGCCGTGGGACTAGATGGTCCTTAAGCGTCCCTTCCAAACCAAACTGTTCTGTGATTCTATGATTGGAGATGCTCTATAATGTGTTTGTTGGCCTTCAGCTACCATTCCGGGAGGACGTTGGCCTCTTACCTACCCCACTTGGTTTGGTTGGGTTATCTTGAATACCCCAGGGCATCTCAAGTGGCATTATGTGTGTTTTCCTTAGCATGAGCTGGATTGCTGTCTAGACTCCACTGACTCTACTGACTGATTCTGCAATGGGTACAAATGCAAGTTTAAAAACTAGCTCCGATAGACTCACCTTACTTTAAATATTTCACTTTGCAAACTAAATCTCAGCTCTGCTATATTCTTACAGGTCCAGCCTTCAGCATTCAGGTCTGACACTAGATCACCATAAATTCATGAGGAACAATGGTCAAGATTAGTCTTGATCATACAGCCAAGGAATCAGACTAAAAAAGCACTGACACGTCCCAAAAAAGAAAAGCAGGATCTGGTACAATCCTCCACAGCAGACAAACAAATGAACTGTTGCACCCAAAAAGACCTCTTCAAATTTAGATAGAAGTCACCACAGGTGCATGTAGATTTTTTTGCTTTCTCAGCATCTTTTTATTTCATATTTCTATGTTGCCTACACCGTAAATACACAGAGAAACTTCTCCTTGTCTAAACTGCTTCCTTTCCTAAAGTCTGAAGACATTTTGAGGGCAGCAGTCAGAGCACATCCAGTGACTCAGAAGGGTGAGGATAATGAATTTCACCTTCTGAGATACAACTGTCAACCTGTTCCAGACAACCTCCAGCCTCACAGTCCTGAAACAAGGGATGCAGGCGTGTAAAAATGACACCTCTGAAGACACAGATGCACAAAATAATTCAGTACCTGTATTTTGTGTCCAGGCTGCAGTTTGTTCAGATGGCTGGAAATCAAGGGAATCTGTTCTAGATTACTGCTTGGAAACAAATTCTTTTTGTACTAGTAAAAAAAATTATTTTATTGTTTTGCTTTCTTTGAACCACCTCTCAATTATTTCATAGGTGTATTTTGAAGATCTATTGCTTGGTTCTACGCAGTCATCAACTGCAATTCAACATAACTTCTCTCCAGGGAAACACTGGCCTTTTGTTTCTGAAGCACCCTAGGAACCTTGCTAAAAATGTTTCAAAATACTAAATAAATGATGAATCCTACATCTAAATTATTACAAAACTGATAATCCGCTGAATCATTCTGTTTTCATCAGAGACTGTGTTGAAAAATATGTCTTATGGGTATTTATTACGACCTCTGCCAAAGTAACTCAAAGCAAAGACATTGGAAAATTTATAAGTAATGAATGAAATGAAGCAGGTTTCAGATTATTGCAACTGTAATATCAGTATTATAATGGAAGTATTGGTAGCTGTTTTTATTAAAAATGCTGTATATGTTTAGGAAAAGCCCAATTTTTACCTTGTTATACCATAAGAAACAAACTTGGAAACAAAATATGAGACAGCAAAGAAATAAATAGTTTAACTTTCAGGGAGACGAACATTGTTAGAGATAAGAATTGCTTGGTCTTCTAAGGTCTTCTCCTTCCCCTTGCTGTCATTGTCATGTATAATGAGGAGAACCCAGGGCAGACTAAAATATGGTTTTCTTAGTGTGTATGGGACTCCATGTATTTATATTATTTGGGTTGCTTCTAGTCCAAGACAGTTTTCTGGTATTTCTGGAGCTCAGAACTGCTTATTCCATGCTTCATTCTTGTAGATCAAACAGATCAGATAGTGTGGTGGACCTGAACAGATTATCAACTCAATGTTCAATCAAAACTCTGCACTATTAGAATCATCTTACAACATCGTTAAGCCAAACTCAATTAAATATGTGTCCTTTACAAATTTCTGATGCCAAAAGAATTGTTGGAGTTAGCGTGGGATAGAATAAGCCACCTAATTTTACATACACATTGCCTTTACTTCCTTGGATCATCACGTAAAACATATCAATCATGATCAGTGGATAGGAACATTTACGCCTACAGAGCTCATTAGACAGACGACTCTTGGAACAAGAAGAGTTTTGACTCTTAGCAGCAGGAATCAATTATATATAAAATAAATAATGAGTGGAGACTAATGTAATTTTTGGCTTACACCTTCATCAACAGTTAGCTATCCAATCACAGCACCTGGAGATTTTAATCTGCTTCTACATCCACCAGGATGGCACATAATATTCACTAGTACTTGTGATGCCACGGTTTGAGAGAGATTCCAATGGCCTCCACCTAGAAGCTGTGTTTCAATACATCTTCAGTCACCAAAGGGAAAATATTCAACACAATGCCTCTGTCTGGAAATCTGCACTAATTTGTACTAGCTAAGGAGATAGCCTTGAATCTGCTAACTCTATTTTACTAAATATATGTTTTCCTTTAAGATGAGTCAGTGTGCATGTGGTGATGACTTTTACTCCTAAGGTGATGCATAACACATGGGAAAAGACATTTCTAATCAGTAAGCCTCATGTTCCAACAATTCCAAGTAATTCTCCTCTTACTTTGTCTACTAGTATTATCTAATATAGTCCCGGATGTCTGGGAAACCTTGATTACCTTCAAACCACAGTCGGGCAGCTTTGACAAAGAGCTGGGGGATTTTGAAGGCAAATGACTGTAACCCACTGACTTTCCAAATGGCTTGGTTGCCTCTGAATTGCTGTCTGAGCACTAACCTCAGTGATAACATGATTACACATTTATGATACCGAAGATCTGCATACATGATGTTGTTCTGTTATGGTAATCCTTTTTTTCTCTTCTTTCTACTGAAAGACAGACCTGAATGTGTAGTAAGTGAGAAAAACCTGGGATCTTTTTTGATTTTTACCTCCTATGTACCTGTTTCTCATTTTTTAATGTAGCTATATGCAAGAAAAAAAAAACAAACAAAACAAACAAAGGAACAACAACAACAAAAAAAGCCAAACCAAAACAATGCAATTATTTTCTGACAAGCCCATTAAGATTAACACAACATTACCTATTAAAACAGTGTGAGGTCAACTGACTTCAACCTGTGATACTTCTGCTGATTTAATCTGGATTCTTGTTTTCTGCTTTTCATTTTATTGCCTGCCACTAAATATTCCTTCAGGATGTTAATATCCCATCTCTGTCACAGGGTGCTAGCTCATCTCTGCTCAGGAATTATTTTCCTTATTTCCCAGCAAGGCCTATAGTACAGTGACTGCAGTAGTGAAAAACAACAAAGCCCTGGATAGACTTAGCAGAGCAAAGCTGATTGGGATCAAGGTTGGCCATACCTGGTCACCAGTTAAAGGTGTGTTAAAAAGTTTAAAGTTAAAAAGTGATTATAATTCCAGACATTTATTCTAGCTTTTCCTGTATATACTGTAAAATATATACTGCCTGATACTATTTTTGTGTTTAATTCGTGTTTTATTCATGAAATTTAATAATAATTGGATGCTGCAAATACATTAATATGACCTAAATATTCAAACCCTCAAACCAATGAATGATCAGTTCTTCATGTGCAATTATTGAGAAATATTTTTAGGGACTGAAAAATTGGATCATTTTGAATTCATGTAAGCCCATGAGACTATAGTCAATTTATTACGTCAAAGTTTTCACCAAAAAAAAATGTTGTTGAATAGTCAATAAAAGATCTTGGAGATGTTTCTTGGTACAACTTTTTTTCTTCAGTTGTTGATTTTGGTGGTTAAAGATAGTAGAAAATTACTAGAAATAGAATTAGTGGTCATATTTATTTTATAAAGCGAGGTGTAAATTGAAAGATTTGATCCAAGAAGATGGTAAAATATCACTGTAAACACACTCCAGGATCATCCTTTATACACTTGTAATAAATATGAATACTGCTGAGAAAGTATACTCTTACACGGCTCTGAACATTTAGCAATGCGAAGATGATGCCTAGAATTCTGTGCACCTTTATGTCCAGTGTGAGCTCTTCTGTTCTTTTTCTATCTCCTTTGTATCTCCCTTTAAGCTTTTAGTAGAAATGTTTGTCTTTTGCTCTTTTCATGTCATATTTAGCACAAAATCATAGAATCATAAAATCATAGAGTGGCTTGGGTTGGAAAGGATCATAAAGCCCATCCAGTTCCAAGCCCCCTGCCGTGGGCCTGTTGCCACCCACTGGGTCAGGCTGCCCAGGGCCCATCCAAGCCAGCCTTGAGCACCTCCAGGGTTGAGGCACCCACTGCTTCTCTGGGCAGCCTGTGCCAGGGTCTCATCACCCTCTGAGTAAACAATTTCATCCTAATATCTAGTCTAAATCTCCCTTCTTTTAGTTTAAAACCATTTCCCCTTGTGCTATCACTGTCATACTGTGTAAAAAGTCGGTCTCCCTCCTGTTTATAAGCTGCCTTTAGGTACTGGAAGACCACAACATGCTAATATGTGCTTCAACAATGACACCTTTCATTATAATAAGCTTTGGAAAATTTCCTTGGATGAAGTAATGCAGGTAGAGTGACAGAGGGACATAATACCTTGGAACAACCTGTTTTGAGCTGGCAGGAAAACGATGCTGTGATGAAACAGTGAAATGCATCAGCCATGACAGTAGAAGTGAAGTGAGTGACATTATTGTTTTTAATGTAATAGAACTAAGAAATAGAAAGATGGAAGGCAAAGGAGAAAGGGACTTCAAAAAGGACATTTAAACTTCCCTGGAGAGAATAATTTCTGTGATGGGCAGTATGACGACATTACCAGTAATGTGTGGAGGGGCAGTAAGAGTTCCCAAAAAATAGATCTCACTTGTACTCCAGAGGTGTTGACTGTTAAACAATACCTGAACGTTGCACTATACTGACAGGCACGAGAAGCAACAGTGGTGTGGATCTCAGAGGCTGCAGCAAGGGTTCTACAAGTAAATATCCCAAGCCCAAGTGGAGCACTGTGACCATCCTGAAGTCCAGGTGGGAAGCTGGAGTTCCCAAAATGTCTGTTCTCCAAATGGACTGCTTAGAGGCTACCAGCCTCCAGAGGAAGGAAATGGAAGTTACTACTCCTCTCATGTTTTATCTTTTTGTTTCCAAGACTGTGTTTACTGCCTTGAAAAGGTCTGGATCCTCAGAGATCCTGGGTCCATCCTGAACGCTGCTTGGGCAGTGAGTTCTGACATCTGCATGGATATGGAAGCTATCACTCTTGAATGGCTACTCTAGGAGCACAAGTCTAGAACATTGCCCTTGTCTTGCTGATTGGCTTTGGTATAAGTTCTTGGCTCCCTTTGAGCACTTCAGAAGCGTACTGACAGATACAGCAGAGATAAATACCCAAACGGCAGTTCACGGCTAATTGTAAATACATGGTAGCTGTGGAGGATGCAGAAGAAAGAGCGGATGACTCACTTTGTTTAAGAGGAGCTTTGGAAATTCAGTGTTGCTTCCTTTGTCATATACAAAGTATGGTTACTTTTGAAAACATGGATGAGATCATGCCCTTCTCCCTCATTAAGCCTTTATACTCTTGAGTGTCCTTTTGCTCTGGTCTTGATTGCATTTTGTTTATAGGTTGTGGCATTGCTTACCAAAGACAGCAGCCCAGTAAGGCTTGATGTATCCATGCACATATCTGGCCAACAATCTCAAAACTTCTTAAAATATCTAATAATAATCTTCTCTTCCACTCAGTTAAACCCTGATATATTAAGCTTCTTGCATTTAACTTCATTTTGAGCAATGTTTGTCCATTGAGAATCTCCTGACTTGTAAAGAAATTTCAGAAAAAAACAAGAAGGTTGTTCTGCAGCCAGAGAATCACTGAAGTACTTGAGCCTTCAGTTAAGCAGTCAGAAGTTAAAATAGCAATGAAAGGAAGAGAGGAAAAACACTAAAATCAGTTTTCCACATTTTATATATTGTTCATTGGAGACAAAAATACATGGAAAAACTCCTGGGTGTATGAAGTCTTCAGCATCCCACAGTGATTTCTAATGTCCTTTGAACTCAACACCATTTAGCTACCCCATTTCAGGCAGCCATTTTCTGTAGTACAGGGAAGATATATCTCCTGATCGACACTGGAATTGTTGTGAACACCTTTGTTGAGCACATGCAATAAAGCATAAAGGCCTAAAAAACAGCAGAGGCAAATGAATAACAAAGAAGGGGACAGTCACAGGCAAGCATCCAAAACATTTAATTACATGCTGAATTTAAATTTATTTAGTGGGAATGCAGATATATCTCCCTGAACTGTCACACTGTGTGTCTAATGCCCGTTGGGCCTGAGTTCAGCAACATGAAGGATAGTTCAATTTACCGAGTAAGCAAAGAGCTCTCCTTAAATGTTAGACACTAATCTTCTGATTGGACTCATTTGCCAGGGAGACCTGCCCTCTGAAGTTTACTAATAAGAGTTGATCCAGCTGTTGATGAGGATTTAAAAATGTTGATGCATGTGACATTAGCAAAGTACTGAATTTAACTTGGCCCCAGCTGCTGCTACAGAAAAAGTGTAAGGCTGTTCTATACATNCTAGCAACATTTAATTAATGATTAACGTTAGGGCATTCGTTTTTCATGTTAAGAGGCTCTGTCCTGAAAATTTAAGATGTGGAAAAAGAATTAAAATTACAAGCCATCGACGTGTATGTTGAATTACATATTCAACCCTCATTAACCTTCTGAATGTTTTAAAAATGAAGATTAAATTTTTGAAAGCACACTCTATCCATGCCTGGATCTCCTGCTCCTTCCATCATGGCCAGATATGAGTGGTACCAGAACTGAAAAATATGAGGAGTACTGTAAATGTATGGTTGGGAGAAAATTCGAAGATTACCTCACCTGGACTGTGGTCAGAATGGAAAGTTTTTTGACTAAATTATCTCATGGTACCATCAATAATGATTCTAAGGGTATGAGCTCCTTGAGTTCTCAAAAATCACAGCGGGCGGTGATCCTTTATCTCTTCCTAGACTGTGACACCTCTCAGGGCAGATGTCTCAAGATTCATTGTTCACATATGTCAGTGAAGAGTAGCCCTCTTTGGGACAGGTCCCAGTTGTCTGCTGAGAGGTAATGTAAAGGAAGGATGAGTCCTGAAGAGTGAGGACGAGTTTAGAAACCTCCCATCCAATAACCTAGAGTAAGTCTTGTGTGAACCTTGCCATTCTCAAGTCTTTAACTATGTTGCTGTATTTGATTGTAGCAAATTACATTGAATCATTGTGTTAAACTGGCTGATGATTAAGTGCTGATTAAGTGCTACTAAGAATCATACAAGTTAATTCTGTGATTTATCGTCGCAGTATTAATAAATCCTGAATTGCTACTAAATCAAAATTGTGTAAAAAAATCTGCTCATGATAGAGGTCACACAATCCTTTGTGCAAGATCGAGCAGACTATAATCCACATATCAGCTGTAATCTTCCAGTATTATCATGGTATAAAGCACTGTAGGTGGGCGTGGTGCCATCAATGCTGTAATTTGATTTCTTATATAGGACCTCACATGTACACAAAGCTCATGACCCTTCCTTACCAAGTTCCTGCCAAAAGAGTAAGGTGGGAGATCCATCACGTACTTTCCTTGACACTGTGGGAATTTAGACATAGACATTACCACTCAGTCACTTTCATGCGACCCCAGATGTAATGTGGGCAGAGCTATGGTTCTCAGCAGCCTCCCAAATGGGACTGCAGGGAACTAGTGTATTTTCTTTACAAGTATTCTTCCTTTATTTGCAATCAGAATAGACTAGTTTCCCAAAACTTGGACAACTTTGGGTCTTATCTGGGTGCTCAGTCCAATGTGGATTTGTCAGAAACTGGCTGGTGGGAAGTGAGTCAGTATTCCCCTTGCCTGACTGTTCATTGAAAAGTTATTTAGTGATGCCACTAAATATTTACGAACTGGAAAATTTTCGTGACAGAAAAATCCTTTTCAATTCTAGCACCAAAAATTCAGTATGAACCAACGGAAATACTGTGGGTTTTATTTTGTTTAGTTTTACTTTGTTTTTCAGGCAATTATTTATATCTTAATTTATGCTGCCAGCTCTTCCTGGGACCAAGTCTAGCGTGCTTAAATAATAAAGCTTATTTTAATCAGCCAGACAATTTAATTACTCATCTTTTTGGACAGTGGCAAATACCACTGCTCAGTATGGCTTAAGATATTTTATCCAGTTCTTTACTTTTGCTAAGTAAAAACATCTCACACAGGCAGATTGACTAGCAAGTTCCAGCTAGAAGCCGGTATATAGTTATTGGAAAAACAAGTTTTCAAGTTTTTTTTTTTTTTTTTAATTGTTTTCCTACAAATGTATTAAACATAAGCAGATATTAGCTGACCTATTTAGAAACTAGTGACTGTGTTTTCATAAGCTTTACCCTGGCAATACTCAAGTATCAAAGGTGCCACAAGACAAATTAACCTGTTACAGTCCTTTCTAAATGGGTATCAATACACAAGTTTTTATGACTCTTGGACAGGTAGTTGCCAACAAAGAGCATCCTGCTTTTTTCTTCATCTGACAGACACCTTTTGTGCAGTATATCAAAATAATTTTGGTTCTCACACTCCTCAGTACAAACAGGAGCTGAAAGAGGATATTTTAGGGAATTAATTAAAGCAATAGAAAGAGATAATAGAAAGCTATGATGTTTCTTATGAACCTTAACAAAATTTGAAAATAAATTATGAATTGGTCTCAAAAGTTTTGCAGGCTGAGATCCTTTGACTTTCTTCATCTCAGTTCCTCCTGAGCCCCACAACTCGTCTACTCCCTACGAATGGCAGGTTCTGATAGCTTTAATATGTTGCATTTTGCTCATTGCCATGGATGTGAGCTATTATTTCATAGACAATTACAAAGTAGTTGTCCTAAAATAATTGGCAATGTGCATGCTCTTCCCTTTCTGCCAAAAACTGCAACTTAATAGAAATGAGAGTTGGACAGACACGGCCACTAATGCTTAGGAAGATGAGATCCTTTTTTAGTTTATTATTCAGCTTGCAGATTAAGACTGAAGTTTTGGTGCTGGCGTGTGAGCCAGATGTCTAAGTCCCTATCACAATCAATCTAGCCGATACATGTTTCCACATGGGCAGACGTGTTATCTCCCACTATACGCTACTTAAAACTAGTCAATGCAGTTAGTGGAGCCCAGAGTGTTGTTTAGCTCGTCCTGAGCTAGGGTTTGATTCAGTTGCCTGAAGATAAACACATGGCAACATTTGGAGATCTTGGGGCTATTTCAGTTGGCCTCCAGCTGTTCCAGGAGAGGGGAGCTCTTGTAAATTTTGGGTAATGTCTGCCAGCCTTGTGCTGACTTGGGTATCCTAGAGAATTCAGATAGTGCTGTATATCTATGTTTAGGTAATGGAATCCCATCACTGCATTCTGTCAGAAAAATAGGTGTCTACAGTGCTTAGATGTTTACTGAGTATAAAACTTCAAACATCCATCTCACATGAAAGTATCCATGTTAAACATATCTTCACCTATAACTGAATTGCTGGTAAGATGTCTTGCAACTTAGGAGAGCTCAGTAGAACTTTCAGTTTCCCATTTGCTTACTACTACTAAAACAGCTGGGAGAGGGACTTAAGATGAGACAGAGGAAAAACCAAAGCATCTGTCTCTTGTTGAAAATTGAGAAAATGGAAGTGTCAGGCTAGTATTTGTGAATTTTAAGATCACAACAAAAATCTAGTTTCAATTAGATTTGCACATCTATTATTTTTCTAAATCAAAATGTATTTGAAAGCTGTGAGTGGGCCTTCTTATCCCTAAATTACAAGCTGGGTAAATGGTGCATAGGCCTATAGCAAGATTTGCTAAATGTGGTGGAGTTGTGCAGAGGCACAACCAACACTTACATTCCAAAGCTTCCTGATACTTGAGTCACAAAAAGTGAGTCTGTTGTTCACCCAGCAGCTCTGGACCTGGCCAAATGAAGCTGGTCTGAGCACTCAAATGTTCTCAAGAGAGTACAATATCTTCTATAACAGACTCACCCTCTTCTGCTGCCAGGGCAATTCTGTCTGTAGATCACTTGCCTTCCTCCATGACTCACTGACTACAATTTTCACAGCAAAGCCAACTCATCTAAATATTTCAACTCATCTAAAGATCTCATGTAGCCTTTATGCTAGCTTATTATTTATATTCAGATATTGCCAGCACTTCCAGTCAAAAACTCCACCCAAAACTTGGGCTAAGAGAGGGTGACAAGATGATGCTACAAAGGCAGAGGAACTTAAAAGCAGAAGAATAATGCACTGGAGAGCAACTGAGCAAAATTCCAAAATTTCTTTGTGTTGAGAGAATAAAAGAGGCTTCAGAAGTCATTGTTTAGAAAAATGCCAACATGTAAGCAACTTCTGTTTGGCATTTGAATCACTAGGCATTCTAAGCATTATGAATCTTGCCCCTATCCTTTATTCAAGGGGCCTGTAAAGACCAGTTTTCTGGAAGAGTCACAGCAAACAGCATTAATTTAGGCACGTATTAAATTGGATATGATGAGAAGAAATAATAATTAAGACTAAAAAATCATATGAGTCAATGCAATACAATGAAAAAAACAGCACTGAAGAATGCCTCATCACCACTGAGATTTATGGATAGTGATAGATTTTCCCCTCAAACTTAAATAATGACATGAACTGGTGTATTAGAACATGCAGAACAACACCAAGATACATTAAGTGAAACAAACAGATTGCAAACCATTTAGTTTTGTTTTGCCGTGTTCTGCATTCCTTCATAGTAAGAATGAAGGACCCTTTATCAAGAAGTGTAGTGACAGAGCAAGTAGGAATGGTTTTAAACAAAAAGAGGTGAGATTTAGATTAGATGGAAGGAAAAATTTTTTCACTGGCACTGGGAAAGGTTGTCCAGAGAAGCTGTGGATGCCCCATCCCTGGATGCATTCAAGGCCAGGCTGGATGAGGTTTGGGGTAGCCTGATCTGGTGGGAGGTGTCCCTGCCTGTGGCAGGGGGTTGGGACTGGATGATCTTTAAGGTCTCTTCCATGATTCTATGATAACAAGTGGATGAGATGTTGCTTCTGAAGAGCCCTGTTTCCATTACTCACCAGAGCAAAAAACCGGTTGGGGAGAAATGATTAAGATCCTGTTAGTTTCTCCAGAAATCCGTGAGGATTTCTCAAAATATAAAGTAAAAATTGTAGTAATATCTTGCAGACTTTTTTTTTTTTTTTTTTTTAATTGCCTTTTCAGACTGCAGAATTAATAGTTTGGAATACAGGGAATATAGTTCTTCCTCACAGAGGTCAGTGTTTCTGAGGTTAGCCTATCTGCAGTACTTGAGGTAGTTGACCCAAAATCTATGCCATGCCTCACCGTAAGCTTAAGTGGCATCACTGAGTAGACATACCCTAAAGTTTCTGTTCTATGAATACTTTAAACCAGAGGCGGTTCCCACCTTTTTCCTTGTTAACAAACACCTTTGCAAATAAATATGTGCATATATGTACAACGAGCTGGGCAGAGGAAGTGGCTTATCTAAAAAATCAGCCTACTAAAAGAGATGCACAGGAAAAAAAAAAAAGCGTTATTTTCAGCCATATAAGTACCAGCATCAGTACAAAGGGAGGTCGTGGATCAGGATGTAGTAGTAAATTGTAGGTTTGGTCTACTGCCTATGTGAGTGTGGACAGAATATCACTGTACTTAACAGATCAGTACATGGTAAAAAGAAATCTGCCAAGAACTCTGATTGGGTCCTTAATACCACATATTTCATGCTGTATAAGTTTATCCAAGAAAGTTAATTTTTGCAAGGAAGTTACCCATAAGCTAACTTTATTCCACATGGTGACTTTGGTACAAAGTCAATTTTGGCACAAATATCATGTTTTCTAGATTCCCTTATTCCAGATGTGCAAAACTCATGAGCCTAGCACAAAAGCCTTTTATCCCGACTTTTTTCAACTGGACTAGACCTGAACTCAGAGAGACATCTCATGAAAGAAAAGACCATCTCAGGATAGCTGTCCTAACTGCCCCTGCACATTTAAAGACGACATGCTTGTCTAGCCTTAAATTTCATTTTGAGGAGCTCTGACACAGCAGGTAGTATCAGGACATGTCCAAGTCTGAATGGCAGTTGGAGTCATCTGTCAATTTTGATTGAAAGCCTACATTATGCAACAGGATTCAGAGAAAAACGAAATTGGAATTAGTCTTGTGATGGAGACTTTAATCTAAAAAACAGCCGGTACTTAAATAAAAGATTTATGGTGAAAATTCTTGAGTGAAGTGACCGCAAATCTCAGAAAACGTGACCCTATCTTGTGCTTTTCAAAATCTTGTTTCAGGGAGAGGTTTTCACAGAAAAAAGGAGAATAAATAAATAAACTATACATCTATTTTTCCTCACCAACAAAGTAAAATTTCAAAGGTTAACACTGTGCTTCAAACCCCTGCTGAGCCAGAAAAAGGGCATTTTGCCACACATACCTGACAAAATGTCCCATTCTTCTGCTTTACATCTTTTATTTTTCAATCCAATATTTTAGGGTTTTTTTGTGCCCTTCATTGATGATTTGTACAGATCTCTTGGTCTGAAAGGCCAAGATTAAGGGGAAAGGAGAAATGAGAGAAGCTGGGACAATTTTTCCACATTTCACTGCATAAAAAATGTGCCCTTCTGATCTTGCAGGGAAGAATGTTACACCAGCTATCACATTTTTTAACACTGTCACACATTTTCTTTCCAAGAAGCAGTGTCACTGCTCTATTCTTACAAAATGCTGCAGTAAAAGATAGCCAAGGTGATTTTTGATTTATATCTGCATTTAAAAGAGCTAAAAAGCGCAACAAAGCAATATCTACTGCAGGTCTACAACAAGCAGATTTTTATGCTCTGCTGTTGAATGAGGCTCATAAAATACGAGATTAGGCTGTTTGGGAAATACTAAAGTAGGAAATCACAGAATCTCAGACAGGTGGAGGCTGGCAGAATATCTGGGTCCATGTGGTCCCACCCTGCTTCAGCAGGGACACCCAGAGCTGGTGCCCAGCACCACATCCAGGAGGCTTCTGAAGATATTCAAGGAGACCCCACAGCCTCTGGTCCCTGTACCGGGGCTGAGGCACCTGCACAGCACTGAAGTGCTTCCTGATGGTCTGAGGGAGCCTCCTGTGTTCCAGTCTGTGCCCATTGCTTCTTGTCCTGGCACTGGGCACCACCAAGCAGAGCCTGGCTTCATCTTCTTTGCATCCTCTTTTCAGGGATTTACAGACACTGATGGAAACCCCCTGAGCCTTCTCTTCTCCAGGCTGAGCAGCTCCAGCTCTCAGCCTCTCCCCACAGCAGAGATGCTCCAGGCCCTGCAGTATCTCAGTGGCCCTGAATCGGGCAGTATGTCCAGGTCTCTCTTGTATGGGGCATCTCAGGACAGGACCCAATGCTCCAGGTGAGGCCTCACCAAGACTGCGCAGAGGGGAAGGATCCCCCCCCTCAGCCTGCTGGCAATGCTTTGCCTAATGCAGGCCTGGATGCCTTCAGCCTGCTTTGCCCAAAGGCAAACCCTTGGCTCATGGTCACCTCAGTGTCCATCAGGACCTGCAGATCCTTTTCTGTATTCTAGCCCTCAGAATGTCCTGGTGCCTGGGATTTTTCCTCCCTGAGTACAGGAATTCATGTCTCCACTTGTTGAACTTCACGAGGTTCTCATCAGCCCATTTACGTAGAGTATCCAGATCTATCTGGATGGTATCATAACCCTGTGGTTTATCTGCCACTCCTCTCTGTTTTGTGTTGATCCTCTTCTATGAAACATCACTGGGAAAAAAAAAAAAAAAAAAAAAAAGGAATTTTCCTCCTTATACGTTGTCACAACTACTTCTAAGTGTGACTGTACCTTTCCTTGTATGTAAGAAGCTGACTAAGGGGCTAAGTTTATTTGACAACCATATGCTATGGAGAGCTCAGCCAACTGTTGGCAGTAATCAAAGTTATGGCATGGGGTTGGAACCCAACATTTCAGTCTTGTTTATGCAACATAGTGGCTATGTGTCATTGAACAATTCACTCAACAATTCATTGCCCAAATTGTTTTGTAAATTTGACCGTACATGGCACCTGAGATAAAGGTGTCCTATGTTTTGAAAAAGCCTTTAGGTATATGAACAACTAAACTGACATCCCTTGCAGGTCCCCAGTCCTATGAATGGGATCCAAAGCACAATTCATCTCACCCTGAAATGGACATCCAAACGGACTGTCTGAACTGCACCCTAGAAGTTTATATTCCCTTCCACTTTCTGACTTCAAGCATGGCTGGTGTGAGTGCATCATGGGTATATGTGAATTGTGAGCTGTGAACAATGCATGAATTGAATCTCATCACTTAGAATCAGGGATTGCTTAAATAATCAGAGATTGCTTAAATAATCAGAGGAAATGAATAGGCACATCATCTGAATAGTTTATCTGGATACAACCTTTACTTCTCTTCATTCACTGCACACAGAGAACAAGTTCTGACAGGCATGGAGAGCAGACAGGTTAAAACACTCCTTGCTGTCTTGAACTTTGATGTCACTATGAGTATGTGAATGCTTCCTGGGTATCACAGTAAGAGCTGTGACTGCTGATTTGATAACAGCAAGCAGAAAGATTACATTTATTCAGACTGTATAAGTTTACTGGGGAAAATGAATCTTGCAGAGAATATAGTTATTAGCTATAGCTCTGTGACTGAAGTTCACAAGAAAATGCCAAATGTACATACTTTTATGATCCTGAAAACAATGCTGAGAACATCATAAAGACATAGACCTCCGGTAACTTCTTGCCAACATTAATGACTGACCAATCCAGCTGGACAGTCATGTTCCCAGTCAAAGGCCATGAAAATCCTGAGATCCTACTTGCAGTCAAAACCAAAAGAGAGTTATTCAAAATTTAAGTAAGATCTTTCCTATATCAGGACACATATAAGTTGAGGAATATATACTTTGTGAACTTTTTAATTTAACAATGTTTTCCCTCTCCTCTCCTCTCCTCTCCTCTCCTCTCCTCTCC
>VXAV01008250.1:257148-276766 GCA_013399715.1 Alectura lathami
TCAGCATCAGCTGTTTATTGTCCATGAGCATTCTGTGAGCAAGTGGTAAAAAATGATTTCTTTAAAATTAATAAAAAAGCTCAATTAGATCTTAATTGAGTCCATCAGCTTCTCCCTCTGGGGGACATAATTTCACATTTACACTAGAGTCCAAGCAGAGATATCATGCCTGCATTTTTTCTCCCCCACTTGCCATTTTATGTACAATTAAATATTTTAGCATTGATACATCTGGTGCTTTTATTCCATTAACATATTTGGTCTGTATGTTTCTGCACTACAGTAATTCTAAAACCTGACAATAACCAATTCTACATAAATTGCAGAAGATATGGTTTTGTCTCAGACGTTCATTTTTGGTCTATAATATCCCTCTGGGCATTCGGGTTTGAACAATCTCCTTAGTCGTTATGCAAAATTCAGGAAAATTGATACAACTTGTTTGTCTTGGGTCAATATTTACTTGCAAATTGTCGTAAGACAAGGATTTGTACAAACTCCTGGGTTTCTCCTGAATCTCTTTTCACTTCCTTTCCTAGGGTTACAGTTTGTGCAAATGAAATCAGCAGAAAAAAATGGCATTGGATAATTTCTTTGTCTACAACTTTTACATCTTCAGCAGCTCTAGACCTTACTGATCTTTACTGGACTCAGTGATCCTTTTGAGTTCCTTCCAACTTCTACGATATCCTACAATCCTATGTCTCTGTACTATTTGAGACAGTGGGAGAGCTTTCTTCTTTCCTCCCTCTCCTCTTTGACTCTGAATATAGCACTTACAAAATGCTGTCTTCAGACTCAGCCAGTTTCTGGGGTTTAGAGTTCATTTCAGGTGGCATTCATTTCCTGTGAATTAGGCATCTGAGAATTGCATATGTAAATCTATGTAGTCGCCAAAGGTGACCTTGACAGTCACTAGACAGGAAACCGTCAGACAGGCAAAGTGGGTTAAACCTCTTTAGGTGACTTGATTATGAAGTGAAAATCTGAGACTATCTTAAATTTAGTTTATGTGGGACTAAATCTACCCTTACCATTCAGATGCATTTCTACTACGTGAGCCTTGCCTTCCCCTGTAGCCCTTTATGCAGGAACAGGTACATCCAGGCTGGCTTAGATTTCAAAACTGGACAACAGCAGGTACTTTCAACCCATTATAACTACGGAATTGTAGTCAAGGGAAGAACAGAGTGATTGAAAGGGAAAAAAAAAAAAAAGCTCAGCAACCTCTTCACTCAATGACTTGCTAAATCTCCCTCTAGAAATGCAAAGGAGTGCCGTGGTGTTGTATGTTTAACTCTTATAGTTTTAAACATCACCATAGTAAAATTTATTACTCTAAATATCCATTCAATGGCTAAACCTATAACTAGCCATTATATATACAGAGACAGAGAGCTGCAAAAGCTCTGCATGGAAATCTGCATTTATTTATAGGACTTGTTAATATGTAGACCAGAAAATCTATTCACAACTTTCCATTTTGATCTAGAGCAGACTGCACTCTCTCACTTATAGCTGAAGTGAAGTTTACTCTTTAAAAGAGAAACCTGGTCCTGCTTGAAATATGGCAAGCAGTGAAGAAATATTCCATTTTACTCCTTCCTTTCAATTTCTGCCCTGAAGTTAATGTTCTACGTGTAATTTCAAACTTTGGGAAACTTTGCGGTTTTGCCTTTGTTGTCTAGCATCAGCCTGGTGCTGCTGAGAATTCTGTTCTTCATCAAAATCCTCATCTGTTATGTCTTAATTCTTGTGCATGACTTCTACCATATACTTGCAAAATATTTGCCATTGGCTTTATCTTCATTTCTCTGATTAAAAAGCAAGAACTATCTGACTTACGTATTAGTGGATCAAGACACTTGGGATCTGTAATACTTATGCTGTGTATTGTGTAACAAAATTTTCCTAACTTTACTGTAAAAAGTGCCTTCTCATGGAGTTGTGTCCATTCTACTAAATTAAAGACAGGTAAGGAAATTCCACGGAACTGTATATTTACTGGTGTATTTTTGAAATTTTAGGGTTATCTCCAGTGTAAGCACGAGCCCTTCTGGGCCAGCAGCCTCCAGCAGTACCTCCAAAACAACTCCTGGGCAATTTTCGCTTGGCACCGCTGGAGTTCAGTGATAAAGACAAGGACTTCTGCATAATGCTTGATCTAAGAACTGTAAAATAGACACCGGTCCTTTTCCCTGAAAAACTGAAAATTTATTTAAATTACAAAGGAAATATGCTGTAGGAATAAACTCTATTTCCAGTTTAAAAAGGAGAAATGAGGCCAATAAAGATTTAATGTTTGTCCAGTGGAGCCTGGACCAGTAGTTAGTTAATTTGATTAATTATTGATAATTATTAAATAATTTCAATGAAATTTATTGCTTCCCCATGCTGGTGTCAAGCCGTAATAGCTGTGGGGAAGCAGAGAGGAATCTGTAATGCAGGTTAATGAATAAACCTGGGCCTTATATAAACTTGGATTTTATTATCCATGTATTGCTGTATTCACAGCAGCTGTTCTATACAAGAACATAAAATGAATAAGTGCCTTTTCTGCATTCCTGTGGGGAGCTGCAAAGGTATGGTTCACACCCCCATAGCTTCTCCCCAGATCTGCCACCCTCCTCCGTACCACCAGCGGCCCTGTCTGTCCCCCAAACTGTGTGTGGGTAGCCCATGAAAACAGGAGAGAGGCAAGGGTCAAACATGTGCCAAAGACAAGGGCAGTTTTGTGGCACTGTTCAAGCTCAAGTCCTGACCCTTGATCTTTCCTTGAGCTGATGAAACCAAGATTATCTCATTACAATGTAACTGATTATAATAGGGGAGCTGACTCCTCTTTTGGAGCTGTTGGCTTTCTAAGCTGCGTTTACTTTACATTAAACATAAATGTTTTAAGTGGCTCCAATATGGGCCCTCAAATTCTACCCAGTATGCTTGGTTTTGTAGTCTGTATTCCATCATTTGTCATGCTCTCAGCACTTCATGATCTTTTAATTTTTCCTCTGCATTAATCATTTATAATTCCTCTTCCTGTGGTGTGGCAGCTGGGAATATTCACCCCAGATATTTCCACAGCCCAAGGCAGAAGGCTAAACTGCTTGGTCTGTATGGAAAAATAAAGGCTGCCTCAGAGATCAGATGAGAAGATATTCCTAACTTAACTCTGGCTCACCTGGAGCAGCCTCTGTCTCTGTTGATGAGAGATTGCAGGGAAGAAAACAGTGCTCAAACCCTGATGTTATGGAGTGTGAAAAGTGCTTAAATGAATCTGAATTTTGTCACATTAGAAAACTGTATGAATATGTTTTAATTATTTAAACAGTGTCACGAATTAACCACAGGACTATCCTATTTTTTAAAATAAATGAGAACATGTTTAAATATTTAATATTATGCGGCTTTATTCTTTTACTTCTTATTTTGGGGCATTGAATTCTCTTGAATTTAATGTTGAACAGTATTAAAATGCTACTTGTCATACATACATATAATCGTAATAATGGGATAAGTAAGTCTTAAAAGGTACAATAAAGTAGTCTTGAGTGGCAGAACATGAGATCTTCCATCTTAGATATGTGTTAGGTTACTGATAATTGAATGTTAGGGCATGCAGCCCTGCCCAAAACTGAGAGAAACACGGACTGCTTCCAGGAGAAATACATTCCCACTTTGAGAAGACATGTAAAGGAAAAGTCTTTCAGCTTTCAAAAGCTACCTGAAGTCAGGTCAGGAACTGAAAGAGCTTGTGAAAAAATGTCACACTGTGCTGGAAAAGGATGTTGACATTGTGCTGCTCAAAGGACTAGACAAAAGAAGATTGTGCCCAGCATCCCTCCATGGAGAAGCGCAGACAAATTCCTGCACCAAACACAGAAGATTTTCAGCTTCTCAGATGGGTTTAGGACAGAGTTAAGGATGGACAGAAGGCAAGGTGAATCTGAAGCTCTGAAGAATGTTCATATTGCCTTCCGTGGGGTAATGGGGATATCTCGTTCACCAAAGAGACATCGTAGGCCTTTCCTGAAGGCAGCTGACAGAATGTCAGAATGTCAGAAAGTGTCTGCTCTTTCCAGAAGCAGTGCAGGGATTTGAAGCTTCTGCCCTAAACCAAGGACAAGCATGACTTCACCCTGTGTCTCCCACGAGCCTTGATCACTCTTCCCACTACGCTTGGTGCCCACTGGGGAGAGGAGTTCTGATAATGGAGGTGTCTCCCACGCTGAGGAGCTGGGAGCACCATTTTCTATAAGGACTGATTATGAATTTTTCAAATGATGAATGATACATACGGTTCATTCCTCAAATGCGTTTGAATCCCACATATTGAGGCCTTAGATCTTACATACTGAGGATCAGACCCTTCTGAGGTCTAACCTATCAGCTGAGATGCAAAAACCAGACAAGCTTGAAATGGATGAAGCTGGAGGAGACCTGCCTCCTCCTCCGTTGTCTGGAACACCCTGTATGCTACATCAATGTGGCTGAACTTTCATTGAGCTGTCCTCCAGAATTCAGGGTCCTTAGACCACTTGCAGAAGCATGTAAAGCATCTAAGAAGATTGCTCGATACGCTCATCTATGTGCAGAAGGTGATAATCCAGAGCTTTGTATCTTGCTCAATACAGGATGTTATTCAGAAGAAAGACAAAGAGCCATGTCTGCTACAGAATTCATTCTTCATGCCCTCTGGTATTTTTCAATACGTACTTCTGCATCAGAGGGGCATGAGTGCAGAGATTATCTTTTTTTTTAACAAAAGCAAAGCAACTACTTTCATTTACTGTTATTTGATTTCTTTTTCTTTTCTTTTCTTTTATTCTCTGAGGGTGAAAACAGCATGAGGAAGAAAACTGTACTGGACAATTTTATTGACCAGTGGTTGGCCTTGCAAAGATATAAGCCATGAAAACTGGGTCTTGTAAAGGGAATTGTTGGGTGGCTGCGATCACAAACAGTGTAACAGGGGTAAAACAATAAGACAAATGAAAAAAATAGTTCTGCTCTTTGGCTCCATAAAACATTAATATCCCCAATTCTGTTACATGTTGCAAAATTCTGCGCTAAAAATAGCAGAGTTCCTGTAAGTTGTTCTAACTGCTGGAAAAGATAAGGCTGTAAGACAGAAGGAAAGTTTCTCACATATGTGAAACATGACTCACACTCATACTCTCATTTCTGTGAATAATATAAAAAAAGAAAACCAACGCTATGAAGCTGTTTGCTTTGCCAGGCTTATGTTGACAATCACTATGTAACTGTTTGGATAAAGCTCTGTGGGTTCCAAGTTGAACAAAAGCCATGTTCCACGTTTGTCACAGTGTTAACAATAAAAAAAAAAAAAAAAAAAAAAAAAAAAAAAGTCCTATTATATCTCTTCATTTTCAAAAATATTTTCTTGGTCCTAGCTAAAGAAGCCTGCCAGCAGTTACTATGCTGCACCTTTTCCAAAGTGTTACCTCCTTTCATTTGACAAATAATAGAAAGGTTGCACTGACTGCATGACTGTTGGCAAGATCTAGGGCTTTGCAAGCCGGCATTTTCTTCTAATTTTTCAGCACTTGTTTTCCAGGTAAAGAAGAAACCTTTTTTTTTTTTACTCACAGTGAGCAAGCGAGCAAGCAAAAAGTAATACAATTAAAAACCCGGACAGACAAGCAGAGCAAACCCCAATGGTGTTAGCAATTTCACCAAACAAAACACAGTTAGGATTTTAGAGTTAGAATTTTAATAACAATAAAAATTATACTCTAAAAACAAATGTCTCTTTGGGTGCAATAGAAAAGAATTAAATCTTAAAGGTGGATTTCAACACATTTAACTCAAACCATTCAGTTTCTTCCAAAAGCCAGAAGAGACAACCTGTAATTATTCACTCTTAGGAAATGCGTGTATTTCTAAAGCAAACACAAGACCAGCCTAAATACCTGACAATATAATAGGAAACTAATTACTAGATAGCTAATGTGAGGTAAATATTGTCTTGAATCAGTCATATGAGTGGTGTGTTATCTCTTCTGCTTTTCATTATCAAAATATATAGGGCGTGGGACCCACCAAATGATCCCAGATGGCTTGTACATTCTTGGATAAGAGTGGCCTCACACTGTATTGGATGGTCTTTAAGGAACAAACTGGATGACACCATGTGCTGGCCTAAACATGAACTTTGCTTTCTCTGTCTGTGCCTCACTTCCAACATAGCAGCTTGAAAGCTGATCCTGAGGGAAAGAGGCGTCTTCTTAGCAGAGCTTTCATTGGAGAGCCAACATCAAGAATTCTTCCAGCTTTTTCTCCAAGGGCTCCATTGCTGGCCAAGGTTTACCAAATGGCTGTCTCCTACCAGAGGTCTAGCCTTGAGCACGGCCAGCTGCCCTCTTAGTACAGAAGCAGTTTGCTTCAGGCTCTGGATCAGGTATTGCTCTGTGCCTTGAAGTCATATAAAACAGAAATTATGGCTTCCATTGGCCTCCAACCCCTTTGCTCATCCTACTCCACAACAGACTCATGGGAATGGTCATTGGTGCTTGTTTGTTGCTCAGCCTGGCCCAGGCATTGGCTGGGAGATGTGCTAGTTGGGAGTAGCCAAAGCATTGGTGGGCAGCAGGCAGCTCAGAGCCATATGATTTCCTTTTCCTGTCTACATCATTAAACCTATCGGAATAGTTGTCGTGTTACACCTGAATGGGTGGGAAGATGGGGGTGGGGGCTGCACCATGGAGATTGAGCTATTTTTGTTTCTTTGATGTTTTTACCTAACACTGCACTTCAAGCTGTCAGAAGAACATTTATCGGTCAGTTGCATTCTGGTTGTGTTAAAATATTCATTAACATTTGGGATAAAGTTTTGCCTAATTATTGTGGCCAGGCTGAAGTCACAATTTGGAGAATTTTTTGAGTTTTCGTGTTTGAAAATACTAAAGCAGCAACAATTATGTCTTAAATAAGTAATGATGGCACTTGAATGCTCATCTAAATACAAGAATTACAATAGAAATTCCTGTCTTAGAGACGAAAAATGACAAAAGAAGTTCCAAAGATGACAGGTAGTCTGAACAATCATGATAACATGGTCTAAGGAGCCTTTATATCATTTTCAGTTCTCAGTGTCATGACAAGGGTACATGGAAAGCAAAAGACGTATCTAGATTAAAACAATAAATATAAAAAGGTTGGGAAAAAATAATCTTCCTTTGTAGTTCCTGCCCAAGGAGGTAGATGTGCTAATGCCAGATTGCTCAGAAGCAATCCACGAGATTTTTCTGTCTCTGAGATACCATGCATCAGCTCTGAAGCCGAGGAGCAGCGTGATAAACATGGATTCAAGGTCTATAATGCAGACATATGGAGCTCGGGCATGAGAATCAATCCTATTGACTTCAGTGCATGTGGGGAAGGAAAGGCTGGAAACTGTGGTCAGTGCCTTTGTAGAGGGTCACTCAGGTCAAGATCTCACTCGTTAGCCTGAGGTTATTTTTCTATACTGATTCAGTGGAAATATGTTGAAAACTCTTCTACTTGGCAAGCTGATATGAGTGTGGCTACAATTAAATTTCTACAGTTATAAAACTTTAAGTGAAGGCATAAGTCTCCAAGAAAAACAAAACCCACCACTTGGTGATTTGTTTCAGTGACCAATCAGCGTTACTAACTCTTCTCTCATTTACAAATTAAATTCTTTGTGGTTTTCTCTTCCAGGAGGAGATTCCAAGGAAAATACTAACCACACTATGCAGTAATCACTGCTACAGTATTTTATAAACTGCTGAAGTTTTCAACAGTTAACATATAAGCCGTGGATGGCAGATAACAACACAATATGCCACGAGGTCTAGACAATGTTGCTAAACACATTTCCCCTGGGTACAGTGGAAATGTTATGACTTTAAGATTTGCAATTAGTTTTGTATGAATGTATCAGCCCAACAGAAGGAAGTCATATAAGAGCCAGGTGTTCACTATAATTTATATATCTAGTTTGTCTATGTAGAGAAGAGTGGAGCATCTCTGGAAGGTAATTTTTGCTGGTTCTGGATGTTTGTGTTTGAGAGGGGATAAATTTCTGTCTGAATATATAAGTAGCTCTCTACTGATTATACAAGGCATTTAGAAAGGCAGACCTGAGTAAATGCTTGGAGTTTACATAGGTTGAGTCAGGAGATGTACTTTTGGTTCTGAGAACAAAGCTTCTCATGGGTGTCTGCCAGCGTAACATACATATCTGGAGAACCCCAAGGCCTAATATCTCAACCTGGCATGCATTTAGTTCTATTTCTGTTTAGCATAATTTACTTAATTCTCAANCAAAGCTTCTCATGGGTGTCTGCCAGGGTAAAATACATATCTGGAGAACCCCAAGGCCTAATATCTCAACCTGGCATGCATTTAGTTCTATTTCTGTTTAGCATAATTTACTTAATTCTCAAAAAGACAATATCTCCAGCCATTTTGATTTTTTTTTTTCTGATATCCATCTTATCTACAAATACCACATACAGTGGTGAAACACTTCAGCTTGGTTTTATGTGCTGTGAGTAGGAAGAAAATCAGGTAAATATATTCAGAACTGGATGTGTGCAACTGTTAATGGATTGAAATTTTCATGGCAATTACGATCCACATTTAACATACCTTTAGCAATCCAGGTGGTGTATCAAATGGCTTCCTTGTCCTGGAAGCAAGCTGTTGCAAACGACATGATGAATTCTCCGAGGGTGGGCTTGCTTGTCATTAAGATGAGCTCATTGTAGTGTCTGCAGCAACTTCTGCCAGCAGATTGCTGGGCTCTGATGATCAAATATCCATATGTTCACAAAAACACAGACAAATTTGATAAAACCAATCAAACTCATGTACCTACTCCTGAATGGCTGCTGTCAGAGTTTTCTTCCCGTCAAAATCATGGTAGAGAGACAAATTCCAGTCATTTAGGGCACATTTGTGGGGTATTTCCTTGTTATGCTGGAGGACACCCACCAACTGCTATTCACATCCAAAGACGTACTGGTGGGACATGTACAAGTTCTTGCTAGCATGCAAAAATGTAGGCAAAACTGTCACAGCAACTTTGAAATGTATCCTGTGTTAGGAAATCTGAAGGCTTCAGAAAGTTTGGAAAGTTTGAAGCAGGAACTGACAGCAGCTAACTTCTGCTGACTTGCTCAGTTCCTTCCATTTCACTTTGTATTTCAAAGAACATCAAAATCCAGCAATTCAAACTTCCTTCTCCTTGTTTCAGGATTTGCTGGAATCATTGTTTTCTGAAAATTCTTTTTCCAACACCATATATTTGAGTTTAAAATATCAAGAATGACATTTCATCAAAAACCATTCAAATTGTTTCAAGCAGAGCCGCTTCTGTTTGTCATGTGTCCTTTTGCTCTAAAGTAAAAGCACAATGATTCCCGGTGGCTGAAAGCAAATGACTGGAGTATAAAAAAAGTACATAGATAAAAAGAGGGAAAAAACAAACCAGAAAATTTCCATCTCTGGTTATGACCCGAACATAGATGTGAGTCCCTTTTCTTGGTTATGTTTCTAATGACAACAACTAGGTAACCTACAAGATCAGTATGAAACCCTAAGAATACCTGCCCCAGCCTCAGGTGGGATGCTTGCCTGTCCTCCTGGAACTGCCCCACAATGGTAATGGAGTGAGCACATACAGGGTCACTGACAACTCCTTGTTAAACCAGAGTTTGTTCATGACACAATGCTTCAGCCTGCAGTGGAGTTTCACATTGTTTTTATGGCTCCACTGAAACACCTTCTGCATGAGTTCAGTTAAATGTGAAGTTTTGCAGAGTGACTTGTGAGGTTTCTCAGCTTTTCACAGCTATTAAATTCATTTTAAAAGCATTTTTCTTCCCTGACATTAACACAGGACACACTGGATGGCTAAGGTATAATGTTCTGATCAATCTTAAAGTGAAATAGAACCAGAACAGAGAACAAATGGTAATGAATTGTCTCCAAAGCAAATGAAATAAGATCAGGCCCATGGTATATATGGTGATGAGAGATGGCATACATACCGAGGGGAATATTTCCCTATATCTTTGTTCAAAGCTATTTTGAAATACACAGAGCTGTCAAGAAACTTAACTGGGTAAACACTATTCCATAAATTCCTGTGGCTTAGGAATATAAAGGTTTAAAATAATAGGTGCAGTTGAAATTCAAATAGTGCCAGGAATAATGAGAAGAAAAAATTGAATTCTTTCGCACAGGTTACTCTGCTATTAATTCTCTTCACATTGCTGAGTTTCCATTTTCCATTGTTTATTATCTACACTATTCAGTGACTATAACAGTAAGTTTTAGTAACATACAAGACGTAAAACTCAACTGTTCTTCAGAGTAGTACTCTACTGGGAGCTACTGTAAAGCCATCTCCTTAACAAAGTGTATTTATCATGGGTGACAGGCTAAAGAAAATAACAATATATTTTAAACAAACAAACAAAACCAAAACAAAACAAACTTTTTTTTTTTTTTAATAAATTGTAAGAGTTAAGTCAAGAAAATATTTCAGGTAAAATGTCCCTTTTTGGAAAGAGTGTACATCAGGGATAATTTATACCTGCCTNTTTGTTTTCCCCTAAAGGCAGTATTTTGAGGGAGGAATGACAGCAACTCTTATTCTTACATTTCTTTTCAGGTCCATGAAGATTTGATGGTGGGCTTAAAATGACAAGCCTGAAAATTCATCCATTCTGGGTTTTCATCTGGAGATCAAGTGGCCTAGAGGAGTTTTCCTCAAACATTACATGAGCAGCTGAGCCCTATCCTAGCACTGACAGTCCTTAAACTGTCATGCTGGGACCATCACCTGACGTGAGATATCTATCGTCGAGATGTCAGTGGCTCAGCCAGTCAGTGCAGAGAGTTCAGCGGAGGGCTACAAAGATGACTGGGGCCATGGAGCATCTCCCTTGTGAGGAAAGGCTGAGAGACCTGGGGCTGTTTAACCTAAAGAAGGAAGGGCCAGGCTCTGTCCGGTGGTGTCCATTCACAGGACAAGGAAAAACAGGCACAAACTGGAAGCCAGGGAGTTCCATCTGAAGAGGAGAAAGAATTTCTTTACTGTGAGGGTGACAGAGCACGGGAACAGGCTTCCCAGAGAGGCTGTGGACTTGTTTTCTCTGAAGTTATTCAAAACTCACCTGGATGCTTTCCTGTGCAACCTGCTCCAGGGAACCTGCTTTAGCAGGGCACTGGACAGGATGATCTCCCGAGGTCCCTTCCAACCCCTACTGTTCTGTGATTCTGTGATACCCACAAAATAGGTTTAAAAATAAAAATTAAATGTGATTATTAATTGAATAAATAAAGAGATATTAAATCAGAAAAACATCGCATTGAAGATTAAATAGAAATGCAATTTTCACATGCTTAAGCATGTCGATGATATTGTTGTTTTTGAGTGGCAGATGAATTTGTGATTGAGTGAGACATCTTTGAAATACTCGCTGTAGTGGAAGAAATATATCGAAATGTAATGGACTAACTTAGAAATCTCATCCGCAAGCTTCTTATATTTAAACTAATTTTTCATATGAAAAACACATTAGTAAAAAAATATTAACTTGTCGTGTTATTATGATATTGAATAGATTCCTGTAGCAATATATTAATCTAAAAAAAAAGGAAGTTAATACATTTTGAAATTTTAACATAAATATGTATAATGTCCAATAATACATACTTCTCAGAAAAAAAAAATGTAATTAATATTTAAAAATTAGAAATTATCTTTAATTATTAAACATGAATTCGTTTCCACTTCTGAGGCATTTAAGAGCCAAGTTTCAAAACAGACTAAGGAATACTAAATGTTTCTAAAAGTTAATGTCTGCCCAAACTAATATCTTCTGAGTGAGTCATCTTAACATATTTAGCCCATAAAACATCAGCATTCTTTTTCTGAAAATACGTTTATACCGCAGAGGAGATTAGTTCTGCCTTTAAACTCACAATGAACCACAATCAAGCATATTATAAAATATTTCACTTGACCATTACACAATCTTTCACAGGGGAAGATTAAAGATTTCCTATAAAATTTATTTTTTCCCCACCAATGATGTAGATTTTTTTTCCTTAAATGAATCATTTCTTCTCCATGGAGCCAGATTCCTTTATAATTTCAAAAGGCACATATGATCCTGTTGAAGAATCAGATAGCAAAGCACAAAAAATCCATAATCTGTTTCTCAGCACTCACTTCAGAATTGCCGGAGTTGACCCTTCTTCCTACCATGTCCCAACAGTGTTTATTAGCTGGTGCCTTATTTTGTTTTAGCTGTGTCCTCACAAAGGCCAGCAACCCTGCTACCTGAGAGTCAACTGGGTGTTCTTAGAACCATAGAATTGCTTGAGTTGGAAGGGACCTTTAAAGGCCATCCGGTCCAACTCCCTGCAGCGCACAGGGACACCTACAGCTGGGTCAGGGTGCTCAGAGCCCTGTCCAGCCTGACCCTAAAGGTCTCTAGGGATGGGGCATCCACCACCTCTTGGGGCAACCTGTGCCAGAGCCTCACCACCCTTATTGTTAAAAACTTTCCGTATATCGAGTCTAAAAACTCTCTCAATTTGAAACCATTTCCCCCAGCCCTATCACAACAGGGGCTGCTAAAGAGTCTGTCCCCTTCTTTCTTCTGTTGCCCCTTCAAGCGCTGGAAGGCTGCTGTCAGGTCTCCCCAGATCCTTCTCTTCTCCAGGCTGATCAGCCCCACCTCAGCCTGTCCCCACAGGGGAGGTGTTCCATCCATTCTTCATCAGATGGCCATGCCTCATTAGGTTGCTTGCTCACTTCTGGTCCATTGGCTAGAGGAAGATATGGAGGAGACAACTCACTTTCAAATGTTTGTATTATTATCTTCTACAGCTGAAGCAGTCTTCTCTTGGCCCTTTGTAGTCACTGCAGAGAAATTAGAGATGATAGTCTCATCAATGTTAGGGGTTGACCTAATGAAAAAACTCACTACTCTCTAGAAAACATTATTTGTAATGCTTTCGTCCCTGTCAAGGAGACCAGGGTTACTATTTCAGTAAATGCCTACAGATGGGAAGTTATATATAGTCAGGCACATCACAGTTTGCTTCCTTTACTACTTTAGTTCCTAAATCTCTTTAAAATTGCTGCAATATTTTTTCCAAGCTTAGCCTGTCTCATCTGCAGAGAAGAAACGGTTTTACTTTATGTTTTGTTGTTAAACAAACAAAATATAAATAAAACCATGAAGCTGCCGTTGGAATTCATCCAAGGTGAAACACTCAGCTTGAAATAGAATGCTAAAAAGTCACGGTTTAACCCTTTTTAAAGATGTGTTTCTAAACATATAATAGCTTTAAAACCAAAGAAAATTGTTTTCTTCTTAGAATGTCAAAATGAAATATTTGACTTTTACTAAATGTTTAGCATTTCCTTCACTTTTTTAGACAAATGGAGAATTTGTCTTTCACCAGTCTTCCCCCTCCAATTACATTTTTCAGTCATTTTACTATCTGCCAGAAAAAGTTTTGTCCATTTCTAGCTGTGATACAAGTAAGATAGAAGGCCTGTAGCCCTTCAACATGACAGAAAAGGCATGCAGTAGTAATGAAAAGCCCTAAAGTCTTCCTGACAATCCTTATCAGATCTAAAAACTCTTTTGTCAGTCTTGGGCCAGTTCTGTCTGTGCTGCTGGCTCTCTTTCTCCGCTGGCCATATATCTCATTTCCTTGCTGGACATGAGAAGTTAGACGTGCTTGCAAATTGAGCAAGATGCTGGATGTATCTAAGAGTATTCATCCTTCTCTACATCAGCCAATAATTTTTCAGAAAAAATAGCTGAAGCTAATGACAGGCAACAGAGAATTGAAGCCACACTAACAGAAATGGCATGCAGATGCAGATTCCAAGGACTGGGAGAACAAAAGATTAATGTACACTAACTAAAATTGGAAGGGGTGATGGTGAGGACATATTGGACAGTTAACAGGACTGATGTTTGCAAATATTTCATGCTGCATTCAACCAGAAATTGCAGAGTGCTGAGGCTAAACTCAGTAGTCTATCAAGAAAATGAAGTTTCACTGTAGCATCACTAGAAACATTATGATCCCAAACCACAAAGACAACATCGTGGAAGCATTCTAAATGGATATAGAGTAGCTTCTATCTGTTTATCTTTTATTTAATTATTGCAAATTTGAAAAAGAAATTCTCACCCACTGTTCCTAAAGGTCTGCATGAAGGTATAAGTAATGTGTTGGGTATAAAATCTGTGTCCTGCACACACATACCAGCAATTACAGTAATCAATGAGTAGGGAAGAACAATACCTTGCAAACGAATACAATCCAAGGGACACAAAATACTAGTGACTGCAACAGTCTCTGTTTTGTTTTTTCTTCAAAATACAGACTCTCAGAACAAGTATTCTGGAGACATTTCTGGATGAAAGGACCAAGAAATTGAAAAACATAATAAAATACATAATTTAGCTCAAGACTTGGAAGGAAGGAAATGCAGCACTCCTTACATTTAGGAATACTATTCAGTACCCAATATTATACACTTAAAATAGCATGGTGGGTCAGACATCTTCCAAGCTTTTTTTCTGAAGCTTTTCTTATCCTCAGATCTGTTAGCAGGTCTAATCAGCAGAGTGCTAACCTGTCTCAATTAAGAAGAGATGACTGATTAAAGATCTGCTTTTTGCTCTGCTTATTATTGGTCAAGGGAATTAGGGAACAGTCACACACAGAGATGCACCGGAAGACTCGAGGGAATAACAGGGCGACAGTGATGACAAACACTAGTGCAGGGTGGCCCTTTGCATGCTGCAGTTTATTCATAATTAGAGAAAATGCGGTTAAGGTCACCCTGCCCCTTGATTTAAATACAAGACTGAAATAAAACAGAGAACATTTCAAGCATTTATAGGTCTTAAGCATCAGAATCAGAACGTCTAAACAAGACAGACCTGTAGCATTGCCACAAGTTAAAACACAAAAGAAAGCAAAACAAAAATAAAATTTAAAAAAAAAAAAAAAACAGATAAAATGTCTTTGGAAAAAAAATATGCTCTTATACAGCCTTAGAACTACCACTTCTGCATGTGGACCAGCATCCTTTAAAGTCAGTGATAAACCTGCCTGAAAGTTTTCAATAACCATAGTGGAATGGCAAAGTTTTATTCTTCTGATAACTTATGCTGATGTCCCATTCTCAGTGTCCAGAGACCTGTGATGATAAGGTTTAAGAGTAATAAATGTTCTTCAGTGGCAAAATGCTTAAATACATCATTAAACATTCTGATACAGGAATATGTCTCTTAAAAGTTCTCATAATTAATGGTCCTAAGTGCTTCAGAGAATTAGTCACTTACTTTCCCAAACTTTCCATTGGTTACTGCCCACGGAATTCCAAGAAGGTCTGGAATATTTTAAAACTTACTTGATAGAAAGTGAGACATTAAAGCCCAACCCGTTTTACAAGCTTATCTCAGTTTCAGTCTTCTCTTACAAGTAGATAACTCCTTTTTTGTTTTTAGCTGCTACACTGCTATGATGATTTTTGCCATATTCCCCTTACTCATCCTTTTGAGCAAAGAATTACCAATGAACNCTTTTTTTTTTTTTTCTTTTTCCCAGCCTTCCTTGCCTTAATGAAACTCTCAAGTGTTTTAAAAAGATTTTAAAAAGATTGTTCACAGACAGTGCCCTTGCTGACCCCTCAGAAAGCTTTGAACTATTGCCTTACCCCTAATGTCCTAGTCCATCAAAACTATTCATGGCATGGCTGTGTGGTTAGCAGGACATAAACAGAAAATCTTTGGTGAATAGGAATGTTATGAGTGGTGTCTCTAATTGTAAACATGTGGTTAGGTACATTGACATGTAATTTAAAAGAACAACTCTTCAACAAAGGACTGTTTCTCTTAGATGATGCTGTTCATACTGTCTTTGAAGATGACTTATGCTCCAGCCTGGCCTATAAAAGGAAGGCTGGATTCTGCCCTGGTGGATGGATAGTCTGACTGAAAATAGCTACATTCTTATGATGCTATTTATTTTGAGAAGTTGAAAACTCTTGTTCCTTACTTAGACTAAACACTGGTCAAAGTTTTCTTCAGAGTGGCTGAGTGCTTCAAGTTTTCTGTTTCTTATCCTCACCTTTACATCTTGCAGCTGCAAAACTGAATATAATTAAAATTCACCAGAGGCTTAGGCAGGTGATTGTAGTAGCAAAGGAACCACAGTGGAAACTTTGATGATACTGGCTTCCCTCTGTTTCATCCAGAGGATTCCCCCTTCAGCAGCGTGATGTCCTTAAGACCAGAACAAAGCCAACCCTACAGGTAACATCAGTGTTTGCCTTTACCTAGTTGCCACCTATGTCTCCAGACAGACAGCCTGAAGTAAGCTGTGATTTATTCTCAAACTTGATAGTCCATCAGGTGAAGGCAGAAATTTGAATGCTGAAGGTGTTTAAGCTATGGGGAAAATTTGTTGCGAGCTCCTGCAACTCCTCATTGGGATGTTATATGCAAGATCCTTCCCCTTCCTGGTTCTGAAGTTTGTCTATTCAGTATAACCTTTCTTCTTCATATTTCAGTTCTCACCGTATCAGGGCACAATTTGCATGATGTCTCCAATTAAACTGTTTATGACGAAATGTCTAGGACATCATGTGGCCTGTCCACAGCCTGTCCACAGCAGGCTTGCTGAAGATTTTCATAACGTCTTGTGGATCTGTGATGTGACAGAAGTGAAGGTTCAGCAAAAACTCAACAGGAAAAATGCAAGAAAACTTAAACCTATGTTCAGGTGCTGTATGTTAGTCAAAAGCTTACATGTACAAAATGATCTACTGGGTGAAGAATTGCAGGCCGGGGGCTCAAGATGATTATTATCTCTGGTTGTTTTGCCAATTTGTGGAGTGCACTTGGGCAAGTCATTTCACTTTTGCATTCTGTAGTAAATGCCCTGATAAAAGTAGTATGTAAGGACATAATATTACTGTCATTGTTTTGTAATTCTGTCTTTCCAGGCTAAGCATCCTTTTGGGTGAGTAAACAACATTGAATAAACCATATATCTCTCAACTTTCAGCCTTAAAAAAAGCAATTTCAACTGAAAGCAGTTCAAGAGATGTGATAGAATAGTTCTGACTGGAAGAAACAATCAACACAAAGACTATGAAACGGATGTAAAAAAATATGAATCTCCACTTGTCTAGATTTACTAGAGTTGCATGTGCACTTCAAGAGGGATAAAGGACTGTATTACAGAAGATCAGTCATTGGCACTCTTTGCTACAAGCAGTTACATTTAATAAATTTTTAATGACCCATTCATCTCTATTTAGCCAAAAGGAGTACATGATGCTCTATACACTTTATCTACATAGATACTTAAAAACACCATGCTGCCTTTATGTGCATTCATTCTCACACCTCTCGTTTTTCTTCTGCTCCAGCACAGAGAAGAAGCAAAAGGTGAGACGAGAGATTTGCATCATCTTTTGGAAGAAAGATTCTGTGTGTAGGAGACATCCTCTGACCACCTGAACTACACCTTAGCTACGCACTATAGTATCAAATTTTCTTTCCTGAAGACCTAGTCAATATATTTAGTAGTGTCCAAGAAGAAAATCCTCTCATCCTAAAGCAGAAACACAGATGACTCACATTTTAAAATATCTGTCTCTCCAGTGACTTCAAATATTGCATAAGGTTATTTGCTCATCTGTTGACAGAGAGATCAAAAAGTGGGTGAGATGAAGTCAGCAAGGCAGAAGGTTGTTGTTGGTTCAAACTCATCTGACCAAATAGAGGCATCTGTAACTTACGCATCTTCCATGGGACTGTTACTTGTATCTTCTTACTGCAAGCAGAGAGAAAAAGGGGCTTGAATAGCAAAGTTCATTTCATAGTAAGATAGATAGTCGGTTTACATCAGATGAAGTGCGGGTTATTGATAAGCCGATAAGGGGACCTCTGTGTCACTTGTTCAGCTGTAAATGTCATCACTAAAGATATGTGAGGTTATAATCATACGTTTAACATCACTTTTTGCAGTTTATCTGAAGCCTGACAGCAAAAGTATCTGAGAACAAGAAGAGCACTGGGGTGTGTTGATGCCTCATTTAACCCTCAGGAAGTAGATCTTTTTTTTTTTTTTTTTTTTTTTTTTTCAAATTTAAGTCTAAATCCATTATAATAATTAAGCACAGAAATTAAATCTCCTTCTGAAGATAATTCCTTGGCCAATATTTCACTATGATGGCCGTCCTTGATCTGCACATATAATTTATGCTCTAGGTGAACAACAAAACAAGATGAGTAGCTCTACATGGAGACATTGTTTTGCCTTTAATTCTATTAAACGCCACATTTAGTGATTATCTGTGCAGAAGCTCTGCAAGATGTGGGAGGAATGAACAAGAAAATTCCTGGCTGATAATCAGTATATTGCGACGTTCATGATGTGGCACCTTTTCAAGAGTATCTTTGAATTGTTCTTTTAGCTGAGATTCCCTTTCACCTTCTTTTCATCCAGCCTTCCTGGGCTTCCTGTTGGGTATGCAGGACTGGAATGCCCTTGCTCTAACTAGAGAAGATGTGACAAACTGGAGAACATGTGATGTCTCTGTTGACAAATGAAAGAATTTCTTTCTCTGATGGTCTGATCTGGTTATGATACTTGTGCAAACAAGAAAACGGTTTTGGAATGTATCTCCCTTCTGCCCTCAACTGCCATGTCCATGATGACGCATGCTGTTGGCCCTTCCTAGGTGCTCTGACTTCGGAGTGGCAGCAATGGCAGATGCAGTGTGCCTCTGAGCCAGATGTGAGGGAAGAAATGAAGCTTTATGGACAGCTTTCACTTAGTTGAAAATTGTTTCTCATGTTCTGCAGAAAAATAGAACAGTATCTGGGTAGGAGCAGCCCAAGGGCCACCTGTTGGACAATGCTGTCTTAGACGGAAGCAAGGTGACAACAGTCTTTCTGCATATAATGACTAATTTCAGCCTGTTGGATGAGCAGCTGCATCCCGCCTGTTTCTTGGAGCAGACTGCACAATTTCCCTGCGGTGAATGAACAATTCTGTGTCAAAGATATTTGGATGTCTAGCAACATCTAAAACCTTCTGAGGAAAATTACACTGATGTCAATTCAATTCCTAGTAGGGGAATATTAGCCATTATCTTCTAGTTAAAGCTATTAAAATACACACACACACACAAAAAAAAAAAAAAAAAAAAAAAAAAAAAAGGAAAGAAAAGAAAAAGAAACAAAAAGCCAGCACCATACGACAATAGATTACTGTATATGCATAATATTAAGCAATTAAAATCATATCTATAGCTGCACACACAATGATTATGATTATTATGTGATGAAAATTCGTTATCTCCTAGTTTCCCCAATTCCAAAGAACATTTTGTGTAAAAGGAACACCTCTAGCTACCATCAGAATTGATCTTTATCTCACAGTGGCTCAGGTCTATAAAGTTTGCATGTCATTAGTGTTACTATAGAAAATGAACACAATAAACAGTTGCTCTGTTGAACTCTTAGAAATGATGAAATTATCAAGCTAAAGTCTACAGAGACCTACT
>VXAV01008250.1:277078-295677 GCA_013399715.1 Alectura lathami
ATACAGTGGTCTGTGCCATCAAAGATTATCATATATACATGTATTTTTAAAATATGTAGGCACATATTATAGTATGCTATATGAGTAAATACAGAGAGAAGATATGAATGTGGACATCTACTACGAAACATGAGGTAGAGCATAGTCAAGAAGAACAACTGAGTCTCCATGCTCCCAAAGTGGTCAAGCAGCCTGCGTTTTCACCAGAGAGAAAATGTCTTCTTTCTCTGTCCTCTCATGTTTCTCAAATGATTGCTCGTGTAACTACATAGTACCCAGCTTTATTCTTAATCCACACTTAATTCAGGAGAATAATTCTCCTTGTTTCTCTCTACCCAGCCCAGGTTCTCTGACCTACTTTCTGCAAATGATCATCTCATCCTCAACAGCAGAAAATACCAACAAAGTGATCCAGTGCTGTTCCTTACCCAAAAATAAATGAGCACCATTAATTTGAATAATTCCTGTATACAAATTTCTATATGACTGTTTGCTGTGGTGTGTGAGTTTATTGTCACAATGCTGGCAAACACTGTAAACTGTACAATATATCTTTGCTATTCAAAATATTAACTGGCACATACAGTTTAGCGGTTATAGCAACACTGATAAATTTAAAATTAATCACCCTTACTTGGTCAGTACAAAAAGGTCATGCACTGAGCAGTGTGGAACATAAACAGAAAGAGCAGATTTGAAAGATTAACCAATCACTGAGGCTACAATAGGCACCAGATTTGGTGGTGTGAACATTCCCAGTCCTAAGAGCATTCGTCCCAGGAGAAAACAGAGCCACTAGGGCCTCAGAAGAAAAATAAGCGGTGTTTGTCTTTTGAATAACAACTGAGAGGCATGAAATTATCTGTCCAATTACCTCTTAATTCTTTCTCAACCTCTGAATCATTTTATTTTTCTTAAAATCTCCCTAATGAGCTGAAAACTGTCACTAAACTGGGCTGCTGGTTCATGGTGGTGATTGTCTTGTCTCCATGTAGAGAGAACAGCATGCACTTGGGAACATACCATGACCTGTGCTATGCCTTCACCCTAACTGCTATTACTAATTCGTAAACCCATCCCTGGCTGTGTTCAAGGCCAGGCTGGATGGGTTCCTGGGCAGTTTGATCTAGTGAGCTAGTGGCTGGCAGCCCTGTCCACGGCAGGGGGGTTGGAACTAGATGATCTCTGAGGTCCCTTCTAACTCAAGCCATCCTATGATTCTATTCTATGATTCTATGATTCTGTTGCAGGATTTTTATCAGAGAATTTATTACCCTGTTATTGTCTCATGCTCAGCAAACAGTGGCTGAAAGGCCAGGGAAACATATCTGAATGGTTTCAGTTTGGACATTAAATGTCTATTCTGAAGTCACTCAGTAGCTAAGATTGCTGTAAATCTAAGAAGCTGAAGAGGGCTGTGGGAGGGGTTCCTAGAGTTTCTCTGTCCCTTTCTATGGAAAGAAACCTGAGAGATGATCCTGTGTAGTTCAGGCCAGGAAGTCTGTCTCTTCTTCAGACACATTGGGCACAAAGTGTTAACAACTGACATCTCAGAATATTTTGGTAGTGTATCTAGAAGCTGTGAAAATCTGGAGATCCTCTTTTCTGCGTGAGACTGAATGTGGGATCATGGTTTCAAGGGAAGGAGTGATTAAAGCAACAGGTTTCTGAGTAATCCTTTTCTTCTTTGAATAGTTGCTGTCTTGCATGCTTGACTATTTCAAACACCACATGTATGTTGCATAATCTTTTCACAGAGATCAAGTCAAAAAGATCATGAAAATCACCTGGTCTAATTTTCTGCATAGCATATACCTTTGGTGTTTCCTAAATTAGCTCCTGTTCAATTAGGACTTATGGGAATAGGGGAAGAGGGAAAATTAAGGAAAAAAATACTAATGAAAATAGTCCTGCTTTGTAAGCCAGAAATCCACCAGTTCTCCAAATTAGCTCTTTCCAGTATATATCTATTTCCAATTTGTGCAAAATGGCAATATCATCCAAGAGGGTGGACTTCTACATTTTTCATGCTTTAATCTTAACATCCTCAATAGTTACAGTGCTTTATTTTTACTTGTTTGTCCTAATAAAATAACTGACCATAAGGATAATTTTTTGCCCTATCAAAAGAGGCATTATTGATTTGAGGACATTTTTCTTTAAAATTAATAAACTAAAGAAATTCTTGTTTTAAATGATTACATTTTTAAAATCGCTTTTCACTATGTAGCTGTGAAATATTACTTTAAATATTGTATCATCTTGTGTTATGCTGGTTATTATGCTGATTGCATGCAATGCAACTCACCTCAGATTACACTGCTACATTATAGGTTATTGTAAACTGAGAACTGATTCTTTAGCTTGCTGAAAGCCATTATCCCCTAGACTAAAACATTATCTATCTATCTATCCATCTATCTATCTATCTGTCTGTCTGTCTGTCTGTCTATTTACTGGCTTAGGATGATACTGATTGTACATTTCTGTAGGAAAAAGGGTAGGACTTCAGACAATAAATGTTTTTGATGGGATTAGCAAAAGCATGTATCTGCTTTAAAGTGGAATCTAGGTGGGATTTATACTCCTATAAGTATTATGAACTCTTACATATCCCACTCAAGTTATTACCATCCTACTTATGTGAGTAAGCCCAGAGGAGCCCTTCTTTTTAGTTTTTATTTTATTTTTTTTAAGATGCTCAGTCTTTTCTATTTAGTGGTCTTGCAAGTGTCCTACTCTTCTCAGACCCAAGCAGCTTTGTTTGTCTCAGTCCTAAAACTAGTTTAGATCTGCAGGATAGGCTTTTCTCCAAACATCTCTCTTAAGTGACTCATCCAGTGTGTGTTTTCCAAGGAACTCAGTACAAAATGTAATAAAACGATCTTCCTCTTGTATTTAATTATTCAATGAAAAGAGTTCTGTTAATACACAATTTCAATAAAATATATTAATCTGAGAAGAAAGAAAATATTTTGGCTAGAAAACTGGTGTGAGATCTTGATTTGACTTTCATTAGCCACAGAAGGTAGGAGATGAGCTCTTTCTTCTGCCTGCAGGTCTATGAATCCCCACTTCCCATATAAATACTGCTAATAGCTGATAAACTAGGAAGGGAGGTAGTACTCAGCCCCTCACAGTGTAATCAGTCTTTCTGAAAAATCACAATAGCTGAATTTGGTGAATAAGAGAGGGAGAGAAGACTGTGCTTTAGGTTAATAGTTTCCATCTTGTGGTCTACTACAGGTTCCTGTCACTGAAACACGCAATGCTCCCACCCAGTGGCTGGGAGGAGAAGACCCCACTTGCTCCAGTATCTGGCACAACAGTCTGTGGGGCCTACAGCCTTGGCCTACTCCAACAGCTGGCACTAAATTCCAGCTGCATCAGTCCCCCAGTATCTGGCATTCTGGACAAAAGGTCTATAGGACCCTTTCACAGAGTCACAGAATAAGAGAATGGCTTGGATTGGAAGGGACATTAACAATCACCTAGTTCTAGCCCCCCTGCCATGGGCTGGTTGCCACCCACTGGATCAGGCTGCCAAGGGCCCATCCAGCCTGGCCTTGATCACCTCCAGGGAAGGGGTGTCCACAGCTTCTCTGGGCAGCCTGTTACAGAGAATAGAAATCCTCTCAGATCCAGAGAGCTACGGCCCCTCCAACTACTGATGCTGGGATCCTCACTCACACCGGTAGCTGGCACCACAGTCCACAGGCCTACACTACTCCAGCAGCTGGCATCACACACACACAGGTCTCGGCCAGTATCTGGCACATGGTTGTTGCAGCACACACACACAGGAGAGAGGGTGAATACTCAGAGAGAGAGTTAAGAAAAGATTTCATGAGGAAATATAAGATTGGACAGATGATCACACACAAAGATTTGCCAGAGAAGCTTACTGACTGGCTCTGGTTTACACATGACCCTTTCCTACCTATACCCCCTAGGTAGTTCTTCCTGCACCCCTTCCCCTGTACACACCCCCATGGGTTTGCAGAGCCTGCAGTTTCTGCACCCTCCCAGTCCAGGGCCCTCTGATTCACATCTTGTCAGCTGTAAAACCCAGGGTGGTCTTCCTGGAAGTGACACCCGTAATTTGATAACTCATTAACTACTGTGACTGGGAGTTTGTGCCTAGGCATTGCCTGCCAGGAATAGACTTCTAATTGCTTAAGTCTTCAATCAGATAACCCTGCTGGAATAAATTCTTACACTCTCACATGCTCTCATAAATTAGTGTGACTGAGCAGACATGGTTCCCATCACTACCTCCCTTTCTTATTATCCCTTGCTGCCTTGGAAAAGGTCCTTGACCAGGTACCCTAAAAAGCAGCAGGCAATATCCTGCTACATACTCTTACAGGATTGAGCTAGTAGGTTTAGCAACTGAGAAATGTAGACTGAGATGATAGCAGAGAGCAGAAGAAACAAATTTTTCTTCTCTTACTCCTCCTGAGATAGTGGATAAACTCAGAGTTTTGGGGAGAAATCTGGGAAACAGTGTGCTTAGCAGATCAGATTCAGGAACACAGAATAGAACACATAGCTCCTCAAAGTTTCTAAATCCCTTCAGAAATATTGCTCCTGAAGTCGTATTTATCTCCTTAGACAGAAGGAGAGGTAGCATCCTGTCTTCCAGCTTCTATACAGAACCATCTGCACCAGAAGAGGGCTTGTCAAAAGACCTTGCTTGCATCAACAGCTGTGAGTTCTCCCTCTGGCTGCCTGAACACATTCATTACCTGCTGGGTGTGTTGCATCTGTAGTTCATTAAAAGCCAAGAACCTTTCATTTATTTTGGTGGGCTTTAAACATGACCCATTCTCATTATTTTAAATGAGTTATGTGAATGCCCGGGGATCTCTGTGCCAGCACTGAAAAGCTGTCTTAAGAGTGTATAAATTAACTCTTAAGCAGTACCTTAACAGGTAAATAATGAGCAAAATCTCTTTGCTTTTGTAACTATTAGAAGAGTTTATTTAAGGTATTTTCAATAATGACTTAAGTTCCATTATATAGTAGCTAGCACTCTCTGAACTAATGCAAACATATGCTTTCATCTGAAAAAATGGTCACCTTCTGTCACTCAAAAATTTGATTGATATTGCTAGAAGGGATTATTGTTTGAACAGAGAGTAATATGATCTAGAAGAGAAAAAAAAAAAAAAAAAAGGCAGAGAAAATCAACCATAGAATGACTTGGTAAGAGCTCCCTTATGTTTTGTTTGCCAAGGAATATACTTTCAGCTTTCTTCTATGTTTCAATATATTTGCCAAATTCAGCCCAAGTCCAAGTTCAGTCTGTGGGTGGGGGGGCCGCTTGAGTTTGCTATATGATTTTTCACATTGTAAAGAAGATATCTAAAATATAGCAAGTGAAGCATAACCTAAAATGTTTGTTTGTTAAAACAAAAGCGATTTTTTTCATTGCCTTGATCATGAAGGCAAGTAGGTAGGCTAATTCAGATGTGTATTCCTATACTGAATGCACATATAGAAGGATTCACTAGCCTAAAACAAACATCTTACTCCACCTGCCATGCCCTAGGATATCTATCTGTCCCCATCTGCCATGCTAGAAATCTCCAGATCTCCTATTGCTCCCAGTCACCTACCTATGTAGATTATTTTATCCGTGGAGAGTTTCAGTGGCACTTAAATACGTATTTTATGCAACTGAATAACAAGTTTAGAGTGAATTGAGATGAATTCTATTAATAATATTTAATATTTTGATATAATATTGAAACAAGTTAGGTTTTCCCTAAAGGCATAGGGCAAATGGTTTGCACCTCTTCTCAGAGTGGCCCTGGTATGCCTCTGACCCTTTGATGGGCATCCATCTGTTTGAGGCTTTAGGCCCAACCAATCCCACTTAAATTTCCATAGTGAGGTCTTTTGTCCTCTTGTCCTCTCCGGTCCTCACCATGATGCTGCCCATGACTTTACACCACCCCGAAGGAAGTGGGTTTCTCTATTCTTGCTATCACTACTGGGATAGAGGACCTCTTGATTAGAGTCCCAGGATGTGGGAGATGAAATACAGATTGGAGCCATGGAGTCTGATTCACAGTCTGATTTGGAGGCTCTGTGATGATACTTTCTCTGAGTAAAGAGGTTTTAACTTTGGGGTAGATGTTACTTCTGTTGTCTCAAGATCCCTGTATCCTGCAAGACTGATACTGAGTGGTCTCCTTTCCAACGAGAACCAGGATAACTTGCAGGCCTTTATCTATTTGTTTGTTTGTTTTCCATGAAGGGGAGAGAGCTCCTAGTGTAACTGCTCACTGCTACTTAGGTTGTGATATTTCAGCCTCACTGACTCACTGTTCACCTGTTTTTATCAGAAGTGTCAGAAGGCATTAATGCATTTCAAGCTGCTGAAGATGGAAGAGAAATTATCAGAGCATGCAATCGTCTTTCACCTCTTACCAGATCTTTGCTGATATAACATCTACTACAAGTTACAGGTGATATTCAGGTGATATTTCTGTTTATTATTTATTCCTTTTTCTTTCTTTCTTTCTTTTTTTTTTTTTTTTGGCAAAGCATGCATCTTGTTCAGAGCTGACATTTATCAGATCATAACCGACATTTAAATTTTTAAAATAATGCTTAGCGGTATTCTGACTTTGATTGTTACTTTAATAATCAATTCTTGGGGAAAGGTGGCATTAATAGCAGCAGGAGTTCAGTGGAGATGCACTTGTTACCCTGTTATAAAAGAGATTTGAATCTACATTCCCCTGCTAATAGCTAAAATTGTTACAAACCCTGCAGAAAGAGGTGCAAGTGGAAGAGGTAACTTCCCACCCTCATACTGCCACCACTGCTGCAAAGGAAGAATTTGAACTGCAGATGAAAAAGAAGTGGTGCTGGAGACCCTGTTAGCAGGCCCAATGAGCTGAACAAAGTTTTTCTAGTTGTTATTACAAGATCCTCTGCTTCCTTCCATTTTGACATCTAAATATTAATCATCTTTCTTGTGGAATTTCAGTAACAGTCTGCTCAAGTTTTGTAATTGGTATTTTAAAGGCTTAAATACCAGCTAGAATTCATTGGCCATTTTCCTCCATGTCCACCAGTAAGTGAGCAGAAATCTTCAGGTCATTTTATATGAACTACATCCTCACACTGACCAGATTTCTGCAGCTGAGAACTGCCAGTCTATTTCTGGACTGGCTATACCCCAGCTGCCTGACCTAGTGGGTGGCTACCCTGCCCATGGCAAGGGGGTTGAACTAGATGATCTTTAAGGATCCTTCCAACTCAAAGCATTCTATGATTCTATGATACAAGGGGAGAAGACTGGTAAAGACAACACATTAAAGTGTCAATGCAAGCCTTATAGCGTGTTTCAGTCTGTTTCTATTCGCATCTAATAAGTTTTTTGAAACTATCTGTCAGTCAAGAGGAATTCTAGTATCAAAGGTAGATGAGTCCAGTTCTGAGGACCCCAACACAAGAAGGACATTGAGCTGTTGGAGGGGGTCCAGAGGAGGGCCACCAGGATGATCAGAGGGCTGGAGCACCTCCACTACAAAGGCAGGCTGAGAGAGTTGGGGTTGTTCACCCTGGAGAAGAGAAGGCTCCAGGGGGACCTGATAGTGGCCTTCCAGTACCTGAAGGGGGCCTGCAGGAGAGCTGGGAGGGACTCTTCAGAAGGGCATGGAGCAACAGGACGAGGGGTAATGGCCACAAACTGGAAGAGGGGAGATTTGAGCCAGATCTTAGGAAGAAATTCTTCCCTGTGAGGGTGGTGAGACACTGGAACATGTTGCCCAGAGAGGTTGTGGATGCCCCCTCCCTGGCAGTGTTCAAGGCCAGCCTGGGGCTCTGAGCAACCTGGTCTGGTGGGAGGTGTCCCTGCCCATGGCAGCGGGGTTGGAACTAGATGATCCTTAAGGTCCCTTCCAACCCAAACCACTCTATGATTCTATGTTCCTTTGAAGATTTGTGGATGACCATCTTGCACTCACAGTAACCAGATTTAGTGGTCTGATTCAGACCAATGGTCTGTATCCAGGTATGGGTGCCGGCACCTCTTGTGCTCTTACACTTGCATTGAAGTCAATGTCCATAGTGATTCTGGTTTCTAATTTTTCCTAGGTGCATTTCTGTCATACTGTTCCTCCTAAGACTGTGGCCTGGCTTTAAACCTTTCAGAATGTACTACAATCTTTGTGGCTTCTGGCAAAACGAGAGCAGGTGGCCTATTATTGATTGCATTTAGAGGGGTGAGCACTCAAGTATAACAATAGGTAAAGCTCTTATTTAATACTAGAACATATTGTACAGTCTGTTAAAAACACTTGCAATTGTTGGCTTATTCCCTTGAACTATAATGGGAAAGCAGTCAGATCGATGAATTTGACGGATTTTCCATTAACACAGTAAGGTCAAAGTAATTGTTCATCTTCATGAATTCCTATGCTGCCAGACTGGTGCGGCAGCAAAATATGTTGAACAGGCATTGTATGTTTTCAGCTCATCTAAATGATGTCATCAAGAGGGCAAGACCTGGTGGCTACAAATGAGCTAAGCAAACAAGGAAACAAGCAAAAGCTGATATAACCGCAGCATCCATCCCCAATTTATACACAATTCACATTTTTTTTTGTGTGAGCATCATAGTTGATTAGTCCTAATTTTTCTCTCTGTATTTTCATTCTTCCAGTCCCTTTTTTTTTTTTTTTTTTTCCCATTTTAATGCATAGGTACAAGAAAACAAAAAAGTAAGCAATAATTTCATAATATATCTAAATTCAAATTGCTACTTTAAAGCGCATTTCTAATCATAGTGAAATGCAGTTATCTGGGTCTAGGAGCTACTGGTCCAGTCCATGATAACACTTAGAAGACCTGTCTCCTTGAGAGAAAGGCACACTGTGAGATAAGTTGCTCATAAAAAATGTTTTAACTAAAACCAGTATGGTCGTTGAAATGAATCACAACGGCAAGCTGATATAAAGTTTATCTTACTGTACATAAGTTTATTTCTTCCAAGAGGCTCACATTGGATTAACCTTCAGTTCTGTAAAGGAGAAAGATGCATTGCATGCTCACAAGGAGAGAAAACTCTCAGATGCTAATGAAACTATATGAATTCATCAGTTAGGAACATGGGAACCCATACATCCCAACTTCACATGAGAACACATTGCCTGCAGTAGAATCAGTGTGCATATTTATTGAGCCGATGCTAAAAGCAGAATGATTAATTTCATCAACTTATGTAACCTCACGGAGACACACCAGGCCCAGAGCAGGAAGAACCTTCTTTCTCAACAGCTGCATTGTGCAGGGTAGGTATTTTTAAATTGGATAGCCGATACAAAATGATTGATTAAGCTATGAACTAATTATGAAGTAATTCATAAAATAGGCTGAATAAAACATTCAGTTCACATTGTGGAGGTATTTTTCACTTTTCAAGGACTAAATTTATGCTGTCTACACAACATAAAAGCAAATATCGACCAATATGTATACAAAGAAAATATTTACGGCTGATAAATCAACTAGCACCAGGATTTAGACTGAACACGTCAGTGTCTGCATTGTCAAATTGTAAGCCAGGTCCCTGGCACAATAATGGCCCAGGCTAATTAGCATACTCCCAAATGACTTGGGCATGGTCGAGGAGTTAGTACAGGTTACAGATCAGTTCAACATGTCAGTATGGCTTTGGTTTGGTTTTGGGTAATCACTCTGAGGACAACAAAGTTTAAAAGTAAGGAAATGGTCAGAGTTTATCTGTTGACATCACAGAAAGCATGAGTCGTGGCCACTCCGCATCCTGCAATATTGTGTGTGAGTTATATGGATGTATAGAATTATTCTAAAGCAATGTTAGCTTTAGAGGTTACGACAGACTCGTGGGACAAGAAAGCTTCAGCTACAGATGTCTGCTCCATATTTAAATGGAATTGGTACAATTTCTTGCAGTCTGTTTTGGGCAAGACACTGAGGCGACATAATAACAAGAATAGTAAATAATAATAATGACTTGTTCTTTAAAATTAAGCCCAGTTTCAGTATACAGGCAAGTATATATTGAATAACAACAGAGAGAATCTCAAATCATTATTGGATCTGGCTTGGGTGATGACTGTTTAACCAATCCTCATTCCCTCTTTCCACAGATATTAATTTAAGAGACATTACTCCTAAAAGACACAAACCTACACTGGTAAACCCCAGCCCCTTTAATTTAAATGGATCAGGACCTATGAACAGCCAAGTCAATGCTTTCCTTCAGATTTAGATAGTAGTGTAAGATTAGCCAGTTAAGAATAAAGAAGAGCAAGAGCAATGGAAAATTCATTATTTTTAAGAAACATCTTTGCACAGAGCTGGATAGGATTGTATTATAAAATCAGAATCAGGGTTTATTTTTTCATGACACCAAGTGTGTTTGTCCTCTGCTTCCCACCACACCACCTGCTCCAAGGCCTACGAATCAACTGAATTTTCACATTATTTTTTTCTTATGAGGCACTGAAGCAGATGGATGAACCTGACCCTCTTCTCCATTATTCTAAAGGAAATGGTAGATCACCCCAACGCAGTCAGTCGATCTAGCAGTGCAAAGCCTTTTCCTTTTCCTTTTCCTTTTCCTTTTCCTTTTCCTTTTCCTTTTCCTTTTCCTTTTCCTTTTCCTTTTCCTTTTCCTTTTCCTTTTCCTTTTCCTTTTCCTTTTCCTTTTCCTTTTCCTTTCCCTTTCCCTTTCCCTTCCCTTTGTTCCCTCAAAATATTGCCATTCATTTGCTTTCCTTTGTGGTTGGCTGCATCACTCTGTCCATGTTCAGTATGTAGAAAGGCTGCTCTTTCTTGTTTCAAAGGGTATTTCAGACCATATATATGTATTTTTTTTTCCCCATGCTTTTATGGTTATGGAACCTACCCAGAGAAAACAATGGCATTTTGTGGGGAAACTTGCTTTTCCAATACACTTTCTTATTCAAAGTTTTGTGCTGGTACTTTCTTTCAGGATTTGCAATTTGGAATTCAATGGGTAAAACATAGGAAGACTCAGCTGCTGCTACAGTAAACATCCAAAATATGTTCAAGGAACTGAAACTTTAAGGTACCTGTTCCTCCCTACTGCTGCCAAAAAGGCTGCTCAGCTGGATGTTTCTCTATTGCATACCCTCATACATCTAAAAGGAAATGACACATTTCCCGCACCTAAATATCTCAGAAACACTTAATTCTAAACTGTTTCTTTTTAAATACAATGACTTTTGTCTTTCTTCATGACTTTTAAACAAACAAACAAACAAAAAAGCATCCTGAGGTATTTTGTTTATTTGTTTATTTTTCTCCTCTGCTTTTTCCTTGCTGTGAAAAAAATTGAGACTTGTGAGTCACACATACTGACCTTGCTTTTGTGCTCTGGGTAAACTCTTTCCCTTGTACTCAGCAGGGAGCACTGGAAAGATACCAAACACAATTTATCTACATAGATAATTAGCTTCTACTTTCTATTGAGCGCTCCAGCAGCTGTGCAAAAATGAACCTTTAATGTTGCTTTCCTCAAAGATAACATAGATTCTGGAGTCTTTGAACTAAAACACACTTTTGTTTGTTTAGATTGGGTTTCTCACACAGGTAAGGCAGAGAAGTGTGAGGCAGCAGGGATCTTAGCCAGATGTAACTGAGAAGGGAAATGCATCTCCCTTTTTCCTTCTATATGCTATGAAACATCCTGCTGTGATTGCCGTGTCTTTTAACTTAGACTGCCTTGACCTAGTTCTTAAAGATAGGTGTTTTTTATAGATACACTGGTCATGAATCTGAAATTTTGTGATGGTGCTTTTAGGTAGGGGTCAAAATATACTAAAGAGGAGGAAAAAAAACATAGTGTAAAGTTATTTAAATACCTAATTCTTACTGGAGGAAGTTTCACTTTCAGCAGAAATGTTGGTTAATATCACTGGGCTCACAGAATCAACAAATAATACCAGGATCATCAAGCCTAACTCATGATTCATTGTGATTCACCTTGTAGCTCATCTTCAACTTACTATCTACAGAACAGCTGCTGCTTTTTCATGAAAGCTATACCATTTGCAAGGATGCTCAGGCACATCTACACCCTAACACTAAGGTATTCTAACAGGTCCTGTCTCATTAAAATCGTCTGTATAATGAGGAATGACCACAAATCACTGCTCCTGACAAGAGTGAGAAACAGCTTCCTCTAAAGAACTTCAGAGTAGATTTCTAGATTTTTTTTTTTTTTTTTTTTCTCTTCTGGCACTCACCTACTCNCCCCTAAAAAACTTCAGAGTTGATTTTTTAATTTTTTTTTTTTTTTTTTTCTCTTCTGGCACTCACCTACTCACCTTTTTGTCCTGTTTTTGAAAAGAAATTGAGGCAAAATCAAGCGGAATCAACATAGTAAATAAATAATGCCTTACCTTTATATAGCTTTTTTCTACACACGTTTCACAGAGTGCTTGTGATAGTGCTATTTTGGGCATTTTGCATCTTACGTAATATAGCAGTCCTACAGCTGACTCTGAAATCAACTTTATTTGACCTTCAGGTACTCTACTGACAATATACACTGCAGTTTCTCCACCCTGTTCCAGCAAGACTTAATGTTTGCCTGTGGATCTGTTTTAAATGTGCAAAGGAAAAAGTAGCATCTTGTCTCCTCCAGGTGAACATTTATCTGACAGGTTCATCTTAACAACAAAAGAAACTTGGACTTATAGCTTTCTTTTTCCCCTACACATTATTTTCCTTCCACCTCATCAAATATATTTGTATGAAATATGAAGAGAAATTAAATTCATAGCTTTGTGCATGTAGGTGTTGCTTCTTCTTCCTTAAGGGCTTGATTTATAACATAGATGTCTGAAATTAGCTGTCCAATCTGACCTAGTCACTCTTGCCTTCATTTATTGTTGAAGTAGAGAATAAGGCATCCCCAGAGGGTGATTCATATTACCTTAAAATGGGTATCTGAGAGAGGTGGAGTGGAAGACCCTCTGGAAATGACTTGTTCTTAGGGGGTCACTGTTTCTGACTCAAGTGACAAAATTTGATGAGATAAACCTGAATTTTTTTTACCTCTGATGCTCTACTAAGTATAATGAGTGCTTCATAAAATCTGCACTGTTACTGTAGCTGCAGACACTTGGGGTTTCTGAAGTTATCTTTGCTATGAGTAACATGCTGTGTCTGCTGTATCTGTGAAGTGAAATATCCTTAAACCTAATTCTATGGAAAATATGTTTCCTGGTGAGCAAAAATTTTAAGTTTTATACATTTGGTCATTTCTAGGCCCAAGTCTGATCCAAAAGGTGGCATTTTCCTGGTTCTCACGTGGTTTCTCCGCGTTCTCACGACATCTTAAAAAAAATATATATATATTCAGATTAACCTAAATATTTTTCTCTGAAAATTTCAAAGCATTCTATTCCAAATTCTTTATACACATATATATAAAATCTCAGTTTAGTTCTAAACAGAAAGCTGACCATAAGTAGTCCAGAAACTTTGAAAGTGCTTAAGGAGAAAGTTTTGCTGTTACAGCTTCATTTTTTTTACATTATAGTTTTTTTTTTTTTTTTTCTTCACATGCCTCAGGAAAGAACATAGTGTTTATCTGAATCTGGGATAGCTTGTGCTGATTAAATCAAAGTATTTAAATAGTAGCTCTTTCATACCGCGAAATATTGCACACACTTATTCATTTTTTATGATTATTCTTCCAAGCTGAGACAATCTACTGTACCTACTGATGATATGCTATAAATCATTCTGCTCTGCATCCTAATATGTCAAAAGAAAACAAACTGTATGATAATAAACAAGTATCCATTTAAGTCAAGGACATTTGCACTGATATTATTCATAAAAACAATTTTGTAAATAGTTCTATCATTGACATTCAGCCTTTACCATTCTAAAGGAAATTGATCCTGAAAAAATAATAATAAAAAAACTCTGCAAGGTCATTTCAAAATGTTTTTCAATACAATTTTTTTTTGGCTTGCAAGCACACAAGGGACTTTTGTAATCATATAGTCTAAACACTGGCCAAGCCTGAAATGAAGCATTTTATCTAGAACCTCCTGAGGTGGGCAGAATTAGTCTTCTCTGCCATGTGAAAACAAGTGTGACTAAGAAATAGAACACAAAAGCCTTTGTCAGCTGGCATAGACTAATTAGCAAATTGGTTATAAGTAACATGATTGATGGAGACAAAGCAGAAAAAAATCTGTATGACATATTGGAAAAGATTGATCTGATCAGATTTAAACACGGTCAAAAGTGTTTACACTCATGGAAACATTATTTATTTATTTGCTCATTTTATACTGCTGCTACATTAGCAAACAAAATATGATTCGACTTTAGGGTTATGATGCAGCACAGCCCTACCATAGTAACACATGATAGTGAATAATATTAACTTCTTATCCCACTTGCTTTCTGGATGGCTCTGTCCCATACAAACCATTTTACTCCCGGCTATACCCAGCCATGATCTGATGAGTAACAAAGCCCTAGAACTGCTCCCAGTAGGCAGGGTGCATTCATTTTAGGTAAATAACTGAGTTTAGACACACATATGATAGCTATGATCTGTTACTTGCTCTCAAGGCCAGACAACGGGCTTTGAGCCGGTTTAATTTGTGAATAGTCTCCCTCATACATTTGTGGATGATTTGGTGTGTTATTGCAAGGTCAGTGCCTTGGCATTGCAAACTGAACCTCACAATTAGCCCCACTATTTATACCCTTTCCTCTAAATGCATTAACTTCAACTCAGGCTGTGAGATGTTTATCAGATATGAACTTTCAAAAACTCTGGATATTTGTTTCGTACCCAGGCTGTCCAAAAGGGACTAAGTCTGGGCAGCAGCTGCACAGGAAGGCATTTGGGGGCTCTGGCTGATGGCGAGTTAAGCACCTGCCAGCGGTGTGCCCTGCAGCCAAAAGGGCCAGCCGTGCCCTGGGCGCACCAGGCCCAGCGCCGCCAGCCAGCGGGGCGAGGGCAGGGATGGTCCAGCTCTGCTCTGCCTGGTGCGGGCTTGCCTTGAGCACTGGGGGCAGCTCTGGGTGCCACAATGTAAGGATATAAAAATATTAGAGAGCATCCAAAGGAGGGCTACAGAGATGGGGAAGGGTCCAGAGGGCAGGGGCTGTGGGGAGCGGCTGAGGGCCCTTGGCCGGCTGGGCCCGGGGCAGAGGGGGCTGAGGGGAGGAGGCCTCACGGCGGCCCACAGCTCCCTGCCAGGGCAGCGCAGGGGCAGGCGCTGAGCTCTGCTCCCTGGGGACAGCGACAGGGCCCGAGGGCACGGCACGGAGCTGTCAGGGGAGGGTCGGGGGGTGTGAGGGAAAGGCTCTGCCCCAGGGGGCGGTGGGCATGGGGCAGGCTCCCCAGGGCTGTGGGCACGGCCCCGAGCTGCCGGAGCTCAGGGAGCGTTTGGGCACCGCTCCGAGCCACAGGGTTTGGGGCTGGGTGGTGCTGGGTGGGGCTGGGGGTTGGACTCGATGATCCTTGTGGGTCCCTTCCAGCTCAGGATATTCTGTGATTCTGAGAGGCAGGTGTTCAGGAAGCCTTGCCCTGTCATGATGCACAGACTAACCACGTGGATTTTTATGACAATAAATGGCTGAGCGGTTTATTTGCTGTAAGCACCTGAGATCACAAACAGCAGCAAAAAGTATAATTTCCCACAGCCATGTCCACAGCCATGGTCTGCTGCTTTTTCCAGTATCATGAGAGAGTGCTTCATGTAATCTGTAAAATAAGTCTGGTGGAATGAAGTAGTTGGCGAAGAGAGAGGGAGAGGCTTTGCATTTGTGATTTTGTATTTCCAGTGAAAGCCCACATTTCCTCAAAGGTCTCCCTAATTGTATGGTTGCTAGAAGCCCAGTCTAAAGAGATTCACCCTCTACACTGTTACATCTTTTAAATACTCAAAACCCTATTCACCATTACTCCCTCCTTGGAGCTGCAGCTGCTCACCCCTATAGCTACATCCCTGACTGCATAGTTCCAGTTAAGGGAAAAAAAATAACATTCACTCACACACTTTAAAGTTTTGGAAACCTCTTACTGTGCTGGTAGCCATGCAGGAAATAGTACATTCAGCTTGGTTGACTGCTTACCATGAACCACATCTGTTTTGAAATAGTCTTTCACTTCTTTGGGATACGTAGGTCTATGGGGTTAGAAAACAGACAACAACACTGAAACTTTTTATGAGTGCATTATCAGTTCCTTACAGACAGGATTCAAGCTGCCCGTCTCTGCCTTCCTTTGCTGCATGTTAAATTTCATTACCTTTCTATCTTTGAGTAGAGAACTAAAAGACAATAGTAATTCCAAATTATACAGTATTTGTTGAGGCTAGAGAAAAGTCCTGCAGAGAGGCTAGCTGATAAACAGAGAAATAAACGGATGTTATTGCTTTTCTTTTCTCCTAGTCATGGTTCGAGTGAAGAGAAGGTAGTCACTTACGAACAATTATGGTTCATTACTCCAATGGTGGCTTTAAATGAGTGCCAAAATTACCCATTGTGCAGCACACACACATCCTGCTTGTAGTTGTGTGACTGTTCCATCCCCACCTCTTTTCCCTGTTCTTTTCTAACCCCATATAACAACATGCCTTGACGGGTGTGTGGGCAAAGAGGTATGTGGGGCAAAAGAAGAGAAATGGTGAGAATGGAGTTGGAAAAAGCTGAGGTGAGGGTGTACAAGTGGAGTGCTTCAAATTCAAAGCAAAAAGTGAATGGAAGAAGATTGAGTGAGAGAAGTAACATTGCTGCGTGTGGGTGCTGCTCCATATCACTCTCTTTTTTCCCTTGCTGTGAAAGTGCAAATCCATCACAGTTCTGTTTGATCACCTTCTGTGTGCCTCATAAGGCCAGAGTGTGGGAAGTGCTACTGCAATGTTCAATTACGAGTGAAATTATCTGAAAGCTCTGTGGGAGCTAAGGTAAGTAAAGAGAACTGAAACAGCAGTGACAAGGGACAACAACATGTATCTACATCTGGGCATAGTAAGCTGTAGAGATGGGTGGATTTTAGAAAATTTTGAGGCAGGAAAAAGCAATGGAGTTTGGCAAGTATCTCTGTGAAATGGCAGATTAGCAGAAGACAAATAGATTTTAGAAGTGTCTGTGTGACAGTTGAGGGCAAAACACAAGGGCTTAGACAAGATTATGTTTAACTGTGGCAGTCATCCTAAGCCACAAAGGAGTTCAGCTTGTCTCTTAGTAGATGAATTTTGAATCCTGATAAACCCCTGTGCATACTTCAAGAAGCTTGAAAGCTAGCATAACTAAAACCGTATCGGATTGCAAACTGATGCAAGGTTATTCTAGTTAAACCACAGAACTTACAGGTGAAACACTGATGCATTAACAAAATGAGCCAGCAACAAGAGAAGATTTATTCTGCATTTAAACAGCCTCCCATAAACGGGCACATTGCAAATGCCAGATCAGGCTCATAAAATTGTTGCCAGGAGGGTGCAGACTGATTTCACTTTTCTTCTAATGGGAAAGCTGAAGCACAGAGAAGTTAAACAATTCTGTAAGAAAACACTGGCAAAAATTTGAAAGCCCAGATGAGCTATTTGTTCTTACCACTATACTCATTTCATCTTCATACTTAAGAATGATTGAAGGTTGTAAATAATCCTGTATTTATTTGTATTTTGTGCATTCTGTAAGTGTATAAAATACATTGTATTTTTTCCTGTGAATGCGTTGAAAGGGACAAAAAGAAATTGTTAACATATTTAGTGAGGCGTTCTTTAAGCACATGCTTTTTCTTTCTCGAAAATATTATTTATCCCCCCTTTTAATGAGCTTAATTAAGTGGTAGGGTGTAAAATATTATTCTGATGCATTATGTCTCTGTGGCTCTCTTGAGAAGGTCAAGACATTAATAATAAAAAACAATAAATCACTAACAAGAATGGTAAATAGAGGATATTTGCTCTGCTTCTTCCCAGATAGAAAGTTATGTGTAATTGTTTTCATTAAATGAGAGCAGAAACTCTGCCAGAAGTCCAAACTTAGAGGTAAATATTAATGTTAGCGTACAAGTAAGAATAATACTTCTTACTTTTATAGCACTTTCCATCCAAATATTTCAAAACATCTCATAGACATTGATCAAATCTTTCTAAGGTATTTCTTATTGTTAAGCAAGTTAGTACAATTTTCCCATCATAATGTAAGTGGTGAAAAGCAGCTGGAGTGGAAAGAATGCCTTCTTAATTTTGTTTCTACCCAATGAAAAAGGGAAACTGAAACAAAAGAATTTCATTAAATACTTTTTTTTTTTTAATAATATATTCTTTTAGGTTTAGGTGTGTGTTTTATGGGGTGTATGACAAGAGGTACCTACAGAAAGATTCACTGGAATGAGAATGAACAGTCTGTATGTGATTGCTTTGAATTAAGATTGCTTTTAAACTCATTTTAATTCAAAGTCTATTTTATAGATCCTTGGATTAGCAGAGGATTAAATGATGTTGGAATCAGATATGCTTCAGCTCATTCATGTTCTTTTCCCCAACCCAATTCCAGCTGTTACTCAGTCCCTGTGG
>VXAV01008250.1:303884-316679 GCA_013399715.1 Alectura lathami
ATGGCTCTGCTGCTGAAGAATGAGGACATAAGGTCACGTTTGCCTGCCCTTCTCTGAGGTGTCTGCAAGGGTGATACTGAGGACTAGAGAGAGTCATAGCACTCTGATCCAGATTTTATCGTATCTGTGGATCTACAGCAACCCCAGTTTGATCAGTTCGTAAGATCTTAAAAGGAATTTCTGTTGAGAGAACTTTGTTTCTTTCTCTTAGTGGATGTTCAACAATATTGCAAGATAATTGTACTTCAAACTCTTTTCAGTCATTTCGTATTACTTTTTGTTTACTTTATTGGCTGAAAATATTCAAGCCAATATCCTAACCCATTTTCAAACTTTTTTTTTTTTTTTTCACAGAGATGATACTACTGTTTGCTGTGATGCAATAAAAAGTTTATCCATTTCTTACTTTAAAAAAAGATCACATAATTTTTTGGGATACAGACACAAATGATTAAAAAAATACTTAATAATACTTGAAAATTTGCTTTCCAAGGTAGGCTGATCCTGCTCGTTGATTTCATTTGTCAATGTCTTCCTACTATATCTTCTCCTTTGTTTAGGAAGCAGATCCTATAGGAGGGGATTCTTTTCATTACCATGGAGTGGGATTCATCTCACTCAGCTATAGACATATGAAATTCTATGTGTGGTACAGAGCTGGGCTTTTCCAGAGTGATAATTCACATGCAATTTCAATCAGAATTATAAAGAACCTCAGTCTGCTTTGAGCAGGAGTCAACTAGAGCAGAACTACATCCAATTGGGTTTTGAATGCCTCTAAGGACAGAGACTCCAAAATCAAGGGCAGACCTCTCCAGTGTCACAGTAGAGAAGAGTTTTCTTATGCTTAAACTGAATTTCCCGTGTTTCATTTTGTGCCCATAAGCTTTTGTCCTGTCATTAGGCACCACTGAGAAGACATTGGGTCTGTCTTCTTTACCACTTTTTCTTTTTTTTTTTTTTTTCCTTTTTTTTCCTCAAGTGCACAATGCTGGCTAGTGGTCAACTTCTTATCCAATGGCTCCCCCAGGGAATTTTCTACCAAGCTGCTTTCTAACCTTTTGGTCCCTGGCTATTCGTGCTGTATGGAGACATTTCTCTTCAAGGCCTGAAAGGAAATACAAAAAGCTATCTTAGGTTTAACAATTAAATTTTAAAACACTCTCAGAGGAGTTACTCTCATTGCCATGTACCTGTGTAACACCTAAAAATGCTTGCCCCTCTGACTCAGCTAAGATTTCAGGACAAAGTTTTGACAGAGTTTGAAGTACCTCCAAAAAGCCGTGTTCTTTTTTCTTCTCCTTCTTTTTTTTTTTTTCCCTCAGGAAGATGGAATATTTCAATTTGTAGGCGAGACCCTGTCAGAGAGAAGTGGTGTCTATTATTTTGTATTATCTAGAAATCAGTTTGGCTCTTCCTTGCTCAGTTAGTGATGACATGTTCTCTCTGTTCTCCTGTGAGCATGCTAGGGATTTAATTTATCAAGTACTTTCCTGAAGTTAGTCATTAGGAGCATATACCAATTTATTATTATTTTATTTTTTGATTGTTTTGTTCTTAGAAAGTTTGAGGAGGGGGAGGTAATCTGAAAAAGAATACAAAAGGAAAACAAACAAACAAACAAAAAACCAAGGTTCTCTAAACTTCAGAGAAATGGGATGTTGCAGGTAGAGACTTCCCTGAGGCAAAAACATGAACATATTCCACTCTTTTATACTTTGACTCATTCCTCTGAAGAAAATCTGCAGAAAAAAAAGGATTATGCAAGTCTCCATTTATGCAGGTTTCATGACCCAAGCCTGCTATAAACATGACTTATTTTAAGACTGAATTTCTGAAATCAAGTTTGTGGATGACGGCAAACTGAGGGGTGCAGTTAATATAAGGGCGGGGCTCTCCTTCAGAGGGATACAGACAAGCTAGATGAATCGTTTGATAGGAACCTCCTGTAATTCATGAGGGTAAAATGCATTAAAAATGCATAAATTAAAACAAGTGAGGATCCAATGGGTTATAAGAAGATATTTTTTTCCTCCATGGGGATAACTAAGTGGGGAACAAGATTCTCAGTGAGGTTGTGCAGTTTCCATCCTGTAAGGTTTTCAAGCATCAACTAGACAAAACCTTGATATATGTAGGTTGTGTATATATGTATATACATACAGCAAACTTATATCGTTCAGCAACTTATAACTGAGGAAACTCTGTTTCTCAGAGTATGTTTCTCTGTTTCCTCAGAGTCTGCTTGCTCTCTTCCAACAGCTCAGTTTCTGATTTCAACCATCTCTACATTAACCTCATAAATAATCAGCAGATGGTGTGGTATCTATAAAAGTAAGTACTATCTAAGGACTTTTATTCAGATAAAGGTGCTTATAAACAGTCTAAAGAGGAAGGTAACCTCCTTGGAAAAGGAAAGCCCCTCACTTTCAGGTCTTGTCTCCAGGCAAAATCTTGGAATAGAAAATTAAGATTACACATATGCACTGATGGGCTTCCTTTTTTCTCTTAAACTTTGTTTCATGCTATCTGCACATCTATCTATATATTGCGCAACCATCAACTTACAATTCTGTAAAACTTTGGTCCCTAAGACACCCAGAGCTTGGCAGGCTCTGGCATGCCTCAGTGAGGCTGAAAGTTACCATCCTTCTAGTAAGGTGGACAACAGCACTGAACAGGTCTTCAGGACAAATTTAGTGTGCTCCAACAAGAAGCAAGTGTTAACACACCTTTCAGGTATGGTCTGCTGTAAACCAGAGCATGTATGGAGGTAAAGATCCGATCATTGATCCTCCCCATAGCAATCAGATTATCCCTCTTCTGTTTCTCAGTATTACCTAAGTCTTAAGAGTGTCCTGATCCAGTCCATTTTACAGAACATCACTCACGTTTAATGCTATTGTTTGCTTCTTCGAATCGTTGAATAAAATTATTCCCATATGCAAAATGAATGGATGGTCATTGAATTCAAATCTAAGGAGGGAAATGAAGCACTTGTGCACTGTCTTCCCCTCCCTTTGCCTTTGTTGCTTGATACAACATTTAAAGTTGACTTAAACATCTGACATGTTAAAACCCTCAGTGCATCGATCAGAAGCTATACTTTTTTTAGGGTAGTTTGTTTATCAGAATTTTACATTCTATATCTCTGTGTGTGTATGTTTAAGTTATTTTAGCTTTTGAAGTGCAGAGACACACCTCTTTATTTTATTCTTCATGCTTGGCTGAGTTTCACCTTCAGCTTGAACTTTCATGTCACCTCTCACTCAGTTCAAAGAAAAGCACTGCACTGTTCCTAGCAGCACATAATGCACCAACGTTGCATAAAGGCAGAAGGTCTTGCACAAGGCTGGGACAGAGACTCTTAGATAATGGATCTCCTTGTTTTCAGATGTTTTCTCTGTAGAGCCTGCGCCAGAATTTGACACCCTTAGCAAACTGAGTGACAACTTACTCCTTGAATGACTCCATTGTAACCAAAGGAACAATTTGTAGAACAGGTTCTGCTCTAAGCGAGCACAGCCGTCTCGACCTGTGAAACTGCAAGAGCATATCCTGCCGGACAGGATTTGGGCAGCCAGATGGTTTAAGAAGCTCATGCAAGGTAGAGGGACAGATCCTTCATCTGACAGTGTTTGGCACTGTGGAGACTGTTACTCCAGTAAGCTTTCTGGTAATAACACCAGCCTAATTACTTCTCGTGTAAGATCCAGTCTAGGACAGATTTACATGGTTATAACAGATCTACCTGGTACTGCTGGAATCAAAGTAACAGTGCCAAAACGAACTCACAGTCGTCAGCAAAATGTCACCTTACCCTCAATGCCTTTTGAAGACATCAGAACATGTTCTGCATTCGTCTCTTATTCTCACTAATTTGAGATGCACCACCTGGCACCAATATTGGTGTGTGTCTGTACATGTACCAGCATCTGCGCCTGTACGGCCAAATCTGAATAGAAGAAAAAGAGGAAAATTTTCTTTCCATAGGAGCTGAAGCAAAAAAAAAAAAAAAATGGAGAAAACACCTTGTCAGTTCTCCCCTTCACATCTTTTGATCCAGGCAGCTATGCTTCATATATTAAGCATCTTTTCCTGATCCCTGTCAGAACAGGATATTGCTTTAGGCAGACTCTCAGTTGTTATGCACAGGAGAGAAAAACTTGCTCCACTTTGCCAGATTTCCTGTCAGTTCCTGACCCCCTTATACTCTGCGAATTTGAAGTATCTCCGATTTCTGGGCAGTTATGCAGCTCTTAAGCTGACAAACTGTGCACAGACCTTTGGTCTCAGGTATCAAAACGCTGCTACCACAAACTCAATTTTATCTGCACATCTATTCCTAAATGCCTACTATGAAAGGCAGGGGATACTGAGCTAAGAATGAAAAATAAAAAGTGAAAACCTCAAGGATGTGTATTTGCTTTTCTGTGAATGTGATTCTGGCATCCCATGATTTCCCTCTGGCCTTTTTGTCTATTTTACCTTGTTTTGAGAAGGGAGTGGGACTGCAGGGAGGGATGGTGAGCACCAGGACCCAAATCTAAAAGAAGGATGCAGCCAGGGAACGCACCTAAACCCAGGAGATAGGGACCCTTTTTAGTTTCCCAGCTTTAGAGACTGCTTTTGCAAAGAAAGATGAATTATCTAATCTGGCTCTGCCTTGTGTTACCCACAAGCAAAATGGGGAGAGGAATATTTAGAGCAAGTGAGGTCCTTAATCAGATTAGGAAAGAAATCCGTGGCAGACTTACAATGTATGCAGAGCACCAAGATATTTATGATGATAGAAGGAAAAATTTCCACACACTCTGTTTCACCCAATTGCATATTACATAGTAAACTCGCTTGAGTGATGACCTTTATTTGCAGTGCATCCATCAAAGTGTGTGAGCAAGCGTTGTGGGTGATGATCCTCTGAATAAAACAGACTGGGTCTATGAGTGTCTTGGCCTGACGCAGTCCAACAGAGGTTGATGGACTTTAAGTTTTAAATGAGGTATTCCTCTCTTCAACCTTAAAAAGAGAAACAAACAAACAAGCAAAACAAAGGGCAGCATGCACGCCCCTGTCTGCTCTTATAACAGGCTGCAGCAGTCTCAAAGCAAAACAGCACCTCTGTGTAGTGCTAACAGCAACTTCAGATGTTTAAAATACAGAAAATGAATGTCTGACAACTTCAAGCCACATACATCAGAGCAATAATGAATATTGTTTTACAGTGATATTTTTAGTCTAAACAAATATAGCTGAAAGTCAGTGCTGGCAGCAGAATGTTTTCTTGCAAAAATGATTGATACAGTTGGGATTGCTACTGTCTTTAATTAAAATATATCCTTCCATACAATTCACTCATCTCCCATCAGTGCTCCTCTTGAGATTACTCTGTATTTATTAGGCAAATAAATTCTTTATAAATAGACAGTGAATTTCATAATTTATTCTTGGCCTGAACAGTGGTAGGTTTGGCCTCAACTTTGAAGGAATCAGAATTCAGTGCTTGTAAATTTTATAATTTTCCATCTCAGTTCCTTTCATACAGAAGTTTATTTACTTTCTGTTCTACTTTTTTCTTCAGTTATCCATACAGTTTCTTGTTTTATTTTGTTTATTGTATTTTATTTCTACAGCACTGTTTTTTTTTTTTTTTTTTCTTTTTTTTTTTTTTTTNCACCCTTGTTTTTTTTTTTTTTTTTTTTTTTTTTTTTTTTTTTTTACTTAATATATGCTCATTACCAGTGCTTGCTCCATAGCTGAATATTTTACATTTATCTGAATTTGATCCAATTTCTACCTATAGCATTGACCTTGTATTTACATTGTCCTTGTTCTTCAATCTGGCTACTCCTAATTTCTCAAGCTTTCATCTATTAGCTTGAAACATGCAATTTTCAATATTGTAGTCATAGTTAGTTATAAAAATATCAGACACCTGCAGACAGAACAGATCTTTCCATAAATCAGAGACCCAGCCTTGCTTTGTATTGCTTTCAGATTTTGGACATTTACTGTGACAACCCTTAATTCTTATTGGGAAAGCTGAATGTGTAACAAGAAAGAGTGCTGGACAATTTATAAAATGTGAGTCTCTTTTCCCCTGTGATTAGTAGAGCATTCCACCCAGAGACAAAAAGGAAAATCTTCTATTGAAATTGTGTCCTAGAAACAAAACAAGGACTTCTAATTAAAAAAAAAAAAAAAAATCTTGTCAATTTTTATTTTAAAATATTTATATTAGATCCCCCAAATTTGGAATGTTTATATCCCTGATGTTAAGATCCCATTATCCATTAAAGATTATAGTTTTCCTAATTTCTTCTTTCAGCAGTGCATCTTCGCTTCTGATGATATAGATAAGTACTCCAAGACTAAAGATTTTTATGAGTCAGGGGGAGTGCACTTCGACTTATCAAGAAGAATGAGGATGTAACAATCCCTAGCAGACCCTAGCAGACACTATTCTACATATTTCCATTTCCTGCAAACAGCAGGGCTTTTCTGATCATTACATTTGTAGTGCAATTTGTGCATGGGAAGCCAGCTCTCCCTGTGTTACCTGCTGCTCATCTGTGATTTATGAATTGGGAACCTTGTGGCATGTTCTGCTGGGCACATGTTTGTGGTGGGTGTTGCATCAGTGAGATTTCACTTGCTCGCAGGGTAAATCTGGACTTAGTAGCAGCGCTGTGGTTGAATCTGTCTCTTAAATGTTGGGACTGAGCTTGTATTTAAATACAAAAGGCATACACAAGAAATCCCATGTTTTAAAAACAGACCCTTTTTTCCCCACCTCTAAGACATATGGTGAGTCCCAATTAGCTGACTACAAATTGTTCCCCAGTTGTTAGGTGAAAGATGTTATGCCAAAATACAGTATCATTGTGTCAAATTCTGTTATGCATTAGTCTGCTTACAGTTCACTAGAAAATTCAGGCTAGAATATGCCAAAAAAATGTTAAAACACATCAGTTCAAAGGTTTATTGAGTGCTGCAGCTAAGACCCTTTTTACCTTGAAATCAATTTGTCTTTAATTCATCTCTGCTTCCCTATATTCACTGTTCAATACCTGTTATAGCTTCCAATGTTTTGCTTGAAAACCAAAAAATAGGTCCTTTAAAATCTCCATAAGAGAAGTTGGAAATGTGGCCATTATCAGTCCTCTTCTGAAATAATTTTGAATAAATCTTGTAGAGCTAGAGCCCCTGTGTCCTCACACATTTTACCTCTCCATTTCATATACTGTGAATACTAGCTAATACACTGTGAACACTAACACAAATCTTGCTTTTCCATTCTATATACTGTGAATACTAACTGCTCACATTTCTACGATCCTCTCGTGAGACCCCACCTGGAGTGCTGCATCCAGTTCTGGAGCCCCCAACACCAGAAGGACCTCAAGCTGTTGGAGGGGATCCAGAGGAGGGCCACGAAGATGATCAGAGGGCTGGAGCACCTCCCCTACAAAGGCAGGCTGAGAGAGTTGGGGTTGTTCACCCTGGAGAAGAGAAGGCTCCAGGGGAACCTAATAGCGGCCTTCCAGTGCCTGAAGGGGGCCTACAGGAGAGCTGGGGAGGGACTCTTCAGAAGGGCATGGAACAATAGGACAAGGAGTAAGGGCCATAAACTGGAAGAGGGGAGATTTAGACTGTATGTTAGGAAGAAATTCTTTCCTGTGAGGATGGTGAGACACTGGCACATGTTGCCCAGAGAGGTTGTGGATGCCCCCTCCCTGGCAGTGTTCAAGGCCAGGCTGGATGGGGCTCTGAGCAACCTGGTCTGGTGGGAGGTGTCCCTACTCAGGCGGGGAGTTGGAACTGGATGATCTTTAAGGTCCCTTCCAACCCAAAACATTCTATGATTCTATGATTCTATGATTCTAGGACATTCACTGAGCAGCACACATAATTATCTGATATATGACATGATTGGACAGCAGCTCACATCTCCATAATAGTTAGGACATTTTCCATTGTAATTTTATTTTATTTTATTTTATTTTATTTTATTTTATTTTATTTTATTTTATTTTNCTACGATCCTCTCGTGAGACCCCACCTGGAGTGCTGCATCCAGTTCTGGAGCCCCCAACACCAGAAGGACCTCAAGCTGTTGGAGGGGATCCAGAGGAGGGCCACGAAGATGATCAGAGGGCTGGAGCACCTCCCCTACAAAGGCAGGCTGAGAGAGTTGGGGTTGTTCACCCTGGAGAAGAGAAGGCTCCAGGGGAACCTAATAGCGGCCTTCCAGTGCCTGAAGGGGGCCTACAGGAGAGCTGGGGAGGGACTCTTCAGAAGGGCATGGAACAATAGGACAAGGAGTAAGGGCCATAAACTGGAAGAGGGGAGATTTAGACTGTATGTTAGGAAGAAATTCTTTCCTGTGAGGATGGTGAGACACTGGCACATGTTGCCCAGAGAGGTTGTGGATGCCCCCTCCCTGGCAGTGTTCAAGGCCAGGCTGGATGGGGCTCTGAGCAACCTGGTCTGGTGGGAGGTGTCCCTACTCAGGCGGGGAGTTGGAACTGGATGATCTTTAAGGTCCCTTCCAACCCAAAACATTCTATGATTCTATGATTCTATGATTCTACGACATTCACTGAGCAGCACACATAATTATCTGATATATGACATGATTGGACAGCAGCTCACATCTCCATAATAGTTAGGACATTTTCCATTGTAATTTTATTTTATTTTATTTTATTTTATTTTATTTTATTTTATTTTATTTTATTTTATTTTTAGCTAGATGTAAGCTTGGCACACTCCATAAAACCACGTATATCCCCAAAGCCTAGTGTCTTAGTCACAGCTAAATGATTCTGTAATGCTCTGATTCAAAGACATGGAAAGATAAGAATAGGAGGCTTCCAAATAATCCAGTTCCGTTTTGGTTTGTCAGAGCCTCGATATTATATAATAACTGTCAAAGATGTATTGTGCTCTGTTTTGAAGGTAGTTGTCCTTTGTTCCTCCTCCTTTTTTTTTTTTTTTTTTTTTTTTTTTTTTTTTTTACCAATGAGAAAAGAGCTNCAGGTGCTGTTATAAAATCCGCTTGCCCTGAATACAGAAAACGTAATTTCTTACAGGTGTGCATTCCTATTCCATTTCTTCTTGTTTTGTCCTGACCCTCACTGGCTTTTCAGACAAATTACACAAGATCAGCAAGTAAATATCCCTGATTACTGGAATTTCATGGCAATAGTTGTATTTTTTTATGTGTTTAGCTCCAAAAGTGAGGTTATGTTTCATGTCACTGAGGGAATGATACAAAACCATATTCCTAGCCCAGCTAAGAATGCTGGGCTAGCCTTTGGCTAGTCACATGGTGACTATGATGAACAACTGCTTAAAAAAAGGACATTTACAATTGCTGTTGTTATTTTCATGAAATTATGTGGTGAAGTTATACCATCATCAATATGAAAAATTTTTAATAAGGGAAAAGCCAGAAAATACTGACAAAACCGGCGATCTTCCACCTGTGTTTATTTAGATCTTACAGCCAGGAACACGTGACAGTTGCAGAAGAGGTCACGGATACTACAGTTCAAAAATCTTCCCTGCATGCCTTCTGGACATTGGTATAATATCCATAACAATTCAAAGAGACATGTTTACTTCTTGCAAATAAAATACTGGCATGTGCTAAAAGACTTCTCTTATTATGACATTTGATCTGTTTAGTTTATATGAAAGAACCTCTCTTTTAAGATAACTTTGAGAAAACAGATGCTTAATTTTATGTACGACAGTTGCGGCCACGGAACCTCATAGCCCATCTGGGCAGAGTTAGAATGTAGGTGGAAGCAGTGTATTGAATAATTGCATTATTAAAGTGAGTGTGGCCTTTTTCTCATCTAATGCTAGATCATCCCAGCAGAACTGCTTGCTCAGGTGTCCCTATGTAAGCAAAAGGGAAAAAACCCGTCTGTATCAGGAGCGTTTCAGGACAGCTTTAGTCATGGCTTTAGGACAAGATTAATTGCTTCCGATGCTTCATTACTGACTGAATCTCCACTGACAGTCATGGGAACCAAGGTTTTTTCTTTTATTTTTTTGGGGGGGAGTGGGGGGTAGAACTGGTTGTTTTGTTGTTTTTGTTTTGTTTTGTTTTTAATTCTCCTTGAAGAGAATTGCAATGATAATGCAAAAATGAATTTTTACACATATGTAACATCTTCAACTGATATTTGACAGTTGCATGACTGGGTTTTCTTGTTCCATATCTGCAGCATCGAAGGTGCTGAGACAGCCTTCCTTGTGTCACTTGAGCCTACACTGGGTGGCTTGGGAAGGAGAGTGTAAAGGTGTGTTATGTACAGTACAGCACAAGTTATATACTTGTGCAGATTCCCCAAGCAATTGATTTAAGGAGATTTTCCCATTTTACAGAACACTGCATACTGTTTGAATTTATGACACCATAAAACATTAGGTACGAGGTCTAATCTGGATTCTGGAGATCTGCAGGACAGAAACCATATTCACGTAGAGATTAAAACCAAAGTTGTCTCTTTCCCAGTATACCATACCTCATGAACGTTACTCATCTTTGAATAATGCCTTTTTCTTTCTTTCTTTCTTTCTTTTTTTTTCCCCTAAAATGAATCTCAAATAATCCCTGTTGTATCACATTAAGTAACTCTCTTCTTCAGCAGCACTGTGCTCCTTTTTACTGCTAAAGCATTCATCAACCTATTTGCAGTCCACAAATTAACAGTGTAAATATTAGCTAAATTACCAGTATATTTGATGGCTCATCTGTAATGAAAGTGAATATTTTATTGATAGGAATGAAAAATGTGTTAAAGAGAGAAAAATGAGCAACAGTCAACTGTTAATGTGTGAAGCATTTCGCAAAGAGAAAACTAATCTGTCAAAACCAAGCTGTGCAACGTGTGAAGAAAAACTTTTTCGAGATGTGAACTTGAACAGTAATTACTCTTTGTAAAGTTTAAATGCACACATACTTGAGTGTGATAAAAACAATCTAGTTTCAGACACAGCTCTAAATAAATAAAATGAATAATAAAGAACACAGGAAGATAAGTTTATTCAAGTCTAACAAAAAAAAAAAACAGTAAAATCTTTTTGGTTTGCTGAAATACAGAGTACATAAATCTAATGCTAGAATATGAGGCATGTGCGAAAGATGAGAGCACACCCAGTCACCTTTAGAAGGGAATAATACATGCTGAAGAAATACAGGATGTAGTGTTTGATGACAGCCTGAGAATGAAAAGAAGACTGGAGAGCAGAGAAAAAAAAAAAAATCTATATGTTAAAATTAATTCTGTCATATTAGAATCAAAATCTGAAAAGCTGGAAGAAACCCAGTGTAAAAGTCATAGCAGAGTTATTTTGGACACCAGTCATAAAGTTGTTGGTGTTTTGCACAATGAGAAAATTCATCAAAATGGACAATATTTCTTTTCTGCTCTAAATCTAGGAACCAATTAAGATCAGAAAAAAGCATGATCCTTACCTTTCCCTTTCCTCCTTTTATTTTTTGCTTGAATATAATGTGGACTTTTTTGGTCAATATGTGATTAATTTGAATCCTCTTTCAAAAAGTTCTGACAAACAGTTAAGGAAATATCTTCCAAAAGACAATTTGCTCAAAAGATGATGTGAGCTGTCTAAATGTATCCCTCAGTCATCAGTGACTCTGGTTTTGGTTTGTCATGGAAACAGCTGGTAAGAAATTTACTTGGGAGAGAATCACAGACTTATTAATTAAATCTCAAATTAAAATATTTTCTGAGAGCTAGAGTAGCATTTAATTAGCACTTCCAATATAATGCAGGAAAAAAAAATATTTACTGCATCTTCTGTGAGTCTTCCTTATTGTAGAGCGGGGATGCAGCAAAAGCCTCTCTGACTGTGATAATTCAAAGGCCTCAGAGTCTCACTGTAACAATATTATACACGCTCCTGAGAAACAGCATGTCGTAGCTGAGCTGAAGCCCAGCTAACAAGCCTGCATGGCTTTAGGACCAGAGATGAATCAAGTCAGGCTCTCTCAGAATAAAACTAATTTCTCCTTGCAGTTTTGTTTTATCCAGGAACTGCCAAAACTGTAAGAGCAATAGCCTAGTTTTCAGGTTTATTTTTAGATGAAGTGTGAAGTTTTGTTACTGAAGACAGACGTGTATTCCTATTTTTAGAGTGGTATTGTATCCCTGATTAAAACAAAACAAAACAAAACAAAACGATTTTCCACAGTATGATTTCAGTGAAGTATTTTCAGCTAGCTCAGTCACTTGATATCTCTTTTCCATGACTGGTTAAGTATTAACTCCACAAAGAAGGGAAGGGCACAATCTGAAGTAATTCTGTTCAACAGAATGAGAAAATTCTCATTTTCTTACAATATGATTTGTCTTATTACATCAGCTGTGGGCTTGAACTGGAAGAGAAATCGTGAGTGTGACACCAAGTATGTGAGCTTTGTCATCCCGTGGACTGACAAATGAAAACGTGCTGAGACAATGTACATTGTTTTTGTGGGCAAAAGCTAAAGTCGTGGTATGGAGGAGGTAGGTGCTACATCACTCGCTTCACAGAGGCAGCTCACCTCATGTCATCTGGTGAAAACGTAAGTAGGTTTTCCCAAGTACCTACAAGGTAGTACAGAAGTAATACCATGGAGCATGGAGAGTGGAACTCTTCCCCCTTGACCTCAGCTAGCATGATGTCATCATCTCAGAATAAAATCATAGCTATAAAGGCAGAAAAAAATGCCTTGTTTCCTTACTTTTCTTTCTTTCTTCTTTTTTTTTTTTT